>JASVEL010011880.1:0-112784 GCA_032618575.1 Nicotiana noctiflora | reverse complement strand
TGACGAGCATCCATACACTGGCATCTAGCATGACCGTGAGTCGTTGTTGATACTTGTTGTGAGATATCTTAAAGATGAATTATTGAACCCTTACCAGGTTGTGGAATTGTACACTATTTTCCCCTGTCGGGATTTGTTTTAAAGTGAGTTATTGTTTTCCCTTGCCGGGACCTTGTTGTGATGATTGTTGTGTCCCTTGCTGGGATGGTTCTTGATTATTGTTTTCATTCTTTGCCCTTAACCGTGATTGTTATTTGGGTGAGGAAGAGTGATAATGCACAAAGGGTGATGTCGTGCCTTGTTTTACTGATTTTTGCACGAAGGTTAATGCCGTGCCTTATGTTATTGATTATGCACAAAGGATAATGACGTACCTTGTGTTATTGATTATGCACGAATGATCATGCCGTGCCTTGTTATTGATTATGCACGAAGGATCATGCCGTGCCTTGTGATATTGATTATGCACGAAGGGTAATGCCGTGACTTGTTATTGAACCATGCACGAAGGATCATGCCGTGCCATGGATGTGAGGATGAGAGTAAAGGCACGAAGGGTGATGCCGCGCACTTTATTTGCTTATTTGGTGATGATGAGAGTAAAAGCATGAAGGGTGATGTCGTGCAACTATTTGTTACTCTTTGTTTGATATTAACTATTTCCATTATACTCTATTTTCCGTTGTTGACTTAATAACTATTGTTAACTGTTGAGTATTCCTCTTATGATATTTCTTGATGAATTTGTTACTTGATATTCCTTATTATTGGAGCGGGCTGCACGCCGCAGCGTTATACATATATATACATATATATTTTGGGTTAGGCTACACGGCGCTGCCGTATGAGTGAGGACTAGGTCAGTGTGGGACTATTGTGAGACGGATGTGAACTGGAAAAGGGGATTATTCACTGTAGAGATGACTTACCTGTGAGGTTACCCTTAGAACTGTTTAGTAATAGTACAAGTTTTCTTACTTTCAAATGTAGTTTATTATTAATACTCACTGAGTTGAAGTATACTCACCCCACTCCCCTGCACTTTTTGTTCAGATACACAGGTTCCGGAGGGCAGTTGAGCTATCGCAGCTGCTTTCTTATTACTATTCCAAGGAAATTCGAGGTAGCTGTCGACGTCCGCAGGACCTGCTCTCTTCCTCTTTATCATCTTGTTGTTTTCATTCTGCCTAGACTTGTTTGTGTAGGATATCTTATTTGTAGAGGCTCAGACTTGTGACACCATGATTTTGTTGGGGCTGTATTTTGTTTGCTTCTACTTCCGCACTTATTGTTTTGATATGAAAACATGTTATTAAGGTTAATTGTTCATCATTAACTAATAACTGGCTGGTAAATTGGATAGCATGGTCGGGCTTGCCTAGCAATATGTTGGGCGCCATCACGACCGGGGATTGGGTCGTGACAAGTTGGTATCAGAGCATAGGTTAACATGTCTCGTGAGTCATGAGTTGGTTTAGTAGTGTCTCGTGTATCGGTACGGGGACACCTATACTTATGCTCGGGAGGCTGCAAACCTTTAGAAAAGTTTCAATTCTTGAAATTCTTGTCGTGCGATTTTGTTGATTCAAAACTAAACTTTGATATTCTTTTCTCTCGCAGATGGAGAGAACTCGAGCTTCCGGACGAGGTGGATGACCACCATTACCACCTACTAGAGGCCGTGGACGTGGTTGTGGTCGTGGCAGGGGTAGGGCAGCAGAGGCAGTGCCAGCTGACCCACAGCCTCCAGTTACCGAGGTTCCACCAGTACAAGTTCAGTCACCAGTTGTGCCCATTATTATTCCAGGTCTATAGGAGACCCTAGCTCAGATATTAGCGATTTACACTGGCCTGGCATAGGTAGTTTTAGCTACCACCACATCAGCTATATTAGGGGACGGGGGTGGTCATCAGATCCCCGCAGCTCGCACTCCAGAGCCAGCAGTGCAGGGCCTGCAGACACTGTGGCTCCTCATGTTCAGCTAGTGGTCCCAGTACAGCCAGCTTTTCAGGTTCCGGGGGACAGGGTCCCAACTATGACAGATTACGAACAATGTTGTCTTGAAAGATTTAGCTGGTTATCTCCTCCTATTTTCAGTGGTGCTCCGGGCGAGGATGCCCAAGGTTTTCTAGACAAGTGCCATCGGATACTTCGTATGGAAGGGATCTTGGAGTCCAGTAGTGTATCCTTTACTACCCTCCAGTTCCAGGGACCAGCCTTCGCTTGGTGGAAGGCTTATGAGCGTCGTAGACCGGCAGGGGCAGCACCATTATCATGGCCAGAGTTCTCCACTATATTCTTATAGAAGTGGGTGCCTCGATCCTAGAGAGAGGAGATGCGTAGACAGTTTGAGGGGCTCCGCTAGGGAGACATGTCAGTATCATAGTATGAGATAAGATTCACAAAGTTATCTAGATATGAACCGTGGTTGGTTCCTACCGACCAGGAGAGGATATGATGTTTTCTTGATGCCTTATTTATCCTATCTGGATTCTGATGACCCGAGAGAGGGTTTTGAGCCGCACTTTTGAGGAGGTTGTGCATATCGCTCACGAGATAGAGATAGATCATCATAGGGAGCAAGATTAGAGGGAGGCCAAGAGGCCTGGAGGATCAGCTAGTTCTAGTGGCACTCAAACCAGAGGCTAGGGTCAACAGAGCCGAGGTCGCTCTTTCAGGTCTTCACAGTCGGCCCGCTCAGATCGCTGTGGGTCAACTTCTGGCCGGGGTTATCAGGGTTCGCACCAGAGCCAGCCATCTCTCAGTGCCATGCCAGTATAGAGTTCTTCATAGGCCCCATCTTTCCAGGGCTCTTCTCGACCTAGTTCATTAGCTGGACACTCTGGTGCTAGGGATCCTCATCAGTCTCAGCCCCCAACACCTGGGAGTTACTTCGAGTGTAGAGAGTTTGGGCACATCTGCAGAGAGTGTTCCCGTTTTGTTCCTAGGCCATATCAGTAGAGGGGGCAACCCTAATCATCTGGTTCTTCTACTTAGCACCCGCCCCGCCAGCTAGGGGTGAGGGTCAGGCAGCTAGAGGTCACCCTCGAGGGGGATACCGATCAGGCAGACATGCTAGATGCTATGCCCTATAGGGCCGATCTGAGGTAGTTGCTTCTGATGCTGTCAATACATGCATTATTTCAGTCTGCCACGGAGATGTCTCAGTATTGTTCGATCCTAGTTCCACTTATTCTTATGTATCTACATATATTGCTCCTCATTTGTGCATGACCCGATGGTGTCTTGCATTGCCCATGCATGTATCTACCCCGGTGGGTGATACCATTGTTGTGCACCATGTATACCGGTCCTGTCTAGTCACTATTGGGGGTCTGGAGACCCGAGTAGACCTATTGCTTCTCAGCATGATCGACTTTGATGTTATATTAGGCATGGATTGGCTATCTTTATGTTATGCTATTCTGGACTGTCATGCCAAGACAGTAACCTTGGCTATGCCGGGCATTCAGAGGATTGAGTGGCGAGGCACGACTGATTATGTACCCAGCTGGTTAATATCTTTCCTCAAGGCCCAACAAATGGTTGGGAAGGGATGTCTTTCTTATTTGGCATTTGTGCGGGAGGTCGGCGCTGAGACTCCAGTATTGATTCTATTCCCATTGTGTGGGACTTTCCTGATGTATTTCCCTCAGACCTGCCGGGCATGCCTCCGGACAGGGACATCGACTTCGGGATCAATTTGGTGCCAGGCACTCAGCCTATTTATATTCCTCCATACCGTATGGCACAAGATGAGCTGAAAGAATTGAAGGAGCAGCTCCAGGAACTCCTAGATAAGGGGTTTATTCGGCCGAGTGGGTCACCGTGGAGTGTACCGGTCTTCTTTGTTAAGAAGAAGGATGGCTCAATGAGGATGTGTATTGACTACAGGCAGCTGAACAGGGTAACAGTGAAGAAAACATATCCTCTTCCTCGCATTGATGATTTATTTGATTAGCTCCTAGGAGCTAGGGTATTCTCGAATATTGATCTTCATTCAGGCTATCACCAGTTGAAGATTGGAGAGTCTGATATTATGAAGACAGCCTTCAGGACGAGGTATGGGAACTATGAGTTTCTTATGATGTCTTTTGGGCTAACCAATGCTCCAGCCGTGTTCATGCATCTAATAAAAAGTGTATTTCGGCCATATTTGGACTCTTTCGTGATCATGTTCATAGATGATATCCTGGTATACTCTCGTAGCCAGGAGGAGCATGCCCAGCATCTTTGAGTTGTATTACAGATGTTGCGGGAGGAGAAGTTGTATGCCAAGTTCTCCAAGTGTGAGTTCTGCCTTGAGTCTGTGGCATTCTTAGGACACGTGGTGTCTAGTGATGGTATTCAGGTGGATCCGAGGAAGATAGAGGCAGTGCAGAGTTAGCCTAGACCGACCTTCACTACTGAGGTTCGTAGCTTCCTGGGATTGGCAGTGTATTATCGCCAATTTGTTCAGGGATTCTCTTCTGTTGCTTTACCCTTGACTTGATTGACCCAAAAGGGTGCTCCTTTCGTATGGTCCGAGGAGTATGAGGATAGCTTTCAGAAGCTCAAGATAGCACTGACCACAGCACCAGTCTTAATATTGCCGTCAGCTTCAGATCCTTATACTGTGTATTATGATGCCTCGGGAGTTGGCATTGGTTGTGTATTGATGCATGAGGGTAGAGTCATTGCTTATGCTTCTCGCCAGTTTAAGCCCCATGAGAAGAACTACCCTGTACATGATTTGGAGCTAGCAACCATAGTTCACACTCTGAAGATTTGGATACATTACCTGTACGGTGTTTCTTGTGAGGTATATACCAATCATCACAGTCTTTAGCATCTATTCAAATAAAAGGACCTTAATTTGAGACAACGGGGGTGGCTGGAGTTACTTAAGGACTATGGCATCACTATATTGTATCATCCGGGGAAGTCCAATGTTATGGCCGATGCTTTGAGCCGAAATGCGGTCAGTATGGGCAGCTTAGCTTATATTCCAGTTGGGGTGAGGCCATTTGCATATGATGTACAGGCTCTAGCCAATCGGCTAGTGAGGTTGGATATTTCTTAGCCGAGCCGAGTATTGGCTTGTGTTGTTTCTCGTTATTCTTTATATGATTGTATCAGAGAGCGTCAGTATGATGATCCACATCTTCTTGTCCTTAAGGACATAATTCTGCACAAAAATGCTAGAGATGTGACTATCAATAGTGATGGTATTATAAGGGCGCAGGGCTGTATCTGCGTGCCCAATGTAGATGGCCTTCGAGTGTTGATATTAGAGGAGGCTCACAGCTCACGGTATTCCATTCATTCGGGTGTCGCGAAGATGTACAAGGACTTGAGACAACATTACTGGTGGAAAAGGATGAATATGGATATTGTTAGGCATGTAGCCAGGTGCCTCAACTGCCAGCAGGTCAAGTATGAGCATCAGAGACCGAGCGGTGTTCTTTAGTGTATGGTTATTCCCGAGTGGAAGTGGGAGAGGATTACCACATATTTTTTGACTGGGCTCCCTCGGACTTCGAGGAAGTTCGATTCAGTGTGGGTGATTGTCGATCAGCTGACCAAATATGCATATTTCATTCCAGTATGTACTACTTACTCATCAAAGCAGTTAGCGAGGATCTTTATACGAGAGATTGTCAGGTTGCATGGGGTCCCAGTGTCTATCATATCCTACAGAGGCACTCAGTTCACTTCTTAGTTCTGGAGGGCATTTCAGCGGGAGCCGGGTATGCGGGTTGAGTTGAGCACCGCATTTCATCCTCAGATAGAGGGACAGTCTGAGCGCACTATTGAGATCTTGAAGGATATGTTACGTGCATGCGTGATTGAATTTGGTGGTTTGTCGGATGAGTTCTTGCCACTTGCTGAGTTTGTCTACAATAACTGTTATCAGTCGAGTATTCAGATGGCCCCGTACGAGGCGTTGTATGGCGGACGGTGTAGATCTCCCGTGGGATGGTTTGAGCCTGGTGAGAATAGATTGATAGAGACTGAGTTAGTTCAGGATGCTCTAGATAGTGTGAAGTTGATTCAGGAGAGGCTTCACACAGCACAATCATGTCAGAAGAGTTATGCGGACCGTAGGGTTCGAGAGTTGTCTTCCCCGGTTGGTGATAGAGTATTGATGAAGGTTTCACCCATGAAGGGTGTCATGCGATTTGGGAAGAAGGGAAAACTGAGTCCCACGTAAATTGGTACTTTTGAGATACTCAGGAGGATTGGGGAGGTGGCATATGAGCTGGCCTTACCACCTAGTTTGTCCAGTGTTCATCTAGTATTCCATGGGTCTGTGCTCCGGAAGTATATCGGGGATCCATCTCATGTGCTGGACTTCAGTACGATTGAGCTTGATGGTGATTTATCTTATGATGTGGAACCAATGGCTATTCTGGGTAGAGAGGTTCAAAAGTTGAGGTCCAAGGACATTGCTTCAGTCAAGGTGCAGTGGAGAGGCCGGCCTGTGAAGGAGGCTACTTGGGACATCGAGCAGGAGATGCAGAGCAGATATCCTCACCTATTTGAGTCTCCAAGTATGTTTCTTGACCCACTCGTGGACGAGCGTTTTCTTTAGTTGGGGAGAATGTGATGACCCGGCATATCATCATGTGAGTTATCACCCCGTTTTCCCCATTATATGCTTGTTCATGTGAGTTATCACCCCGTAATAAGTATGTTTGGTGAGTTTGAGTCAATTCAGATTGAGTTTGGTTGGAAATGAGACAAATAGTCTCTTAAAAGAAGGAATAGTTGGGAAAAGTCAACTGGATGTTGACTTATGAGTTAGAGAGCTCGGAATCAAATTATGATGATTCGGTCAACTCCGGGAGGTCATTTGTGGCTTAGGAGAGCGATCAGAATTGAATTTGGAGGTCCAGTGCAGTTTTAGGCTTGAATTTGCTAAGGTTGAATTTTGGCAAAATCCGAACGGTAGGTGAGATTGTGATCGTGGAGTCAGAATGGAATTCTAACAGTTGCAGTAGCTCCGTTAGGTGATTTTGGATATGCCTGCAAATTTTCAGGTCATTCGGACATCGTTTGGTCGGATTTTTGATCGAATGTTGGTTTCAGAAGCTTTAAATGAAAATTAGGCTTGAATTTGCCTGGATTTGATGATTTCCGGGTTTAAGGGCATGTTTTTATTATTGGAACAAGTTTGAATCGTGTTATGGAGTAAGTTGGTGGTTTTTGTTGGGATCCCGGGGGCCTCGGGACGAATCCGGGGGTGCAAACGGACCATTTCTTGCATTTTGGAATTGTTGTTGGCTGCTGGTTTTTGTTGCAGATAGATACACTATGTGATCGCATAGAGGTGATGCGATCATAGAGAAGAATGATATTGAGCCCCCGAGTTTTTATATGCGATCGCGTATAAGGGGATGCGATCGCACAGGTATGGAACCTGATACTCTGCGATCGCAGAGCTACTTGTGCGAACACATAGGGTAATGTGGCCATGGGTCCCTCGAAGCCAATTGTTCTATGCGATCGCGGGGATAGTTTGCAATCGCATAGTAGCAATTTGGATACTGGACAAAATGCTCTACGAAATCGCATTGAGGTTGTGCGGTCGCATAGTATTAAATAATTCGAGCAAATTTTGTTCTATGCGATCGCAATGATGGGATGCGATCGCATAGTGTAATTACCTGGGCGGACAGGCCTGTTAAGTAACATTTCCACTCGCGAGGGTTTTCATATTTCATCAAGTTTGGGTAAACTTTTACAGCAAAGTGATGGGAAATTACAGGGATTTCATCGGGAAAACATTGGAGGTAAGTTTTATGATCTAAATACGTGTTTTTATCTTGGAATCTTCCTCTATTTCACTGAAATTGAAAGAATTAATGGGGGATTTTTTTTCCCTAAGCATGGGTTACGGTAAAATGTTGATTTGAATGGGAAAATGGAGTCCGATTTTGATAAACTTTATATGTATGGACTCGTGTTGAGATAAGGATTCCGAAAATGTTATTTTTGTATTTTTTTTAGAAACGTACCAAAAGTCAGATTTTGACAACTTCGTGGGTTTTGGTGTAAATCGAGTTATTTCGATTGGGTTATGTCTATTTAGCCTATTTTGATGTATTCTTCTTAATTTTGATCAGATTTGGCATCCGAGGAGGTTGATTTGCGAGGCAAGCGCAAGGAGAGCTAGGACTTCTATCGATTTGAGGTGCGTGGTGGTAGTAAATGATGTACTCAGGGTTTGAAACCCCATACTTGCACTATACAGTGCTATGCTAAGATGAAACACACGTCATGTGACGAGCGTGGTGGTATTGTAACAGGGGATTTGGACTTGGTCCTTCCCAATTGATAGTATACTGTTTATCATGACTGAGATTGAGCTTATAACTATGTAATTGGGCCAGTAGCCATATTTGGGGCCTCGTTCTGATCTGTAGAGTACTAGGGAAGCCTGCAGAGCTAGGTGACCCTTATATCATGTAGGATACATACACACAGTCATAATTATAGCTGTATAACATACTATGAGTCAGTACTAGAAGTGTACTTTGAGAGAGACTACCTAGGGTGGGATTCCATGTTCTAGCTGAGTGGGCCTGAGAGGTCAAGTCTATATTGACTGAGATAGGGTCGAGGACCCACTATGAGATATTATATATATCTGTATTGGATTGGGCTGCACGCCGCATCACTATATATATTGTATCGGACTACACGCTGCAGTAATATATATGTGTACTGGACTGTACGCTGCAATATTATTGCGCTTGGGCTGTAAGAGCCCTTCGGAGTCTACAAACATTCCAAGTGAGCGGTGTTATATATTGTTGGATCGGGCTGCAGGCCGCATCAATTATTTATATATATATATATATATATGTGTGTGTGTGTGTGTGCGTGTGTGTGTGTGTGTGTGTGTGTGTGTGTGTGTGTGTGTGTGTGTGTGTATGTTGGATTGGACTTCAGGCCGTAGTGATATATGTGTGGATTGGACTGCACGCGGCAGTATCATAGCGCTTGGGCCGAGGGAGCCCCTCCGAAGTCTGTATACACCACCAGTGAGCGCCGTTGATGTTAAATGGAGCGGGCTGTGCAGTGCAGCGTTATATATATATTTGAGCGGGCTGCACGCCGCAACATTTTATATATATATATATATATATATATATATATATATTTGAGCGAGCTCCACGCTATATATATATATATATATATATTTGAGCGAGCTCCACGCTGCAGCGTTATACATATATATACATATATATTTTGGGTCGGGCTACACGTCGTAGCAGTATGAGTGAGGAATAGGTCAGTGTGGGACTGTTGTAAGACGGATGTGGAATGGAAAAGGGGATTATTCACTGTAGAGAGGACTTACTTGTGAGGATACCCTTAGAACTGTTTAGTGATAGTACATGTGTTCTTACTTTCAGTTGTTGTTTATTATTATTACTCACTGAGTTGAAGTATACTCACCCCACTCCCCTGCACGTTTTGTGCAGATACACAGGTTCAGGAGGGCAGTTGTGCTATCGCAGCTGCTTTGTTATTACTGATCTGAGGAGACTTTGAGGTAGCTTCCGACGTCCTCAGGGACCTGATCTCTTCCTCTTTATCATCTTGTTGTTTTCATTCTGTCTAGACTTGATTGCGTAGGATATCTCATTTGTAGAGGCTCAGACTTGTGACACCACGATTTGATTGGGGCTGTATTTTGTTTGCTTCTACTTCCGCACTTATTGTTTTGATATGAAAACATGTTATTAAGGTTAATTGTTCATCATTAACTAATAACTGGCTGGTAAATTGGATAGCATGGTCGGGCTTGCTAGCAATGTGTTGGGCTCCATCACGACCGGGTATTGGGTCGTGACATATGGTTATCCTAATAGTTCTGTAGCCTCTAGAAGATAAGTACAGACGTCTTCGTACCGTTCCACAAGACTCTACTAAACTCGCTTATGACTTGTAGCACTTATGAACCTAGAGCTCTGATACCAACTTGTCACGACTCAAAAATCCCTCCGAAGGAGTCATGATGGCACCTAGTCTTCAAACTAGGTAAGCCTAACATAAACCGAAATAATATTTAAACTTATTAACTTCAACTAAACTTTCTCTAAATGATTTACAATTCCCAAAATCGATAGTACAAGTCACAAGCCTTTCTAAGAGTAGATATACATTATAATTACATCACTGTCCAAATCAAAGGGAATGAATGGAAATAAGTACAATTGGAGGTGACTTTGAGGACTGCGAATGCCATAGCAGGTTTACCTTGAGTGTCCACCGCAACGAATAGCTACCATCGATCAAATACCTGGATCTATACACAATAATGTACAGAAGTGTAGTACCAGCACAACCGACCCCATGTGCTGGTAAGTGTCTAGCCTACCCCGGCGAAGTAGTGACGAGGCCATGACCAGACACTCACATAAACCTGTGCAGTTTATAACGTACAAAATAATAGGAAGCAAATTACAATAATGGCAATAATGATCTACAAGACATATAATAGCTGGCAACAAGAACACCACAAATGCTTCTCAACAAATAATAAATACAAGTGCAATGAATGTGCTGGTAAGTGTCTAGCCTACCCCGGCGAAGTGGTGACGAGGCTAGGAACAGACACTCACATAAACCTGTGCAGTTTATAACGTACAAAATAATAGGAAGCAAATTACAATAATGGCAATAATGATCTACTAGAGATATAATAGCTGGCAACAGGAACACCACAAATGCTTCTCAACAAATAATAAATACAAGTGCATTCAATTAATCGAGTCTTTCAAAGATAAACACTTCACCTATAAATCCTCTAAGTAATAATCTCTAGGATAATATGCTTTCAATAATATGTTTTAAATATATTTCCTTCAAATAAGTATCTTTCGAATATAATTCTTTCGGGTAAAGGTCACCTTGTGATGTCTCATTTCAAAATCATAATAATATAGGTCTCGACCCACTTTTATATTTTTATTTTTCCGGCATCTCATGCCCATATTTATGTTACAACCGTACAGACAACTCACATGCAATCAAACAAAATTATAATATTTTCCCCGTCACCTTGTGCCAACATATTTCTATTTCACATTGCACAATAATATTCTCTTGGTACTCAGTTCACAGGGTCCATGTCCCAATATATATATATATATATATATATATATATATATATATATATATATATATATATATATATATATATATATATATATACTGTACAGGTTACGGTAGGTTCTAACACGAAGGGTCACAACAGTAAAAGAATTCAAATATTTTAAACACTTGGATTGATAACCACAAATAAACACGGTAGTAGAAAGTGCACGACACCACCATTATAAGGAATCAAAATCCAGTTACTAACAAGAATAAGGAAAACAACGGCAGATTTCACTTTTAGATCACATCTCGTTGCAAGAGCAACCCATTCCAATCATATTTAACACCGTTGCGCCGTGCAACTCGATCCCATTTCATTTTGTATCTTGTGGTAGGCGTAGCACTCGCTCCCAATTAAATATAATCTCATTTATCAAGATGTCACCGGCAACTATGGCTAATAACAGTATATAATAGGCTACCGACAACTATGACAAATGCGAACAATCATATAAATTGTGGTCGGCGTGCCACACGATCCCATTTCTTGATATATAAGTGGTCGGCGTGCCACACGATCCCATTTCTCAATATATAAGTGGTCGGCGTGTCACACGATCCCATTTCTTAATATATAAATGTAACGACTCGGCCCATCGTTATGGTAATTACAACCCCATTACCTTGCATTTACATGTTTTATGCTTTTATATCAGTATTAGAGTTTATCGGGTGAGTTAGCAGTGATTCAGGTTAAAAATGAGGCATATAGCCTCTTTGAAGGAAGCTTGAATATAGAAAGTCAACCTACAGTTGACTAATTAGTTAAAGTGCTCGGAATCAGATTCTGATAATTCGACTAGTTTTGGTGGATCATTTAAGACTTAGGGGAGCAATCGGAATCAAATTTGGAGGTCCGGTGTAGTTTTAGGCTTGAATTGGCTAAGGTTGAATTTTGGCGAAATCCGAACGGTAGGTGAGATTTTGATCCGTGGGTCAGAATGGAATTTCGACAATTTCTGTAACTTTGTTATGTGATTTTGGATATGTCTGTAAATTTTCAGGTCATTCAGACGTCGTTTGATCGGGTTTTGGATTGAATGTTGGTTTCGGAAGCTTTGAAAAAACTTAGCCTTGAATCTATGTGAAAATGGTGATTTTCATGTTTAGGACGGTGTTTTGTGATTGGGACAAGTCCGTATTATGTTTTGGAGTAGGTTGGTGGTTTTCGTTGGGGTCCCATGGGCCTCGAGATGAAATGAGACCATCATCCGGGCATTTTAAACTTGGAAAAACCTGCAGAAAATTGCAGAAAACTATGCAGGCATTTAAGTCTTCGCATTCGCATGGCCCAGGTCGCATTCACGAAGGCCAGGTGGGCTAAAGCATCGCGTTCGCAAGACTGGAGGACGCGTTCGTGAAGGAGGAAAAGGCGAAGCTTCGCATTCGCGTGAGGACCTACGCATTCTGGTAGAATAGAAATCCGGCTGCTGGGAGATTGTGCTTCGCGAACGCGTGAGAGGCGTCGCGTTCATGAAGGGTTAGCTGAGCGAGTCATCGCGGACGCGTGAGGCCCATCGCGGACACGTAGAGTAACGGGTCTGTCAGTGAAATTAAATTGCAGAAACAGTGCAGTCGCGGGTTTATACACCAAAAACACAAATTTTGAACCCTAGAGAGAATAACTCATGGGAAAACGCTGGGATTTCATCGGGTAAAAATCGGAGGTAAGTTTCTTGACTCAAAAATGTAATTTTATGGTAGAATTAACATCAATCTTCATAAAATTGGGTAGAAACTGTGAAGAATTATGGCCTAGGTATTGAAAACAGATTTTTGAGTTTTGAAAGGCCATTCGAACTCCGATTTCGATAAATTTCATATGCACGGACTCGTGGCGAGACAAGGATTGCATTGGTATAAGTTTCGGAATTTTTCGGGCAGCGGGCCCGGGGTCGGGTTTTACCAACTTAGTGTATTTTTGCGTTTTTCATGTAAATTGAATCGGGTTATGTTTCTTTGACCCGTAAATGACATAATTATTGTGGTTTGAATAGATTCTATGCACGAGGCAGCGAATTCGAAAGGAAAAGGCATTGCGAATGAGTCTACTACCGGCTAGAGGTGAGTAGTTTGTGTATATGGCAGCCTGAGTGTTTGAAACCCCGGCTTAGCACATTGTGACGCTAGTAGGGCGTGGATCGCACCCCGTTGCAGGTGCGGGGATTGATTGTGACTGGGAATTGAGACTTAGTCCATCCCGAATGAGTATAATATGATATTAGTGGTTGAAAAACATTGTTTTTGATATAATTATGGGTTGTAAGCCGTGTTTGGGGCCTTGTGCCGATCTGTAGTATCCCTAGGGGATAGTTATATATGTGATAGCTATACTTTCTTAAATCACTGATCTCAGTCCTGTGTTGAAATCACAGTATTGAATTGCTAAGTCACATGTTTTGCAAAAATTAAACAAAAGTTAACATATTTTCATAATTAATGAAAAGGAACTTGGAAATAAATAATTTGAGCTGTTTGTGAATTATATGATTATTGTGGACTGAGGATGGATCGGGCTACACGCCGCAGTGGTTGATATGATATGAGGATTGGGCTGCACGCCGTAGCGGTATTGCGTTTAGGCTGTAGGATCCCCTCTGGAGTCTGTACACACCCCCAGTGAGCGTCGTCGTCGTTAAATGGATCGGACTACACGCCGTAGCAGTTATGTTCATTGCATTGCATCTTTATCTGTTGAATTATCTGTGATAATTGGATTGTACTGTTGTTGCTAGTTCATATGAGGATTGGACTGTAGTTTAGCTTCACTTTGTGGTATTCTGTGGATTTCTTGCTCTCAGCTATGTCACGACCCAAACCCCGGTCGTAATGGCGCCCAACACAATGCTAGGCATGCCCGACCATATTATCCATTAAACCAGCCGAATATTAATTTCAGGTGATAAATTTAAACTTAAATAGCAAGTGTTCATATCAAAATGATAAACGTGATGGTAGAAGCATACAAAATACGGTCCCAACCAAATCGTGGTGTCGCAAGTCTAAGCCTCTACAGATAAAACAACCTATACAAACAAGTCTAGGCAAAATGAAGGCAACAAAGTGATAAAGAAGGAGAAAACAGGTTTTACGGACGTCGGCAGCTACCTCGTAGTCTCCGCGGAATAGAAATGAATAAGCAGCTGCGACAACTCAACTGCTCTCTGGCACCTGTGAATCTGCACAAAAAGTGCAGGGCAGTGGGGTGAGTATATTTGAACTCAGTGAGTAATAATAATAAACAATAACTGAAAATAAGAACTTCGGTACTATCACTATACAGTTCTAAGGGCAGCCTCACGAAAAGTCATCACTACTGTGAATACTCTCATCTCCAGTCCATATCTATCTAAACAAGGTCCCACACTGGCCTAACCCTCACTCGTACCGCTACGGTGTACAGCCTACCCAATGTACATAAATGTATACATGTCTATAATGTATAAGTATATAAGTACTTATATGGATATGTATAAGTATAATGCTGCGGCGTGCAGCCCGCTCCAATACATATAACATTGCGGCGTGCAGCCCGCTCTGATACATATAACGTTGTGACGCGCAGCCCGCTCCATTTAACATCGACGGCACTTACTGGGGTGTGTACAGACTTCGAAGGGGCTCCCTGGGCCCAAGCGCTATGATACTGCGGCGTGCAGCCCGATCCACACATATATTACTGCGGCATGCAGTCCGATCCAATATATATATATATATATATATATATACGCTGTTGCGTGCACCCCGATCCTATAATATACTCCAGCGCCCACTGAGAATGTGTGCAGACTCAGACTCCGAAGGGGTTCCTACAGCCCAAGCGCAATAATACTGCGACGTGCAGTCCGTCCCACTTGTACATATTATTGCGGCATGCAGTCCGATCAACATATACATTACTGCAGCGTGCAGTTCGATCCAATGCGGGTATATACATATAATACCTCATAATGGGCCATCGACCCAGTCCCAGTCAGTATAGAATTGGCCTTTCAGGCCCACTCAGCTAAATTATTAAATTTTCCACCCAAAGTAGTCTATCTCTCATAGTACATATCTAGTACTGGCCCACGATATTCTATATAACTAATTTTACGGCTGAGTGTAAGTTTCCAACATGATTTGGGGGTCACCTAGATCTACAGGTTCCCTAATGCTCTACAGATCGGCACAAGGCCACAAACATGGCTACTAGCCCAATTACACAGTTAAAATCTCGTTCTCAGTCACAATACACAATACACTATTAGTCGGAAAGGACCAAGTTTTATTCCCCAATCACAATGTCACCACGCCCGTCACATGACGCGTGTCTCATCTCAACATAGCACTGTAAAGTGCTAGTACGAGGTTTCAAACCCTCAGTACATTATTTACTATCACCACTCACCACGATCCGGTAGAAGTCTTAGTCCGCCTTGCGCTTGCCTCGCAATTCAACCGCATCGGATGTCGAATCTGTTCAAAATCATAGTGAGTACGTCAATATATGATAATTACACACAACCCATTTGAAATAACTCAATTTGTACCAAAACCCACAAAGTTGTCAAAACCCGACTTTTGGTACGCTTCTCGAAAAAATATGAAAGTCACAAATTCGGAATCCTCGTCTCAACACTAGTCTATACATATAAAATTTTCCAAACTCGGACTTTGTTTGCCCATTCAAATCGACATTTTACCAAAACCCTGGCTTAGGCTAAATTCCCCCATTAATTCATCCAATTTCAGTGAAATAGAGGAGGATTCTAAGATAAAAACACATAATTGAACCATAAAACTTACCTCCTATGATAACCCGATGAAATCCCAGCAATTTCCCGTCACTTTCTCTCTCTAAGACTCAACAATGGTGTTTTATGAATGAATGGCCGCGTCTTAAATGTTCTGGACTTAAACTCACTGCCAGGCATTTTTACTCTACGCGATCGCAGCCCTTGGCTCGCAATCACGATGCACAACTCCTGGGCGACCAGTTTTTCCTCTACGCGATCGCGATGCACAACTCCTGGGCGACCAGCTTTTCCTCTACGTGATTGCGTGGACCTGGACGCGATCGCAGTGAGTAACTCAGCACCCTTACACGATCGCAATGAAAGGAATGCGATCGCACTGCACCTGAACTCGACTTTACGCGATCACATCAATACCCCCGCGATCGTGATGCACAACCCCCAGACCTTACGCGATCACATCACTCTTCCTGCGATCGCGAAGAACAAATCTACAGCATCACTCCAATACACTGCGCGATCGCATGGCCAGGCCTACGATCGCGATGAACAAATTTCCTCTGCAATAATTGCAGCAGATCAGCTGCTCACTTTGTCTCAAAATAGTCCATTTGGACACCCGAATTCATCCCAAGGCCCCCGGGACCCCAACGAAAACCACCAACATACTCCATAACACGATACAAACTTGTTCCAATCCTAAAAACATGCCATTAAACAAGGAAAACATCAAATCCAAGCAATTCAAGCCTAAGTTTTCATTTAAACTTCCGCAACCAACAATCAATCGAAAACCCGACCAAACGACCTCCGAATGACCTAAAATTTTGTAGACATATCCAAAATCACATAACGGAGCTACAGGATTATCAGAATTCCATTCCGACCCCCGGATCAAAATCTCACCTACCGATCGGATTTCGCCAAAATTCAACTTTGGCCAATTCAAGCCTATTTCTACACCGGACCTCCAAATTCAATTCCGATCATTCCCCTAAGTCACAAATCACCTCCCAAAACTAATCAAATCATCAGAATCCGATTCCGAGCCCTATAACTAAATAGTCAACTGCAGGTTGACTTTTCATATTCAAACTTCCTCCTAAAAGGCTATTTGCCTCATTTTCAACCAGAGTCACTCCTAACTCATCCGATAGACTCAAACATCGATATAAAAACATGAAACATGAAAAATGCAAGGTCACGGGGTGGTAATTCCCGTGACGACGGGACGGGTCGTCACATTCTCCCCAACATAAGAAAACGCTCGTCCTCAAGCGGGTTAAGAAACATACCTGGAGACTCAAATAGGTAAGGATATCTGCTCCGCATCTCCTACTCGACCTCCCAAGTAGCCTCCTCCACGGGCCGACCTCTCCACTGCACCTTGACTGAAGCAATCTCTTTGGACCTCAACTTTCGGACCTGTCTACCCAGAATAGCCACTAGCTTCACAACATAAGATATATCACCATCAAGCTGAATGATACTGAAGTCTAATACATGAGACGGATCCCCGATATAATTCCGAAGCATAGACACATGGAATACTGGATGAACACTGGACAAACTGGGTGGCGAGTCCAGCTTATATGCCACCTCTCCAACCCTCCTGAGTATCTCAAAGGGACTAATGTACCTGGGACTCAGCTTCCCCTTCTTCCCGAACCTCATGACACCCTTCATGGGTGAAACCTTCAGCAATACTCTATCACCAACCATGAAAGACAACTCTCAAGCCCTACGGTCTGCATAACTCTTCTGGCGAGACTGTGCTGTACGAAGCCTCTCCTGAATCAACTTCACTCTATCCAGAGCATCCTGAACTAACTCAGTCCCTATCAATCTGTCCTCACCGGGCTCAAACCATCCCACGGGAGATCTACACCGTCTGCCATACAACGCCTCGTACGGGGCCATCTGAATACTCGACTGATAATTGTTGTTGTAGGCAAACTCAGCAAGTGGCAAGAACTCATCCCATAAACCACCAAAGTCAATCACACAAGCTTGCAACATATCCTCCAGGATCTGAATAGTGCGCTCAGACTGCCCGTTTGTCTGAGGGTGAAATGCGGTGCTCAACTCAACCCGCGTACCCAGCCCCCGCTGAAATGCTCTCCAAAACTGAGAAGTGAACTGAGTGCCTCTGTTAGATATAATAGACAATGGGACCCCATGCAACCTAACAATCTCCCGAATAAAGATTGCCGCCAACCGCTCTGATGAGTAAGTAGTACAAACTGGGATGAAATGTGCGGACTTGGTCAGCCGATCAACAATCACCGACACAAAATCGAACTTCCTCAAAGTTCGAGGGAGCCCAGTAAAAAAATCCATGGTGATCCTCTCCCACTTCCACTCGGGAATAACCATACGCTGAAGAACACCGCCCGGTCTCTGATACTCACACTTGACTTGCTGGCAGTTGAGGCACTTGGCTACATGCCTCACATTATCCATCTTCATCCTTCCGCACTAGTAGTGCTGTCTCAAGTCTTGGTACATATTCGTGGCACCTGGATGAATAGAGTACCGCGAACTGTGTGCCTCCTCTAGTATTAACTCTCGTAGGCCATCTAAATTGGGCACACAAATACGGCCCTGCATCCTCAGAACACCATCACTGCCGATAGTCACATCTCTAGCATCATTGTGTAGCACTCTGTCCTTAAGGACAAGCAAATGTGGGTTATCATACTGTCGCTCCCTGATGCGATCATATAAAGAAGAATGAGAAACAACACAAGCCAACACTCGACTCGGCTCCGAAATATCCAACCTCACTAGCCGATTGGCTAGGGCCTGAACATCATAAGCAAATGGCCTCTCCCCAACTGGGATGAAAGCTAGGCTTCCCATACTAACCGCTTCCGACTCAAAGCATCGGCCACAACATTGGCCTTCCCCGGATGATACAAGATAGTGATGCCATAATCCTTAAGCAACTCTAGCCACCTCCGCTGCCTCAAATTAAGGTCCTTCTGTCTGAATAGGTGCTGAAGATTGCGATAATCCGTATACACCTCACAGGAATGCCATACAGGTAATGCCTCCAAATCTTCAGAGCGTGAACTATGGCTGCTAGCTCCAAATCATGAACAGGGTAGTTCTTCGCATGGGGCTTCAACTGGCGAGAAGCATAAGCAATGACTCTACCCTCATGCATCAATACACAACCAATGCCAACTTCTGAGGCATCACAATACACAGTATAAGGATCTGAAGCTGATGGTAGTATCAAGACTGGTGTTGTGGTCAGTGCTTTCTTGATCTTCTGAAAGCTCTCCTCGCACTCCTCGGACCATATGAAAGGAACACCCTTCTAAGTCAATCTAGTCAAGGGTGAAGCAATAGAAGAGAATCCATAAATGAATCGGTGATAATACCCCGCCAATCCCAGAATGCTACGGATCTCAGTAACTGAGGTCGGTCTGGGCCAACTTTGCACTGCATCTACCTTCCTCGGATCTACCTGAATACCATCATGGGACACCACATGTTCTAAGAATGCCACAGACTCAAGCCAGAACTCACACTAGGAGAACTTGGCATACAACTTCTCCTCCCGCAATCTCTGTAACAAAACTCTAAAATGCTGAGCATGTTCCTCCTGGCTACGAGAGTACACCGGGATATCATCTATGAACACAATCACGAAGGAGTCCAAATCTGGCCGAAATAAACTGTTCATCAAATGCATGAACGCGGCTGGGGCATTGGTTAGCCCAAAAGACATCACAAGAAACTCATAATTCCCATACCTCATCATGAAGGCTTCTTTCATAATATCAGACTCTCTAATCTTCAGCTGGTGGTAGCCTGAGCGAAGATCAATCTTCGAGAATACCCTAGCTCCATGGAGCTGATAAAATAAATCATCAATGTGAGGCAAATGATACTTATTATTCATTGTTACATTGTTCAGCTACCTGTAATCAATACACATAGTCATAGAGCCATCCTTCTTCTTAACAAACAGGACCGGTGCACCCCACAGCGACACACTCGGCCGGATGAAACCCTTATCTAGGAGTTCCTGGAGCTGCTCCTTCAATTCTTTCAGCTCAGCTGGTGCCATCCAATATGGAGGAATAGAAATAGGCTGAGTGCCTGGCACCAAATCGATCCCAAAATCAATGTCCATGTCCGGCGGCATGCCCGGTAGTTCTGAGAGAAATACATTTGGAAAGTCCCGCACAATGGAAACAAAATTAATACTGGGAGTTTGAGCTTCGACCTCCCGCACAAATGCCAAATAAGAAAGACATCCCTTCCCAACCATTCGTTGGGCCTTGAGGAAAGATATTACCTTGCTGGGTACATAATTAGTCGTGCCTCGCCACTCGATTCTCTGAATGCCCGTCATAGCCAAAGTGACTATCTTAGCATCACAGTCCAGAATAGCATGACATGGAGACAACCAGTCCATGACCAATATAACATCAAAATCAATCATGTTGAGAAGCAATAGGTCCACTCAGGTCTCTAGACCCCCAATAGTGACCAGACAGCACCGGTATACATGGTCCACCGTAATAGTATCCCCCACCAGGGTAGATACATGCACTGGTAACTCAAGACACCCTCCGGTCATGTCCAAATGAGGAGCAAAATATGTAGACACATAAGAGCAAGTAGAACTAGGATCGAACAACACTGAAGAATCTTGGTGGCAAAATGAAATAATACTTGTAATGATAGCATCAGAAGCAATGGCCTCATATCGGCCCTGAAGAGCATAACATCTAGCATGTCCGCCTGATCGGCCTTCCCCTCGAGGGCAACCCCTAGCTGACTGACCCTTACCCCTAGCTGGCGGGGGGGGTGCTGAAGTAGAAGGACCAGATGACGAGGGCTGCCCCCTCTGCTGATAAGATCTGGAAACCAGATGGGGATACTCTCTTCGGATGTGCCCAAACTCTCCGCACTCGAAGTAACTG
The DNA here is from genome assembly GCA_032618575.1 of Nicotiana noctiflora. NCBI lineage: Eukaryota > Viridiplantae > Streptophyta > Magnoliopsida > Solanales > Solanaceae > Nicotiana > Nicotiana noctiflora. The sequence goes on along the minus strand of JASVEL010011880.1, from coordinate 91,950 downwards.
CCCGGTGCTGGAGGTTGAGACCGATAATGACCCCTAGCACTGGAGTGTCTAGCAGATGAACTAGGCCGAGAAGAACCCTCAACAGATGGGGCCTGTGAAGAACTCTGAGCTGGCATAGCACTGAGAGATGGCTGGCTCTATTGCGAAACCTGATAACCTTGGCTAGAAGACTACCTACGGCGATTTGAGCGGCCCGACTGTGAAGACCTGAAAGAGCGACCCCGACTCTGCTGACCCTGGCCTCTGGTCTGAGTGCCACTGGAACCAGCTGATCCTCGAGGCCTCTTAGCCTCCCTCTCATCCCGCTCTCTGCGATGATCTGTCTCTATGTCGTGAGCAATATGCACAGCATCCTAAAAAGTACAGCTCAAAACCCTTTCTCGGGTCATCAGAATACGGATGGGATAGATAAGGCCGTCCATAAAACGTCCAATCCTCTCTCTGTCGGTAGGAACCAACCACTGTGCATATCTAGACAACTCTGTAAATCTGATCTCATACTCTGACACTGACATGTCTCCCTGGCGGAGACCCTCAAACTACCTACGCATCTCCTCTCTCTAAGATCGAGGCACCAACTTCTCCAAGAACATAGTGGAGTACTCTTCTGCGGCGCTCATAAGCCTCCCACCAAGCGAAGGCTGGCCCCTGAAACTAAAAGGTAGTGAAGGATACACCACTTGACTCCAAGATCCCTGCTGTACGGAGCATCCGACGGCACTTGTCCAGAAAACCTTGGGCATCCTCGTCCGGAGCACCAGTGAACACTAGAGGAGATAACTGCTGAACCTCTCGAGATGACGCTGCTCATCGTCAGTCATAGCTGGGACCCTGTCCCCCTGAACCTGATCTGCCGGCTGTACTCGAACTACATGCGGAATAGGAGGAGCCTCAGGTGTCTGCAGGCCCTACACTACTGGCTCTGGAGGGCGTGCTGCAAGGGTCTGATGACCATCCCCGGTCCCTGATGCAGCTGCTACGGTGGTAACTGAAACCGCCTGTGCCAGGCCAGTGCAAACTGCTAATATCTATGCCAGGGTCTCTTGTAGACCCGAAATGAAAATAGGCACAGCTGGTGCCTGAACTGGCGCTGCTGGAGCCTTAGCAACTGGAGGCTATGGGTCAGCTGGCACTGCCTCAGCTGCCCTACCTCCACCACGACCACGACCGCACCCACGACCTCTAGCAGGTGGTAGTGGTGGTCATCTACCTCATCTGGAAGCTAGAGTTCTCACCATCTGCGAGATAATATAATTTCAAAGTTCAATTTAAATCAAAATAATCGCACGATAAGAATTCCAAGAATCGAAACTTTCCAAAAAGGTTTGCAGCCTCCCGAGGATAAGTACAGGCGTCCCCGTACCGATCCACAAGACTCTACTAAACCGGCTCATGACTCACGAGACCTGTTAACTTTGGCTCTGATACCAACTTGTCACGACCCAAACCCCAGTCGTGATGGCGCCCAACACAATGCTTGGAAAGCCCGACCATGTTATTCATTAAACTAGCCAAATATTAATTTCAGGTGATCAATTTCAACTTAAATAGCAAGTGTTCATATCAAAATTATAAACGTGATGGTAGAAGCATACAAAATACGGTCCCAACAAAATCGTGGTGTCGCAAGTCTGAGTATCTACAGATAAAATAGCCTATACAAACAAGTCTAGGCAAAATGAAGGCAACAAAATGATAAAGAAGTAGAAAACATGTTCTGCGGACGTCGGCAGCTACCTCGTAGTCTCCGCGGAATAAGAATGAATAAGCAGCTGCGACAGCTCAACTGCTCTCTGGCACCTGTGAATCTGCACAACAAGTGCAGGGGAGTGGGGTGAGTATATTTCAACTCATTGAGTAATAATAATAAACAATAACTGAAAATAAGAACTTTGGTACTATCATTATACAGTTCTAAGGGCAGCCTCACGGGAAGTCATCACTACGGTGAATACTCTCATCTCCAGTCCACAACTATCTTAACAATGTCCTACACTGGCCTAACGCTCACTCGTACCGCTACGGTGTACAGCCAACCCAATGTACATAAATGTATACACGTCTATAATGTATAAGTATATAAGTACATATATGGATATGTATAAGTATAATGTTGCGGCGTGTAGCCCGCTCCAATACATCTAAAACTGCGGCGTGCAGCCCGCTCCATTTAAAATCGACGACGCTCACTTGGGGTGTATAGACTTTTGAGGGGCTCCCTGGGCCCAAGCGCTATGATGCTGCAGTGTGTAGCCCGATCCACTCATATGTTACTGCAGCGTGCAGTCCGATCCAATATATATATATACATGTATAGTTATACTTCTGCGGCATGTAACCCGATCCCATAATATACTCCAGCGCCCACTGAGAATGTGTGCAGACTCAGACTCCGAAGGGCTCCTACAGCCCAAGCGCAATAATACTGCGGCGTGCAGTCTGTCCCACTTGTATATATTATTGCGGCGTGCAGTCCGATCGACATATATATCACTGCGGCGTGCAGTCCGATCCAATGCAGGTATATACATATAATACCTCATAATGGGTCCTCGACCCTGTCCCAGTCAGTACAGAATTGGCCTTTCAGGCCCACTCAGCTAAATCAGGGAATTTTCCACCCCTAAGTAGTCTATCTCTCACAGTACACATCTAGTACTGGCCCACGATATGCTATACAGCTAATTTTACGGCCAAGTGTAAGTTTCCAACATGATATGGGGGTCACCTGTCTCTACAGGTTCCCTAATTCTCTACAGATCGGCACAAGGCCCCAAACATGGCTACTAGCCCAATTACAGAGCTAAAATCCCGTTCTCAGTCACAATACACAATACACTATTAGTCGGAAAGGACCAAGTACAATTCCCCAATCATAATATCACCACGCCCGTCACATGACGCGTGTCTCATCTCAACATAGCATTGTCAAGTGCTAGTACGGGGTTTCAAACCCTCAGTACATTATTTACTATCACCACTCACCTCAATTCGGTAGAAGTCTTAGTCCGCCTTGCGCTTTCCTTGCAATTCAATCGCCTCGGATGTCGAATATGTTCAAATTCATAGAGAGTACGTCAATATATGCTAATTACACACAACCCATTTGAAATAACTCAATTTTCACCAAAACCCACAAAGTTGTCAAAACCCGAATTTCGGTACGCTTGTCAAAAAATTACAAAAGTCACATATACGGAATCCTCGTCTCAACACGAGTCTATACATATAAAATTGTCCAAAATCGGACTCCGTTTGCCCATTCAAATTGACATTATACCAAAAACCTGGCTTAGGATAAATTCCCCCATTAATTCATCCAATTTCAGTGAAATAGAGGAGGATTCTAAGATAAAAACACAACATTGAACAATAAAACATACCTCTGATGATAACCCGATGAAATCCCAGCAATATCCCATCACTTTCTCTCTCTAAGACTCAATAATGGTGTTTATGAATGAATTGTCGCATCTGAAATGTTCTGGGCTTAAACTCACTGCCAGGCATTTTTACTCTACGCGATCGCAGCCCTTGGCTCGCGATCACGATGCACAACTCCTAGGCAACCAGCTTTTCCTATACGCGATAGTGATGCACAACTCCTGGGACGACCAGCTTTTCCTCTACGTGATCGCGTGGACCTGGACGCGATCACAGTGACCAACTCAGTGCCCTACGCGATCGCAATGAAACGAACGCGATCGCACTACACTCGAACTCGACCTTACGCGATCACATCAATACCCCCGCGATCGCGATGCACAAGCCCTAGACCTTACGCGATCGCATTACTCTTCCTGCGATCGCGAAGAACAAATCTCCAGCCTCTCTTCGATACACTACGCGATCGCATGGCCAGGTCTGCGATCGCGATGAACAAATTTCCTCTACAATAATTGCAGCAGATCAGCTGCTCACTTTGGCTCAAAATGGTCCATTTGGACCCCCGAATTCATCCCGAGGCCCCCGGGACCCCAACGAAAACCACAAATATACTCCATAACATGATACAAACTTATTCCAATCCTAAAAACACGCTGGTAAACACGAAAAACATCAAATCCAAGCAGTTCAAGCCTAAGTTTTCATTTAAACTTCCGCATCCAACAATCAATCGAAAAGCCGACCAAACGACCTCTGAATGGCCTAAAATTTTGCAGACATATCCAAAATCACATAACGGAGCTATATTAATTGTCAGAATTCCATTCCAACCCCCGGATAAAAATCTCACCTACCAATCGAATTTCGCCAAAATTCAACCTTGGCGAATTCAAGCCTATTTCTAGACTAGACCTCCAAATTCATTTCTGATCAATCCCCTAAGTCACAAATCACCTCTTGGAACTAACTAAATCATCAGAATCCGATTCCGAGCCCTTTAACTAAATAGTCAACTCCATGTTGACTTTTCATATTCAAACTTCCTCCCAAAAGACTATTTGCCTCATTTTCATACAGAGTCACTACTAACTCATCCGAAAGAATCAAACATCAATATAAAAACATGAAACATGAAAAATTCAAGGTAACGGGGTGGTAATTCCCGTAACAACGGGCCGGGTTGTCACAAGCTATTTGTATATATTTATTACTCACTGAGTACTTAGTACTCACCCCTACTCCCAGCACCTTTTGTGTGCAGATTCAGGCACTCAGGAGAAGTAGACGAGCATTTCCAGCTTTCACAGAGTCTTATCGAGTTGCTGAGGTAGCTTCCGACGTTCGCAGAACCTAGCTTCTCCTCTCTTTTCAGTTGCTATTTTATGTTCAAATTTAAGAACTTTTATATAGTATTCTCTACTTTTGTCGATTTTCTTTAGAAGCTCTAGACTTGTGACTCCAGATCTTTAGGAGTGTTAGTTGTTTTCGCACTTCTCAGTATTTTGTTCGTATTATTATTATTGGAGTTCTTTGACTCATAAATTCTTTTTAAGTTGTCCATTTGGGACTGATATTCATTTGTGATAAACAATTGTTGGTCTGGCTGGCCTAGCTTAATTGTTGGGCGCCATCACGACAGGATTTAGGTCGTGACAAGTTGGTATCAGAGCCTACGTTACTAGGACTCGCGAGTCATGAGTCAGTTTAGTAGGCTTTCGCGGATCGGTATGTAGGCGTCCGTATATATCCCCGTATGGCTAGAGAACTTTAGGAAAAACCTCACTTTTCTTGGATTCATATCGTGCGGTTTGTGTTATCGTGAAACTAATTTTTCTATATTCTATTCTTTCATAGATGGCGAGAACGCGTGCTAGCGGACGTGGCAAACGACCACCATTGGCACCTAGAGGTCGTGGTCGTGGTAGAGGTAGGGTAGTAGTACCAGCACCTGCTGACCCACCAGCTGACTAGACTCAGGGTCAGATTCCAGTACCGGTGGCCCAGGTTCAGGATCAGGTTCATGCTGCAGACGCTCCGGCAGCTCAGGTTCAAGCACCGACAATTACCATTGTCATACCGGGTCTTCAGGAGACTTTGGCTCAGATTTTATCAGTTTGCACTGGCTTAGCCCAGGTAGTTGCAGCCTCTACTGCTCATAGGCAGGGGGAGGGAATCAGACCCCGTGGCTCGCACACCCGAGCCGGTAGTTCAGGGTATTCAGGCACCTGGGGTAGCTTCAGTTCAGCCAGCTACACTCGTTACACCAGCCCTTGCTCATGTGGTTCCAGTTATGCCTGATGATGAGCAACGTCGTTTGGAGAGGTTTGAGAGGCTACAGCCTCCGGCATTCAGTTGTGTTGAGGGCGAGGTCACCTAGGGTTTTCTTGATAAATGTCAGTGTAGGCTTTGCACTGCGGGTATTCTGGAGTCCAGCGATGTTGCTTTCACCAATTTTTAGTTCACCGGTCCAGCATTTCAGTGGTGGGAGGATTTTGAGAGGCGTAGGCCTGCTGGGACAGTGCCCCTCACTTGGCATCAGTTCTCCATGGTATTTATGGAGAAGTATGTGCCTCAGTCCTAGAGGGAGGAGATGCATTGTCAGTTTGAGTAGCTGAAGTAGGGGGATATGACGGTTACTCAGTATGAGATGAGATTCACACAGCTAGTCCGTCATGCCATGTGGATGATCCCGACGAATAGAGAGAGGATCAGGAGATTTATAGATGGTCTTTTCTATCCCATCCGTATATTGATGGCCAGAGAGAGAGCTTCAACAGTTACCTTTAAGGAGGTGGTTGATGCTGCCCGTCATATTGAGACAGATCGCCGCAGAGAGCGTGAGGAGAGAGAGGCTAAGAGGCCTCATGGCACTGGTAGTTACAATGGTGCTCCATCTAGGGGCCAGCCTCATCATAGTAGGGGTCATTCATTTAGATCTCACCAGTCGGGATGTGTAGAGTCCAGTGGAGTTTCATCAGATCTGGGTCGTTAGGGCCATCAGGGTCAGCAGGGTCATCAGTAGAGTCAGCCTGCATTGAGTGCTCTTCAAGCTCAGAGCTATACTCGTGCTTCTTCAGCTTAGGATTTATCTGCAGCGAGGGGTCCTCAGCAGCCCCTTCTTTCATCTTCAGGTCGTTGTTTTGAGTGTGGCGATTTGGCCCATATCAAGAGAGAGTGTCCTCAGTGGCTTCGTAGGCGGTCTCAATAGAGGGACCAGCCCTCGTCTTCTACTCCTGTTTCTTCAGCACCAGCACAGTCAGCTAGGAATGGTGGCCAGGTGGCTAGAGGTCGCCCTAGGGGCGAGGATCGTACTGGTGGAGGTCAGGCTCGTTTCTATGCTCTTCCGGATAGGAAGGATGCTAGTGCTTCAGATGCGGTCATTTCAAGTATTATCTCAGTCTGCCACAGGGATGCTTCTGTCTTATTTGATCCCGGATCCACCTATTCCTACATTTCTTCTTATTTTGCACATCATTTGGGTATGACCTGTGGTATTCTTGCCTTGCACGTACATGTGTCTACACCGGCGGGGGATACTCTTGTTCTGGATCAGGTATATCGATCGTGTCTTATTACTATTGGGGGTCTGGAGACCCGAGTTGCCTTGTTACTATTGCGCATGGTAGATTTCGATGTGATTCTAGGCATGGATTAGTTATCTCCTTACCATGCGATTCTGGACTGTCATGCCAAGACAGTCACACTAGCTATTCCAGGTAATCCGAGGATCGAGTGGCGTGGCTTGACCGATTATGTGTCCGACAATGTGATTTCTTATATGTAGACCCAACGAATGATTGGGAAGGGTTGTTTATCTTATTTGGCCTTCATTAGAGATGTTGAGATCTTATTTGGCCTTCACACCTAGTCTTGATTCGGTCCCCGTTGTGAGGAAGTTTTCGGATGTATTTCCAGCAGACCTGTCGGGCATGCCGCCTGACAGGGATATTGACTTTGGTATTGACTTGGTGCCGGGCACTAAGCCCATTTCTATTCCTCTCTATAACATGGCACCAGTGGAGTTAAAAGAATTGAAAGAACAACCTGAGGAGCTCTAAGATAAAGGTTTCATTCACCCGAGTGTGTCACCTTGGGGTGCACCGGTATTGTTCGTGAAGAAGAAAGATTGCACAATGAGAATGTGCATTTTGATTACAGGCAGCTGAACAAGGTAACAGTGAAGAATAAGTACACATTGCCTCGTATTGAGGACTTATTGGAACAGCTCCAGGGAGCTAGTGTATTTTCTAAGATCGATCTTTGATTGGGCTATCATCAGTTGAAGATTAGGGACTCAGACATTATGAAAACAGCGTTCAGAATGAGATATAGGCATTATGAGTTTCTGGTGATGTCTTTCGGGCTGACTAATGCCCCAGCTGCATTCGTGCACTTGATGAACGGTGTATTTCGGCCATACCTTGATTCTTTCGTGATCGTGTTTACAGATGATATCCTGGTGTATTCACGCAGACAGGAGGAGCATGCACAACACTTGAGGGTGGTAGTGCAAAGGTTGAAAGAAGAAAAGCTTTATGCAAAATTCACTAAGTGTGAGTTCTGGCTTGATACTGTGACCTTTCTAGGACATATAGTGTCCAGTGATGGTATTCGGGTTGATCTACAGAAGGTCGAGGCAGTGCAGAATTGGCCTAGACCTTCCTCAGCTACTGAGATACGGAGTTTTCTCGGCTTGACAGGCTATTACTGCCGGTTTGTTTAGGGTTTCTCATCTATTGCTTCACCATTGACTAAGTTGACACAGAAGAATGCTCCATTTGTGTGGTCTGATGAATATGAGGAGAGCTTTCAGAAGCTCAAGGCGGCTTTGACCACAGCTCCAGTACTTCTGTTGCCATCAGCTTTAGGGTCTTATATGGTGTATTGTGATGCTTCCGGAGTTGGGATCGGTTGTGTATTGATGCAGGAGGGTAGAGTTATTGCATATGCTTCTCATCAGCTAAAGCCCCACGATAAGAACTACCCTATTCATGATCTAGAGCTAGCTTCTATTGTTCATGCCTTGAAAATTTGGATGCATTACCTATATGGTGTATATTGTGATATATATACAGACCACCACAGCCTTCAGCATTTGTTTAAGTAGAAAGATCTCAATTTGAGGTAGCGGAGATGGCTTGAATTGCTTAAAGACTATGATATTACCATTTTGTACCATCCCAGGAAGGCCAATGTGGTGGCCGATGCATTGAGCTAGAAGGCTATTAGTATGGGCAGTTTGGCGTATATTCCAGTTGGGGAGAGACCCCTTGCAGTTGACGTTTTGGCGTTAGCTAATCAGATGGTGAGGCTGGATATTTCTGAGCCCAGTCGGGTTATGGCTTGTGTAGTAGCTCGTTCTTCTTTATATGATCATATTCGAGAGCGCCAGTATGATGATCCACACTTACTTGTCCTTAAGGAAAAAGTTCAGCATGATGATGCCAGAGATATCACTATTGATAGTGATGGTGTTTTGCGGATGCAGGGCCGGATATGCATGCCCAATGTTGATGGCCTACGTGAGTTGATATTGGAGGAGGCCCATAGCTCGTGGTATTCCATTCATTTAGTAGACACAAAGATGTATCAGGATTTGGGATAGCATTATTGGTGGAGAAAGATGAAGAAAGATAATGTGAACCATGTGGAACGATGTCTAAATTGTCAGCAGGTCAAGTACGAGCAACAGAGACCTGGTAGTGTGTTCCAGCGTATTGATATTCCTGAGTGGAAGTGGGAAAGGATCACTATGGACTTTGTTAGTGGACTCCCTCGGACAGCGAGGAAGTTTGATTCTGTTCGGGTGGTCATGGATAGGCTGACCAAGTCAGCTCAATTCATCCCAGTGTGTACTACATACTCCTCGGAGCAGTTGGAAGAGATATTCATCTGTGAGATTGTGAGATTGCATGGAGTTCCCATTTATATTATATCAGACAGAGGTGCCCAGTTCACTTCTCAGTTTTGGAGGACATTTCCACGAGAGTTGGGTTCACAAGTAGAGCTGAGCACAACTTTTCATCCACAGACAGATGGGCAGTTTGAGTGTACTATTTAGTTATTAGAGGACATGTTGCGTGCTTGTGTCATTGATTTCGGTGGTTCATGGGCTGATTACTTGCCTCTTGCAGAGTTTGCTTATAATAATAGCTACTAGTCCAACATTCAGATGGCACCGTATGAAGCTTTATATGGGAGACGGTGTAGGTCTCCAGTTGGTTGGTTCGAGCCCGGCGAGGCTAGGTTGTTGGGGACAAAGTTAGTTCAAGATGCCTTAGACAAGGTGAAGGTGATTCAGGAGAGACTTCACACAGCTCACTCGCGTCAGAAGAGTTATGCGGACCGGAAGGTCCGAGATGTGTCTTATTCAGTGGGTGAGAAGGTATTGCTGAAGGTTTCGCCTATGAAGGGCGTTATGAGGTTTGGAAAGAAAGAAAAGTTGAGCCCAAGGTTCATTGAACCTTTTGAGGTGCTTAGGAATGTTGGGGAGGTGGCCTATATGCTTGCTTTGCCACCTAGTTTGTCAGGAGTTCACCCGGTGTTCCATGTATCTATGCTCCGGAAGTATGTTGCAGACCAGTCACATGTGTTAGACTTCAGCACAATACAGATAGATGAGGACTTGACTTATGATGTGGAGCTGGTAGCCATTTTGGGTCGACAGGTTCGTAAGCTGAGATCCAAGGACATAGCTTCAGTGAAAGTGCAGTGGAGAGGTCGTGCTGTGGAGAAAGAAACCCGGGAGACCAAGCAGGAGATGCGAAGCAGATATCCACACCTATTTGATACTCTAGGTATTTTTCTTAACACGCTCGCAGACGAGCATTTGTTTAAGTTGGGGAGAATGTAACGACCCCGCCCGTCGTTACGGGAATTACCACCCCGTTACCTTGAATTTACATATTTTATGCTTTTATATCAGTGTTAGAGTTTATCGGGTGAGTTAGGAGTGATTCGGATTGAAAATGAGGCATATAGCCTCTTTGAAGGAAGCTTGAATATGGAAAGTCAACTTGGAGTTGACTAATTAGTTAGAGTGCTCAAAATCAAAGTCTGATGATTCGACTAGTTTTGGGGGATCATTTATGACTTAGGGGAGCAATTGGAATCGAATTCGGAGGTCCAGTGTAGTTTTAGGCTTGAATGGGCTAAGGTTGAATTTTTGCGAAATCTGAACGGTAGGTGAGATTTTGATCCCCGGGTTTGTAATGGAATTCCGACAATTTTTGTAGCTTCGTTATGTGATTTTGGATATGTCTGTAAATTTTCAGGTCATTCGGACGTTGTTTGATCGGGTTTTAGATTGAATGTTGGTTTTGGAAGCTTTGAACAAACATAAGCTTGAATTTGTGTGAAAATTTGGTGATTTTTATGTTTAGGATGTTGTTTTTGTGATTGGAACAAGTCCGTATTATGTTTTGGAGTAGGTTGGTGGTTTTCGTTGGGGTCCCGGGGGCCTCGTGGTGAAAATCATTCGGGCATTTTAAAATTGGAAAAACCTACAGAAAATTGCAGAAAACTATGCAGACATTTAAGCCTTCGCGTTCGCGTGGCCTAGGTCGCATTCACGAAAGCCAGGTGGGCTAAGGCATTGCGTTCGCGAGACTGGAGGACGCGTTCGCATAGGAGGAAAAGGCGAAGCTTCGCGTTCACGTGAGGGCCTACGCGTTCGCGTAAAAGAGAAATCCGGCTGCTAGGAGATTGTGCTTCGCGGAAGCGTGAGAGGTGTCGCGTTCGCGAAGGGTTAGTTGAGCGAGTCATCATTGACGTGTGAGGCCCATCGCGGACGCGTAGAGTAACAGTTCTGTCAGTGAAATTAAATTCCAGAAACAGTGTAGTCGCGGGTTTATACACCAAAAACACAAATTTTGAACCCTAGAGAGAAGAACTCACGGGAAAACGCTAGGATTTCATCGGGTAATCATCGGAGGTAAGTTTCTTGACTCAAAAATGTAATTTTATGGTCGAATTAACATCAATCTTCATAAAATTGGGTAGAAACAATGAAAAATTATGGCCTAGGTATTGAAAACAAATTTTTGAGTTTTGAAAGGCCATTCGAACTCCGATTTCGATAAATTTTATACGCACTGACTCTTGGCTAAACGAGGATCACGTTGGTATAAGTTGGGCAGCAGGCCCGGGTTCGGGTTTTACCAACTTAGTGTATTTATGTGTTTTTCATGTAAATTGAACTGGGTTATGTTTCTTTGACCCGTAAATGACATAATTATTGTGGTTTGAATAGATTCTACGCGCAAGGCAGCGAATTCAAAAGGAAAAGGCATTGTGGACGAGTCTATGACCGGCTAGAGGTGAGTAGTTTGTGTATATGGTATCCTGAGGCTTCGAAACCCCGGCTTAGCACATTGTGATGCTAGTAGGGTCTGGATCGCACCCCGTGGCAGGTGCGGGGATATATTGTGACTGGGAATTGAGACTTAGTCCATCCGGAATGAGTATAATATGATATTAGTGGTTGAAAAAGACTGTGTCTGATATAATTGTGGGTTGTAAGTCGTGTTTGGGGTATTGTGCCGATCTGTAGTATCCCTAGGGGATAATTATATATGTGATAGCTATACTTGCTTAAATCACTGATCTCAGCCCTGGGTGGAAATCATAGTATTGAATTGCTAAGTCACCTGTTTTGCAAAAATTAAACAAAAGTTAACATATTTTCATAATTAATTAAAAGGAACCTGGAAATAAATAATTTGAGCTGTTTGTGACTTATATGATTGTTGTGGACTGAGGATGGATCGGGCTGCACGCCGCATCGGTAGATATGATATGAGGATCAGGCTGCACGCCGCAATGGTATTGTGCTTGGGCTGTAGGAGCCCCTCCTGAGTCTGTACACACCCCTAGTGAGCACCGTCAACGTTAAATGGATCGAGCTATATGACGTAGCGGTTATGTACATTGCATTGCATCTTTATCTATTGAACTATCTGTGATAATTGTATTGTACTGTTGTTGCTAGTTCGTAGGAGAATCGGACTGTAGTTTAGCTTAATTTTGTGGTATTCTGTGGATTTCTTGCTCTCAGCACCTTGTATATATTTATTACTCACTGAGTACTTAGTACCTACCCCTACTGCCTGCACCTTTTGTGTGCAGATTCAGGCACTTAGGAGAAGTAGACGAGCATTTCCATCTTTCATAGCATCTTATAGAGTTGCTAAGGTAGCTGCCGACGTTCGCAGAACCTAGCTTCTCCTCTCTTTTCAGTTGCAATTTTATGTTCAGATTTGAGAACTTTTATACAGTATTCTCTACTTTTGTTCGGTTTTGTTTAGAGGCTCTAGACTTGTGACTCCAAATATTTGGGAGTGTTAGTTGTTTTCACACTTCTCAGTATTTTGTTCGGGTTATTATTATTGGAGTTCTTTGACTCATATATTCTTCTTGAGTTGTCCATTTGGGATTGATATTCATGTGTGATAAACAATTGTTGGTCTGGCTAGCCTAGCTTAATTGTTGGGCGCCATCACGACCGGGTTTGGGTCATGACTAGTTGGTATCAGAGCCTAGATTACTAGGACTTGTGAGTCACGAGCCAGTTTAGTAGGCTTTTGCGAATCGGTATATATATATATATATATATTACCGGTATGAAACCAATAATAATTAATCAACAATATATAGTATATATTACCGATAAAGAATTTCTATTTAACATAATTGATACAATTACTCAGTCATAGCAATTACTTGCTCAGCTTCAAAGATCTTCAAAAGAGTTCTCACAAGCATCAAATAAGAATACATCAATTTAGCAATTTAGGACTCACGATCATGCTCGACCTCCAATGTATAGATACTCGTCACCAAGCCTATACGTCAGACACAACACATAACAAGTAGCAATTACACTTACCTCGCTTTGCAACCAATTCAAAATTTCCAATAAGCAAGGCCTCGCGAATTCGTTTGAAGCTTCAAATCTAGTCATAATAATTCAATATACTCAATATAAATCGTACGAATTAATTTCATATTAAATTAATGATATTCCGGAAATTCTAACAACTTCAATCTATTTAGAATCATACAAAAGTGCACCACAATTAGGAGGATATTTATGGTTTTACCTCTTTTGGGCATTTCATCAAATACTATGTGTGTACATTTGACTACATCTCTTAACCATGGAATTAGTTCATGGTTAAGAGATTGCATCAAATAATTAATTTTCAATGGGTATACATTTAAATTGAGAATTTATGGCTTCCAATCACTATACCTTAATTTATACTCATAATTCTATAATAACACCATATATGCAAGTGTAAGATTACCTTTTGTAGACCAAATTTTGAAAGATAACTTTGGGGTGTTCTTGAGGTTTTGAAGAAATCCTATGAAATCCAACCAAAATCATGTTGTAACTAGTAATTGAGAAATGTGGGGTATTGGGGGTTGAGAATTGACACAAAGTTGGTTGGATGTTTTTAAGTGTGTTTTCATGGAGATTTACTTCTCAATTACTAGTTGAGAAATGACACAAAGTTGGGGTTGGGGGTTTATGGTTTGGGATTTTTTTTTTTTTTTGGCAATCCACTAGGCAGAGCCTAGGGCTAATTTTTATATATCAATCAAAATAAAAGAAATACAAAGTATAGTGTCATACTGTCTAACGTAATGAAAGGTAAACATTGCCAACTACATAGTACCTATGATCATAATTAAGCAAAATGCTTAAATATAATCTCACAAAATAACTAATAAACTTTGATATATATAAAACTAGCTCTACTATCTTGAAAAGGAAAATCCAGTAGTCCATTTGAAACATTGGTCTTGATCTAGCATCCCATATAACATGACATAGCAAGTAAGCCCAAGGAGATGGCCCAATTAGCTCAAAGCCATTATAAACAATCTCACGTGCAGTCCTCTCTGGCGGCCCAGTTGCATTAATAAGGCCCAATTGCCTCATTCCAGCTCCGAAAATTGTGAAGATCTGTAAGTCCAACTGTAGAGAGTTCATTTGAAAATATATTAATATCCCCAATTTTAATAACCATATAAAAAACCAGCAGCAAATTATTGGGCTAGTCCAACAGTAATCGTTGGCCCAATATGATTTCATTCCAGAATCTATAGATACCGTCCAAATAGCCCCTGGTGGCCCAATTCCGCGTGTCCAGTCGCCCACACAGACGTCAAGTTGCATGAAGTCTAAAGCCCAAAGTTCAGTCTCGTCCAGCCTAAACAGTGTGGCCCAGACTTGAGACCAAGTACAACATAGGCATGTGAATGTAATTAATACACCCCACCTATTCCATGTACCGTTTCCTGTAGCATTGTACTTGCCCATGTGAATATTTATTACACACCGTCCACTTTTTGACTTTTGAATTCATTGTCTGACAACTCCTCTTACCAATGCACAACCTTTCAAACCAATGTACACCTTTTGACCACGGTACACCCCAAATATCCATCCTTAATTTTGCATGCATGACCACAAATGCTCATTATCTCATGAAATTCAAATTTAAAACATAGCCACATTTTTGTCCCAATCTCTCCGCCCCATGTGAGATAATTTATTACACTCAACCAACAGTATATCTTGGCCCACTTCGTTGCTTTTCCAGTTTCCATAGTACACTTTTTCATTTTCCCAATGTCCTTTGTCTGATTCTTCCTCTGCCCGATGCTTCTCCTTTCAAATTCAGCCGTTTGATCATTATACTCGTCCTTGAGATAGGCGAAACATTCACCATACAGTCCAGGTAATGACCAAACGGTCCAAATAATAGCCCATAGCATTGATAGACACGTTCTGCTACCCTTTCCCCAAATATAATTAATAAAGACTCACAACTACTCACCCTTTTCCAATACCTAGTTGTCTCCCAAGTAGTGCACATTCCATTTCCCCATGCATTGACCATTTCATTTCCCCATACCAACCTTATCACTCCATCCTTGGGTAGCATTACACACTGGATATCCATTTCCAAAATAAATGAAGGCCTCTTGGTTTTACCTATGTCCAACGGTCCAATTGTTGACCGTGCGTGTTTAGTCTCCAAATAGGCCCAATAACAGGCCCATTTTCCTTGCTTGCCAGCTAACCATCCCAAGTGATAACACAGTACGTAGACAGTCACACGCGTGACTACTCCCAATGTACACAGTACATAGAGATAGTAATGTTTCTCTCCCTTTTCTTGAAGCCGTGTGAAGTACTTGTAGGCACGCGTGTAGTAATGCATCAGCCCAATAAGTACAATATTAATTAACCACATTACACTCCACCTATACCACTGTTTCCCATACGTTACCCAGGCTTTTTCTTCTCCCCATGCACGTCTGACTTTTAGTTTCCCAAGCCATGTGACTGTAATTAATGTATCCCAACTACTATTGACCTTTCCTTTTTCCCATGCATGCCTTATCACTTCAGCATTCAATATCCACCATACGATCTCTTCAGTCGACCGTTGGATTACTGCAATCCTCAAGACAATTAGAGTCTCTACACTATTATCCTCTATTCCTCTCTTCCATCTTTTATCTCTCTCACAGACTCTCTCTCTCCCAAAAACCCTCCCAGTAGATTCTTCACCCTTTGACCTTTCCTCTTCTCCGATGAAAGCATTCCACCATTGTTGATGGCCCTTATTTCTTCCAACTAGCTCTCGTTTGTCCAAAAGCATCCATGCAAAGACTTCATCTCCAGGTATTATTATCAATATTACTCTGTTTCCGTCATTGTTATTTTCGCCTCCCCTTTTACTGAAATGTGTTTTTTCTGTTGCTTCAACTTCACCAATGAATATCCGCTGCATGTCGCTGCACCACTGTCGATATTCTTCTGCTACATCTCTATCTCTCCAGGTATTCATTGCAATGTGTTTTTCTGTTTTATTTCTTTTGTTAACACTTTGCCATCTCCTTATACTTATGTTTTCTCTTTTGACTTCTACACTGATTTTCCTGGCTCGTATTCTTGCTTCTCCTCGTTCTGCTAAACCCAACTTACCAGCTCCAGGTATTTTCATTCCCTTCTCCTTGCTACTAATATTGTCCATTTCCCCTTTTCTTCTACTAATCTTCTTTCTCCTTATTTTTGCATGTTGAGGAATTTTACTACCTCCCCTGTGTTGCTGCTGCTTGGACTGTGGTCGAACCTGCCACTGCTCGTGTTCTGCCATTATTGATTCCAAAATGAAGCTCCATTCTACGGGTAAGATTCGTA
Source organism: Nicotiana noctiflora (assembly GCA_032618575.1). Lineage (NCBI taxonomy): Eukaryota > Viridiplantae > Streptophyta > Magnoliopsida > Solanales > Solanaceae > Nicotiana > Nicotiana noctiflora. The sequence continues at coordinate 75,341 of JASVEL010011880.1, read as the reverse complement.
ACTCCAGTGTATTTACCTTTATTCTGTGCTTGTGCCATGTTGCTTTGATATACACATGCTTCATCCAAATAAATCCCTGTAATGTAGGAATTTTTCCTGTCTGCATGATATACATCTGAGTTAAAAACTGTATTTAAGATCCTGTGATTCTTATGTCTAACATTCCTGCCTTTCATGTTCACTATACTACCCTCTATGTTTAATTCTTCCCCGATGGATTGAGTACTCAGTACTAATACCACCATCTGGGGCTTCCTTAAATCATAAAGAATAGCTAGTAGCGTTGCATGCTTTCTGTATTTGTGAACTCCTGCAAATGTTGATTTAGCATGATCATGCCATTTTTCCTTTCTTTTAGAATCTTGTGTATTCATGTGCCCAATTCTCTTAAACATTCTGGGACCATTACTTGACCATGTTGGTGCATTTTTTGTTCTGCTGAAACTTTTGAAAATTCCAGCATCATGTTGGTCATGAATAAATTGTTGCCTCCTGTTGTTATTCTGTTGCTGCTTGTAGCTCTACATGTATATATGTCCCGACCTCATCTCTTAGGGGATGAGCATAAAATACTAATACCACCCTAAGAAACAAAGTAACAAGACATAATACATAACTAAACCCTGCAAAACAGAAAACATTGTTAGTAAAAAACCTTATCATCACACTATCCTCTATAAAGATTTGAGTGTGATGATCTCCTTCTAATGCTCCTGATTGTTGTAGCATCATTCCTCGCTTTATCTCCTTGCTACTTTCACTCTTAAGTATGGACATTGTTGTTTGTCTGCATTCACTATCCTCCTCCCTTGAATATCAAGCTCCCAGAAATCATGGCACTCGATCATACCATTGTCAAGCGCATAATTTGCCAAGTGATCTGCTAGCTTGTTTCCTTCCCTATAGATGTGGGTCACCCTAAGAACACATTCTTGCTGAATCTGAATTATCTGCTCTAGCGTTTCTACAATGCTCCATGGAGGCTTCCACGTTCCATCAATTATATTCTTCATCATCATAGAATCAGTCTGTAGCCACACTTGTGAATAGTTTAAGGTTCTACACATCCTCAAGGCCTCTACTATAGCTATTGCTTCAGCTTCATTGTTAGACCCTTCTGAAATTTCTTTCCCAAAAGCATATATCAAATCTCCCTCGGCATCCCTTAAACAATAGGAAATAGAGCTTCTCCCAGGGTTACCTCTAGATGCCCCATCAGTGTTCACCTTTATCCAGCCTTGAGTAGGAAGTTCCCAGATTACCTTCTCATATTTGAGCATAGGAGTGTAATTTTCCAGCAAGTTCAGCAGTGCAGTCCATCTGTGAGGTACCTGTAGTCCAGGTTTTCTCAATTGAACTAGGTATTGCAAGTGTGTTGACACCTGATAGATGACCCTGCTAATAGATACAGCCTCTCCATGTTTTAGGCTATTCCTCCTCTTCCAAAGCTCCCATACGATGCAAGCCGGCAATGCCTGCATAACTGGCTGTAATCTTGGCAATACAGGTGCTGTCCAACACTTTATAATGGCCTGATGAAGATTCAGCCCCTGAACGCTTATACCAGCTCTCGGCAAGAAATATCTCCACATTGTTTCAGCAGCCCTTGAGGTGAAAAAAAGATGAATTAATGATTCATGTCTAGGTTCAGCACAACACCAACATTTAGATGGCATGCAATACCCCAATCTTCTCATGAAGTCATCTAAAGGTAGTTTAGCTTTCCACACCTTCCACATGAAAAAGGAAATCTTGAAGGGGAGACCCTTCACCCAAATCATCTTATATGCTCTTTTAGGATCCTCCCTCCTCCTCAAGTACTCCCATGCTGATTTTACTGAAAATTGGCCCCTTGGTTCCAGCATAAAAAATGGGATATCTCCCTCATTTCCTACACATGGAGGCCTTATGGCTTCCACAATATGCATTGCTAGATCTTCTGGCAGTAACTGCATCAGCCTGTTCACATTCCATGCTCCATTCTCCACAACATCATGTACATTGTGAACGGTCTCATCAATAGGAAAATCCCGTGGCACTATAAAGTATAGTGCTCCAAGCCCTGTCCAATTGTTATACCAGAATAAGGATGACCCCATCCTGAGCTTCCAAATTATCTGATGTTCGATAAGGTCCCTACACTCCAACATTTTCCTCCACACATGTGAGCCGTCTTTCCAAGGAACAATTACTGCATTTAGTTTCTTGCAGTATTTTTGACTCATAAATGAGCTCCATAAACTTGGTTTTGTCCTGAAGTTCCACCAAAGTTTACAAAATAGGGCCTTGGAGACATCATGTAAGGATCTGAATCCAATTCCTCCTTCCTCGCAAGGTAAACACAGGGTATTCCAAGATGCCCAATGTCTGCTGTTACCTCCTACTGAACTACTCCAAAAGAATTGTGCAAATATCTTATGGAGTTTGTTGATAACATAATTAGGAGGGTTTACAGCAGATAGCAAATGAATTGGTAGGCTTTGTAGAACACTTGAAATTAATACTGCCCTGCCTCCCACGGAAAGCATTTTACCCTTCCAAGTTTGCAATCTGTCAAGGACTTTGGTGATCATAGGTTGATAATAATCAAACTTTCTTCTAGCATAAAAAATAGGACAGCCTAGATAAGTGAATGGAAAGTCCTGCCTGCCCATTTCAGTTATCCTTTCTACCTTTCTAACCACCTCCTCATCAGTCGAATGGTGCATCAGTACTGTCGATTTGCTTTTGTTGATCAGTTGGCCTGAAGCCACTTCATATTGGCTAAGAATCTCCATGACCAGCATTAGGGATGTAGCATCAGATGAGCAGAAAATAATGGTATCATCGGCGTATGCAAGATGATTGATTTTTGGACTCCACTTTGGCAGTCCAAAACCACAATAATGCAGATTCCAGTGCAAAGAATTTAAGCCTCTTGACAGTGCCTCAGCTGCTATGATAAACAAGGCTGGTGATAAGGGATCACCCTGTTTAACCCCTCTAGTGGATTTGAAAAATCCATGTGGCTGACCGTTAACTAGTATGAAATACCAGTTATTGCCAACCAGGTCAAAGATTATGCCGATAAACCTTTCACAAAACCCAAACTTTCTCAACATCTTAGTTAGAAATAACCAAGACACCCTATCATAGGCTTTAGTCATATCTAACTTCATTACAACATTAGGACCGGCTTTTGTTCTCAACCTGATGTCGGTAATGATCTCCTGGGATAAAAGAACATTTTCCACAATACTCCTCCCTTTTACAAAGCCTGCTTGTTCTTCTGAGATAATACCGGGCAGCAAGTCAACTAATCTCTCATGTATCACCCTAGAGAAAATCTTGTTCACAAAATTGCTCAGACTTATAGGCCTCAGATCCGAGAATGTAGTCACCTCCTTCTTCTTAGGCAGAAGAACCAAATTAGTGTGAGTCACACATTTAGGTAGTTGCTGTCCATTAAAGAAGGCTAGCACCATTGCATGAATATCATCCCCAATTATATCCCAACAAGATTGATAGAATGCTCCAGTATAACCATCAGGTCCCCCAGCTGAATCACCACTTAAATCAAAGACGGCCTTTTTCACCTCTTCCTTAGTTGGATTAGCAATCAGCTTCTCATTTTGCTCTTCCTCAATCAGTCTAGGTATATGCTCCATTATTCTGAAATCTGTTGGTACTGCAGCTTCTGTAAATTGCTCCTGAAAAAACTGAATTGCTTCTTCTGCTATGTGCTTGTCCTCTTCTATCCAGTTGCCCTGTCTGTCTTTAATTCTTTGCAGCTGTAGTTTTTTCCTTCTGCCCTTTACTTGTGCATGGAAGAACTTTGTATTTCTATCGCCGTCCTTAAACCACGCCATCCCTGCCTTTTGCCTCCAAAATTCTTCCTCTATAGCTAGGTATCTCATTATTTCAGCTTGAACTTTCTTGAGTCTTTCCCTGTTCATTGCTGTTGGAGCAACCTCAAATTGCCTTTCGTGCACCAACACCACCTCCTCAAGACTTGCAATCTTTTGAAAGATGTCTCCGTAGGTTGCTCTGCTCCAAGTTGATAGAACTTTCTTCCGTTTTTTGAGCTTGTAGTTGAACAAAATGAAAGGATTTGCAGCAAAATCGGCATTCCAGTTCTCCTTAATCACCTCCTTAAATGTCTCATGTTTAGTCCAGAAATTTAGGAATCTAAAAGGCTTCTTGATAGGAGGAGCCTCAATATCACAAGTCAGCTGCATAGGACAATGGTCTGACCCAATTTTAGACAAATGGGTAACCACAAGACCTGGAAAAGTTTGCTGAAATTCCAGATTTCCCAAACATCTATCAAGTCTCTCGAAGATGCAATCCTCTTCGGATCTCCCATTCCACCAAGTATAGATACTCCCCTTGAAATCCAAGTCTGACAAGTTACAGGTGTTGACACAGTGCCTGAAGTCGTCAATCTCATTTATGTGAACTGGCAGCCCTCCAAACTTCTCTTCCTCATCCCATACAACATTAAAATCACCTCCAACTAGCCAGGGAGAGGTCATATCAGTAGCCATTGCATACAAAGAATCCCACAGCTCTATTCTTTCAAGTGGATCACATTTAGCATACACTAAGGTTAGTATAAGCTCTATGTGAGTTTCAGTGTGGAACAATTTAATGGTCAGCTGTTGTGCCATGTTATATAAGATAGTTACATCAAATACCTCATCTATGAATGCCCATATTTTGTTTGAGATATTAACCACTGCTTGCGCCATACCAATTCTTGCTCTGTATCTCTCCACTTTAGAAGCTTGTTGCATAGGCTCTATTATCCCAATGAATTCAAACTTTTGTTGTCTGTGCATCAAAATCAGTCTTTCAAATGCTTGCATTGTATTGACTGACCTTACATTCCATATAATTGCTTCCATTAATGATTTAGGCTTTTAGTGACATTCCTCCTTGTTTGAACACCTCCTGCTGGAGCATTTGATGTATCTTTTGACTGTTTTTTTCTTATTTTTGCTGCTGATTTTGCTTGCTCAATGTACTTTGGTGACAGGTCTCCTCTCCTTGCTACATTGCTGAAGTTTTGGGCTGTGGATTCCTCATCCATGTCCTTGCCGGTGACTGCTACAGCTCCAGCTTGCTCCTGTACTTTCTTGAAGTCTGTATCCACCATCTCTTTTCCATTTGTTGGAATGGAAACAACTTGATATGTGGATCCACCACATGCCTCATCTATCTTGCTCTTCTTCTTTTCTTCTTCTTTGATTTTTTTGTCTGGTTCTCTTGTATCTCTTGTATCCTGGTTGGATTGTTGCTCTGTGAGTTGATTAATGATAAAATTGGTTGGAGTGGGGTCTTTAGGCACCCCACTCGGTTGTGCTCTTTGTTGCTGCCCAGTTCCACCTGGGTCTATACTTTGCCCATTAACCACATTGTCTTTCGTCATTGCCTGGTAGAGTATCTATGTTATATCCTGCATGCATCAGCAACAACATCTCTTCTTCCCCTAAACTGCTGTTAGCTTTGTCTTTCCTATTCACACTTGCATCTTCATCCTTGTCTCCTTCCATCTCTTCTTCACTTTGCATCATATCTGGAATATCTCCCTCTCCTTTGTCTTCTTCCATTTGTTCTGACCAAAGCTTTCCTCCATTCCATTCTGCATTCTCCTTGTTTTTGAACATTTCAAATTCTGAATCCTCTATAATTTCTTTGTCATTATGTACCTCAAGTAACTTGTTTACCCTTGTATCTTGTGATGGAATTTCCTGGACTGATGTGTTAGTAGTAACCATGTTGTGATTAAATGCCTTGTTAACCCATGCAGCTGTTGTTTGCTTCACTTGATGATCTGCAACTCCCTCAACTTGTGTCTTTGTGTTAATTATAGTTGTTGTAAACTGCTGTGCTGCTGCATTTAGTGGAGAGATAGGTACAAACTGCTGTGCTGCTGCATTTAGTTGCATCGATTTCTGTACTGTTTTAGCATTTTCAACTTGTTCCTCAACCAGTGCTAACTAATTTTTTGCCTTATCCTCGATGTTCTCCACTTCTAACACTGAAAACTTATTGTTTGTATGCTGTATTTTAGGCACCATCTCTGCATCTTCTGGTACATGAATTAATTCCTTTCCAGTGTTATTGTTCTCCATGTGCTGCTCATTATTCTGATTTCTTCTATCCCTCACCTGCTTCCAATGTGGCCCTACATTGCCAACTACCTTTCCACTAGTTAAGACCATGTATGGACCATTATTATTTTGTTTCTCCTTTGCTTTAACATCTGGTACTTCCTTTTGTTGTTTCCTTATGTTTGTCATCAATTCTGGATGTAATCTCCAGCACTCCATCATATCATGGCCTTGTAGCTTACATTCCTTGCAATATTTAGGAAGGTAATCATAATTAATGGTGACCCATTCAGTCCTTAATTCCCCTGTATTCTCATTAATAATATCCATCCTAACCTTTTTAGGTAGATCATCTAACAAATCAACTAAAACTTTCACACGTGCGCAATTGGGTCTAGTTTTATTGATTGTAGCTTGATCAAGGTGTAAAGGTTTACCAACTGCAGAAGCTAATGAAAATAGACATTCTTTAACAAAGTATGTTGGCAATAAATTAGGAAAAGATATCCAGGCCATAACTTTTGGAGTCTCTTCACCCACCTTAAACTTAACATCATATATCAAAGTTCTAAGCTGGTAATCATTGGCAAATTTATCTTTGACATAATGAACACTTTTTGATGAAAAATCAACATAATCCTGCCATAGAGTAAATCTAATTAAAACATGCCTATCTCGTAAATACCCAATTATGCATTCACCTTTAATTCCACATTGAATAGGCAATATACGACGCAACTCATTCAGTTCAGGCCATCCATATGAGAATTTGCAAACCACTGCATATTGCAAACCTTCAATTAAGTTCATACGCTCCACTTCAACTTCTGTAAAACAAACTAAAGGCTGGCCTTGATGTAATATAGCTCGCCTTAGCGGAATTGGCTCGACATCAGCTACTCTAGGCAGATTTGTAGCATTATTCAACAAATTTTTCACTGCACCAGCATAGTTCATAGGTATTTGAGTCTCGTTTTGAGTTTTTGGGGGCTGGGTAGTTGTATTTGTGGGGTTAGAGGGTTGGGCGAGATTGGGGGTAGGCTGACCAGCCACTGGTGGGGGCTGGCCGCCGGCCAGATTGGCCATGGCTAGTACTTTCTCTCTCTAGAGAACAAAATAATTTTCAGAACTAAACCAGTTTCTTGTCAAAAAACCAAAAAAGTCAACAAACCTTAAAAACTGCACAGCTATAGCATTTTCAAAATCGTTTTTCAGAATCACAGTAGTTTTGATATCCAAAAGTGAATCATTAAAACATCATAAAGTTGTTCAACAAATCTTAAACATGAAAGTAAAATTTAAGATCTGTTGCTTTTTGACATAGAACTTTGGATTAAAACAAAAGTAGAATGTTTGGTGTTGTTTTAAGAACAAATTTGTGATGTTTCTATAACAGATCTGCTCAAAAATGAAGAAATTTCATGTAACTGTTCACAGCTACAGTGACGACGCCCTAGAGAGAGAAAGTAGAGAGAAGGCAGAGCATTTTTTGGTTTAGTATCCTGTTTTTTTTTTTTTTGTTTGGGATTTTTTTTTTTTTTTTTTTGGGATTTGGGAGTTTGGGGTTGGGGTTTTTTTTTTTTTTTTTTTTTTTCTTAAGCCACTAGGCATGTTGCCTAGGGATGATATTTATATAATAATCAAAAGAGATACAAAAGAGGAGGGGGCATAGACCTGACCTCCAAGAGAGTGAACATGTATTTCTCTCCAACATGCTGGAGAAAAAAAAAACTGTGATCTATGGTGCAATACATTTGATATGATATCTCTAAATCCTAAAGAAACTATTGCGATACAATACAAGGTAGAAATTAAATCTAGGCTACCTATACATAGATACCTAAGAAATGTAGTCAGATGTTGTGGAAAGAAAGATCCAAACAAATGAACCTCTACACAAGAGACAAGTGTAGGATGTCCTAATGACAATTGACAAAAATAAGCAAAATGATGAGAAAAAATATCTTCAAACTTGCTTTGGCATGATGGAGCAGGAAAGCTAGGTTGAAGACAGTAGGCAAAAACTGCGCAAGGCAATAGACTATGATGTCTAGTGCATGTGACAGAAGAGAGGGAGCAACAGGTTCTTCTTCTTGGAATTCTGGGATGAAGGCCATGTTTTGTCTTCCAATTCTTCATGTTTTCGACCTTCCATGTTAGGGTGTGATGGCTGGTTCTTGATTGAGTGGTGTGAATTATGGTATGTTTTCTCGACAGAGTGAGCATAGAAGATGCTAATACCACTGCCTGGGAAGCCATCACATAATCAATCCAACTCAAATTACCTGCAAAACAATGGGAGTGAGTTAGTGAAATCAGGGAGCTCAAACCCAGGTTCTTGTGTAACTGGAGTTGAGACTAGGGAAAGGGGAGCAATTGTGAATCCCTGTTCTATACAAACTTGAGTATAGGTTCTTGTGGGGTCTATATTCAAGTGTACAGATGCTCATCGACCACAAAAGGAGGCCAGAGGTGTTAGTTGTGTGGTTCCTGTTATGTTTCACTGAAGGTGTGAGATGATGGGTTGTTTGCTGCTGTAGGCCCTTTAGTATGTGGGGGGAGGGACGGTGAGGTAAGGTAGAGGTAAAGATAGTGTTTTGGGTGATTGGTTTGGGTGCAAAAGGCTGCCAGAGATATGGCCATGGTTTGCTGAAATTATGAGGTGTTTGTGGCCTTTGTTTGTTAGTTTTGTAACGACTGGCTCTTGGTTGAATGGCTTGATTGTTGGCATGTTTTCTCAGCAGATTGAGCATCGAGGATGCTAATACCACTGCTTGAGAGATCACCACATGATCAATCCATCTCAAGGTACCTGCAAAACAGAGAAAAAAGGTTAGTAGAAAAAAGGGGGGGAGCTCAAGGTTCCAGGTTCTTGTGTGACTGGAGTTGAGTCTGGAGAGATGGGAGCTATTGGGAATCCTTGTTCTGCACATTGCTGAGTGTAGGTTCTTGTGGGGTCGACACTCAGATGTGCATATGCATATTAACAGAAAGAAGCCAGGGAGGTTAGCTTTGTGCTTCTTGCAATGTCTCTTTGGAGTTGTGAATTGGTGAATTGGTGGGGTGTTTGTTGTTGTTGTACCCTGAGTAAGTGACAGTTGGTGTGATGATGTAAGGGAGAGGTGGAGATAGAGAGTGCAGAGGGGATCTCCATTTGTGTGTGAATGTTTTTGTGCATTGTGCAGTTGAAGGGTAATGGAGGTAATGGTAGAGGTTGTGTGGTGACATGAAACTGGTTGGTGTGTGGCTTGGTGCATGGCCTGTGATTGGTTATTCCTTGCCTGAGTGGCTCTGGTGAATTCAGTTAGTGGGAGGCTTTGAATGGTGTGAATCAGTAGGGATTGGTATGTGTCTGAGTGAGGATGACTGCAGTATTGGGGTTTACTGCAACTTTGGAGCTTTGGGTCAACTGCCAGGCCAACACTTGGTATGCATAAGTGCTGGCAGTAGTTGTTGAAGCTGTTGTGGCTTTGGTTGTGAGTCTTATGATGTAGAGCTAGGAGAAGGAACATTGGTGGTGTTAGTACCTCTCCTAGCATCCATACCAAGATGACTATTAAGTGCCCAACTAGGAAACCTGCAAAATTGAGCAAACAGTTAGCCAGAAAACTTTGTAGCAGGTGGATGCTTTGCATGGAAAAGTTTGGGAGATCACTGGTTGCTATTGAGTGTTGGGGTGGGGTCATCTGAATGAGGTTCCTGGAGAAATGTATGTTAAACATGGGCATTGCAGTAGAGGTGGGAAAATTCTGGTGGGAGATGGATTGCCTTGGTGTGCTTGTGCCTGAAAGCTGGGGTACTTTGTTGATCCAGAAGAATTTGAACCCTGATTAGAGATGGGACACTGTCCAGCTGGGGGTAGTGGGTAAGAGAAGTCTGAGAATGACTTAGTTTGGACAGTGAGTCAGCTGGACTGTTAGCCTCTCTATATACACGGGAGATGATGATTTGTTCACAACTATGGCATAGGTTTTTTAGTTGGTGGATATGGGTTGAGATGTTCCAGGGAGGGGTGTTGTTGTTGGTCAGCCAGTTAATGAGAAGGCTAGAGTCTGCTTCAAGATGGATCTTGTTGAAGCCCTGTTCCATACACCATGAGAGACCAATATGGGCAGCCTGGACTTCTGCTTGGTAGTTAGTGCCAGTACCCAAAGGTGAGGAAATGGCATGGATGAATTGGCCATTGTGGTCTCTGATGATTATTCCTGCACCTATTTTCCCTGGATTACCAAGGGCACTGCCATCAGTGTTGATCTTAACAAGACCAAGAGCAGGTTTATTCCATAGCACCTGTTGGACTTTGATTTTCAGAGTGGTGCACTCAGCAATGAGGGCAATATCTTGCCACTTCCTTGGCCAATTAATAGTATGAAAGCTGGCTTGGAGGATGAGGTTCATGTCAGTGTCAATAGAGTAGCATGTTCTGGTTATAGATGATGTTCTACCACCATATTTAGCACTGCATCTATTTTTCCAGAGATTCCAACAGATAACTATAGGTAGGGTATCAAGGATGAGCTTGTGGACAGGGTTGACTCTTCTTAGCATACCCCAGTGGATAATGGTATTGGTGAGGGGCATGGGATTGGTAGAAATACCCAATGGAGTTGAGTATGTTTTCCAAATAATAGCAGCAAAATGGCCAGTAGTAAACAGGTGGTCAACAGTTTCAAGACCAGGCTTGAGGCAACAGACACATTTACTGGCAGTTGGGTTGGAGAATCTTAGCACTCTTTCATCTGTGGGGAGTTTATTTCTCAGGGCTCTCCAGAGGCAAAAGGACCATTTAAAAGGAATTTTTTGGTGCCAGGTCAGCTTGTTAGTGAACAATTTTGGTCTTTTGTGCCTGATGATTTCCCATGCAGAAGCACAGGTGAAATCTCCACTAGCAGCAGGGGTCCATATTGGCTTATCAGGAATGTTTGGATTGTAGTGGATAGGGACTTGAGTGATTTGGTGGATCATGTGAGGTGGGGCAATGTTATTAAGTTTCTGATGATCCCAAGCTCCATTGTTCCAAAGAGATGAAACAGTAATCTTCCCAGGTCTGCCACCAAGTTGTCTGAAGTTAGCTAAGTTCCCACAACCTAGCCAATTGTCCCACCAGAAACTAGAATTTCCAGAGTGTAAGGTCCATTGGATGTGGGCTTCAACAACTTTTTTATTTGACATCATTGTTTTCCAAGTCTGTGATTGGCCAGAATCCCATTTCTTAGCAACAGGGTGTGATCTTTTGCAATATTTGGAAAGCAAGAAAGAACTCCAGAGGGAGTGCTTTGTTCTAAACCACCACCACTGCTTAAAGTGAAGGGAAGAACAAACATCTTCTATGTTTTTGAAACCAACTCCTCCTTCCTCCTGAGTGTGAGACAGTCTTGCCCAAGAGGACCAGTGATACTTATTTCTATCTTTATCTATGCCCCAGAAGAAATTTGCAGCAAGTTTCTCAATTTGCCTAATCACTGTTCTAGGGGGGGAGACAGCAGAAAGAAGGTGAATTGGGATAGATTGGAGAACATGCTTGATAAGAGTAGCTCTACCACCATATGACAGGAGTTTACCTTGCCAGCCTCTAATCCTGTTGACTACTTTGGAGATGAGGGGATTAAAATGCTGGATTCTTTTCCTCCCAGTGTAGAGAGGACAGCCAAGATAGGTGATAGGTGACTCTTTTTTGGTGAAGCCTGTGAGATGATGGATTCTTCTGATGGTGTTGGGGAAGGCTGCAGAAGAGGTCATGAAGTGGCTTTTATTCTTGTTGATGAGCTGACCAGAAGTAGACTCATAGGAATGGAGAGTGTGCATGATTCTCCTAAGAGAATATTTGCATCCAGAGGTGAAAATGATAATGTCATCAGCAAAACTAAGGTGAGTGATCTGGGGGCCATTCTTCTACATATAGAAACCATTGAAGAGCTGATCTTGGGTGAGATTATTGATCATCCTAGATAGAAGTTCAGCACCTAAGATGAAAAGAGCAGGAGCTAATGGATCCCCTTGTTTCAGGCCTCTAGAAGAATGAAAAAAAACCCCATCTTGAGCCATTAACCACCACAGAATACCAGTTGTTAGAGAGAGTCCTCCATACCATGTCAATGAAGAACTCACTGAATCCCATTCTCCTTAGAATAATGCAAGTGAAGGACCAAGAAACTCTATCATATGCTTTAGCCATGTCTAGTTTGATGACTACATTTGCTCCCCTGTTAGGTTTCTTGATTCCTTGAACAATTTCTTGGGCAAGCATAACATTTTCAGAGATGCTTCTCCCTTTTACAAAACCAGTTTGGTTTGGAGAGATGATCTTGGGCAAGATAGGTGACAACCTAGTACAGAGAAGCTTGGAGATGATCTTATTAATGAAGTTACTAAGACTAATTGGCCTGAATTCTGAGAGAGAGTTAGGAAATTCCACTTTGGGAAGGAGGACAAGGCATGCATGAGTCATGTGCCTAGGCATGGTATGCCCCCTAAAGAAGGCTAGAACCACATTAAAGATGTCTGTTTTGATAATCTCCCAGCAGTGTTGGAAAAATTTGCCTCCAAAGCCATCAGGTCCAGGAGCACTATTGGGATTCATAGAGAAGACAACCTTCTTGATCTCCTCTAGAGTAGGATCTTTGCCAAGAGAGTCATTGTCTTCAGAAGAGACAAGGTTAGGGATACATGAGAGCAGGTCCTGTCTAATCAAACCACCAGGATCAGAGAAAAGGTTATGGAAATGTTGACTGGCTGCTTCCCCAATGTTCTCATCACCTTGGATCCACTCACCCTCATCATTTTTTATTTTGTGAATGAACAGCTTCCTTCTCCTACTTCTGATCAAGCTATGAAAGTACTTGGAGTTAGCATCCCCATCTTTGAACCAATGAAGTTGAGTCTTTTGCTTGAGTAAAGACTCTTCAGTTCTTAGATGCTTGATATACTGGGCATTGAGGTTATGGAGGTTCTCTCTGTCAGAAGGACTTTGAGACTGAGCCCATAGATCTTCAGCATCTCTAACCTTAACTTCAAAGTCTTTAACCTTTTGAAAAATATCCCCAAATTCCATTCTAGACCACTTACTCAATTCAGTGGCAAGGACCTTCATTTTATTATGGAACACCCACATGGGGTTCCCAGTGAAGTGAGAGTCCCAAATTCTCTGGACCAGGGGAAGGAAGTTTGGACTATCAGTCCAACAGTTGAGAAATTTGAAGTAATTTTTGTCAGAGTCAGGCCTGACATGCATCTCCAACAAGAGGGGAGAGTGATCAGATCCAGCAGAGGCAAGGTGGGTGACAGTGGTGGCAGGGAAGCATGAGAGCCAGTCATCATTGACCATTCCCCTGTCCAGTCTTTTCCAAACAATAGAACAAGGGCCTCTACCATTCGACCATGTGTATTTTGGACCATAAAAACCCAAGTCTGTGAAGCCACAGTCCTCTATCATGCTGAGAAAGTCTACACTTTTCTTAATTTGGTAAGGAAGCCCCCCAATTTTCTCTTCAATTGAGGCAATAACATTGAAGTCACCAATAGCACACCAAGGGGACTGAAGGGTAGATGCTTTGGATCTTAAAGATTCCCAGAGGGGAGTCCTTAGATAGGGCTTACATTTGGCATAAATGACTGAAATGTGGAAGTTTTCAGAACTTTCAATATGTCTTAGACTGAGAGTAACATGTTGGTCATCAGATTCAATGACAGTGCCACTGATATCTTGATCCCAGAAGATCCAGATCTTATTATTGATGTTAGAGGTTGCATGGTGCATGGACAATTGGAGTTTAAAGTGGTTAAGGTGTGTGTCATCCAAGAAAGGTTCAAGGACAGCAATGAGGGAGATTTGGTGGAGTTTCTTAAGGACTTTTAATCTCTCAAGAGCACCAGAAGTTCTGATGCCTCTTACATTCCAGGTAAGTGTACAAATCATTAAAAGGATTGAGGTAGGTTATAAGTTGGTGGTGCACTGCTGTTTGATGCTGCTCTGCTTCTGGTCAGTCTTGGAGATGGTCTAAAAATGGTTCTCTGAGAGGGCCTAGTTGCATTTTGATCAGACATTCCATTGACTGCCTCAATTAACCTCTCACATTGGAGATCCTCATCAGAGACTTCATTTGTGTCAGAATCTTTTTCCAAGGCCCCACTCATCTCATCTTCAGAGAGAAGGGGTTTGTACTCATCAAAATCAGGAGAGGGATGGGGAGAGAACCTATTGAGCTGGCACTCCTCAGAGGTGGTGGTTTCCAAGACATTAGAAGTATCCTGGATGAGAGAAACAGAGGGGTTGACTGTTACTTTTGGATCATGTGGGACTTTTTCAGTAGGGGGTTGAGATAGAGAGAGATCAATAGCTAGAGGGGTGAAAGTTGGGGTAGGGATTAGAGTTTCAGGATTTTCACAAATGGTAATTCCTGAGTTCTTTTTCCTAGCTTGCCTCCTCTTTTGGCTCATTTTATTCTTGGATTTGGGGGACTGAATGGTGAAGTCTGCAGCCACTTGTGCTTTGCCTTTCAAAAGTTTTTTGAGCTCCTCATTATTCTGATCAGGTGGCTCTTCATCAGAGCTTATGGTAAGGTTCTGATCCTTAGAAGAAGGAGAATGATGATGTACTTCCAAAGGTAAGGAATTGGTTGCAGGGGGTAGGTCAATGATGTGGTTAGTCACATGTGTATCAACACACTCATGCAAAACATGAGGAATCCCTATCCCCTTTGGATCCCCAACCTGAGAATTACTATGTTTCTCCTGACCAACCTCCATTCTTCCAATAACAACAGGGATTGGGGAGGGGACAACAAAGCTAGCAGTATGGGGAATAGGGGGACCCTGAGCAACAGGGCCAGCACTCCTCTCCAGTGAAACTGGAGGATTGGTAGAAGACTTAACTGAGATCTGCAACTGTGGTTGGACAGCTGGGTGTTTGGCCAAGTGCACCTGCTGATCTCTGTTTTGGTTGTGGTTCTTGAAATGTTTCTTTCTTTGAACTTGCCATTCATCCTCAGGAGTTTCTTCTGTTTGGGTAGACTGTGGGACTGGTTTTTGCTGTTGTTTATTACCAGATTTGCCATCATGGTCTTGCTGATTCTTTTTACTTTTTTCCTGGTGCTTTGGCACTTGGGACTGTTTGCTTGCTCCTGCTTCATTCTGATTGATTCTTTGGTCTGTTGTAACTGATGTGGGAACATCCTGATTCTTCTTGATGGTGGATTGATGATCATTGGTTCCAGAGGTGCTAGGTTTAGTTTCTTCTTCTTTTTTCTTCTTTTTGTCAGCTTCACTTTGCCTTAGTTCACAGGAATAATCAGAGTGTCCTAAATGTCTACAATGAGTGCAGAAAGCAGGAACACTATCAAACTGGACTTCCAGCCATTCTCCTTCCCCATTTTCATCCTGTTCCTCATCATAACCTAACCAAACATGATGAGGCCTTGCTTTGGTCAGGTCTATTTGGATTTTAACCTTAGCTACACTACCTCTGGTCTTTTGGAAAGAAGCTAGATCTAGATACAAAGCTTTGCCTATGGGAGAAAGGAGGGGAGTGAGGATTTCCATATAGTATAGATGCCATGGAAGTTCAGGAATAACTACCCAAATTGGCAGTATAGGAGAATCCTCATTGGGTTTAAAAGCAGGAGACCATGCTTCTAATTTCATCATTTGACCCTGTATGAACATGTATTGTTTTCCCCAAACTGTAGAGTGATCATATTCATTATCTAAATCAATGTACACTGTCCTAGCATTGAAGTGTGCAATTTTGACCCCACCTCTAAGCTCAGTTTGAGTAACAAAGCTTTTCCTTATGGTTTCTATTCTTGGCATTGTAGAAGAGAATTTTCCTACAATTGTGAACTTGCATCTATCAGCAAATTTCACCATGTAATCCTCTTTTTTGAAAATAACTGCTGGCTGGCCTTGCTTAGTAGTGATCTTAGGAGGAGTGAAGGAGATAGGTTGTATTTCTACCTCATGCCGAGCTCTTAACCTGGTAACATATGAATGGGAGACAGTAGGTGGAGGAGGAGGTTGGTGTGCTGATTGTTTGGATTTGGTTGGGGCTTGACTAGGCTGTGCATTGGCATTTAGTGGAGCAGGATGTGTGTTTTGGGAAATTGGTCTGCCAGTGTTCTGAGATTGGTTCTTTTGGTTCTTTTTGGTTCCATTTGGTCTATCAAAGTTACTGGAGATCTTTGGGGTTGTGGTAGCAAGAGAGGTTGTGCTCATAGGAGGTGCAACTATCTGGTTAGGGGCTATTGTTTGGTCCTTTCCATCATAGGTGTGAGAGGTTATTTTTGGCTCAGTGGTGATGGGAGCATCAGTGGTTGTGGAATTAGTTACTGCATATGGGTTAATTGATTGGGAGGGGGGATCATCTATAGGAATACTCATGCGATTAGCTTCAGGAAGTAATCCAACAGGTAAAGGGTTGAGTTTTGGTATAATTTGGTCTCTTGGCTTAATGAAACAGTGATCTGGGGGGTTCTTGCTAGCTTCTGGGATGTTTGATCCTTGCAACAGGTGGTTAAGTTGTATAGATACATCTTGCTTAGGAATGGTAGCAGATTGGTGATGGGCTTGCACATCCTGTCCAACAGAATCAAGCTGATCATTCAAACTCAGGGCATTTGGCCTAGTATGAGGAGGAGAATTGACATTTCCTTGACCTGGTGGGTTAAAAACTAGCTGGGGGGAATCTAGTTGACCTAGGGATAGATCACCAATCAAAAAATTAGAAGGGAGGGAATTGGAACTCCTTTGAACAGTAGGTCGATCAGTTACTGATGAACAGTGCCCAGAATGACCATTTTTAACATTCGACGAGTTAGGGGCTTGTAAAACCTGTGATATGATGCTAGAATCATTCACCTGATTGGTAGTGAGCGTTTGGCATTGGTTTTGGCCATCAATTATCTCTGCAGCATATCCTCCGACCAACTGTGGATCAACTGGGTTCTTGGCTTGAAGACTGTGATCGTTTCCTTGATTCAATTGGTAGGAAACTATAGATAATGATTGAGGGGAGATAGGAGAGGGTGTTCCAATCATTGGCGAGCTTCCAATTGGCCTGAAATTGGGGATGAAATTTGGTCGAGCATTTGGCATTGTCGGAACAACTGGGAGAATATTTTGCAAAATTGGAACTTTCAGTGGGTACCCATGTGAAATTGAGACTGCATTGGTGTTCTTTACATTAGTGCGCACATTTTGGTACTCTTGTTTTTCCATTTGGACATCTGTAGCATCATTAGCGATCAAATGTTCATCGGCGTAGATAGCCAGTTCGTCGGAGACGACGATTCCAACGGTAGAATCCTCTGAAATTGTATGAGAAGGTGCGTCTTGATTAGAGTAATCATCTCTATGGATCACTTTTGCATCAATTAACTCAGAATTGTCGTGGGATTTTTTTGAAAGACCCAGGCGATTTAGAGCTACAGTGGTCGCCACACCTCGATCCTGATTCGTAGCTCCTGGGTGGTTTGTTCGGGATGCCTCTTGTTGGAGATGATGCGCATTTATAAGGCGCATGTTTTGCGACTGGCCCGGTGGATTTTCACCGGCGGACGGTGGTATTCCGTCCATTTTCGTTCGAGCTGTCACTGTAGCGGCAGAATCGCCTGTACGGAGAGAAACTGAAATTTTTGCGGCGGAAATTGCAAATGAGGTGGGGATGGGTTGGGGGTTTGGGGGTTTAGGATTTGGGGTTTGGGGTTTGGGGTTCGGGGTTTAGGTTGAGGTTTCAGATTTGGGGTTTAGGGTTTAGGGTTTGGGGTTTGGGGATTTAAGGTTGGGGGTTTAGGGTTTAGGATTAGGGTTTGGGGTTTGGGGTTTGGGGTTTAAGGTTTGGTGTTTGGGGATTTAGGGTTTGGGGATTTGGGGTTGTGGGTTGGGGGTTTGGGGTTTGGGGTTTAGGGGTTTCGGATTTAGGGTTGGGGGTTAGGGTTTAGGGTTTGGGGTTTAGGGTTTTGGGGTTTGGAGTTTAAGGTTTGGGGGTTTGGGTTTAGGGTTTAGGGTTTGGGTTTAGGGTTTAGGGTTTGGGGTTTAGGGTTTAGGTTTAGGGTTTGGGGTTTGGGGTTTGGGATTAGGGTTAGGGTTTTGGGTTTAGGTTTTAGGTTTTTGGTGTTTGGGTTTAGTGTTTGGGGTTTGGGGTTTAGGGTTAGGGTTTAGGGTTTAGGGTTTAGGGTTTAGGTTTTGGGGTTAGGGGGTTTGGGTTTAGGGTTTGGAGTTTAGGGATTAGGGTTTACGGTTTGGGGTTTAGGGTTTGGGATTTGGGGTTTAGAGTTTAGGGTTTGGGGTTTAGGGGTTTGGGTTTAGGGTTTAGGGTTTGGGGTTTAGGGTTAGGGTTTAGGATTTAGGGTTTAGGGTTTAGGGTTTGGGATTTAGGGGTTTGGGTTTTGGGTTTAGGGTTTAGGGTTTTGTGTTTAGGGTTTGGGGTTTTTTTTTTTTTTTTAGCAATCCACTAGGTAGAGCCTAGGGCTAATTTTTTATTAATAACACAAACGAAAATTACAACAAAATAGGAATAGTACAAATAAGGGGGACAATAGCACCGGAATTGTTACCCATATAACATAAACCGGGCTAACCTTACCGTACTAATCCTATTGAGGTTTGAAAACCTCACTATCTAGCAAGCATGTAAAAAATAAGAACTTGACCGGACAAGATATTCTATGATCATCACAGAATTTATAACATATTCTGTGATGATATTACAAATGATAATACTTATAAAATGATAGAATATAATGATGTAGGAATTGAAATCTTGTCCCTGCTTTTCCAAACTTGTAAAAATTTCCATTTGTAGTTCCTTGTCATTTTCCTCAACCGTGTTCAAAATGTATTTAAAATTCATCAATTCTTTCTTGAACGGTAGGACCTTCTTGACGCTGTTGGGACAGCCTCTTTTTGTTTGGCAGCTCTCATGGGAGGTCGCCTAACAATTGGTTTCTTGTCGGACATTGTTGCAATTTTTATCCAGATAGCACCTGCTTGACTTGTTCCAATGTGGTCCTCGACAGTATTTGGTGGAGTATCTATGAAATGCAAGCATGTGCGACAAGGGAGCATATTCGGAATGAAATCTGGAGCCTCCAACTTGTTCTTTAATTTTCCAGACATAGAATTTTCAAAAAATGAAATTTGAATTTCATCTTTGATAACTCTTTCGACGATGACTTGCAAATTGAAAACGTTGTTTAAGCCTATTTTCTTGCTCCCTTTTCAAATTTGCGCAATTGAATTGCTCCATAAGATTGACACCAAAATCAGCTTTGTCATCGTACTCATCTTCCCACTCTTCTTCAGTAGACTCAATGTCTTCCATGGCACTTTCATGTTCACCCTCATGCATTTCATTGTTATTTCCGGTTGATAACATAAGCTGTCCAGATTCTCCTCCATAATCACCATATGATTCAACTGAATTTGAGGGGACCTCATATACGCATGTATTTAACGCAGCCAAAGGTTGTTTCACTATACTTTCCTTCATCATCATCTCATGTTGCGCGTCCTTGATAATTCTTTCCACATTAGGATTAGAAAAATATAACATAGTTGCATTGGAACTATGAGCAATTGATTCCACATCAAGATCTCTAGCAGATTCCAATCCATGTGCGTTAGCTTTTCCCACACTATTTTTCGCTAGAGAACCAACAGTATTTACGTCCACCAATTTATTATATTTCTTTCCATTTTGCTCCTGTTGCTCATGCACATTCAAAGGATTAGCAAGGCCAATTTGCTCCAATGAACCCACATTACCGTGTAATTTGTTCCCTTTGTGAGTGATTGGTATCTCATGTTGTGCGTTGAAGTGGCCAACATGGCCCACATCTTTATCCATGCGTGAATCAGCTATCACCATTATGCTTTTTGTCATTGAAAAGTCAACAACATGGCCCATGTCTTTTTCCTTAAAATGCTCCAACGACCCCACATGTCCTTCAACCACACTTTTTGGAAGGTCTCCTACCGAAATTGTAGCTTCAAAATTACTAGAGATTCCTTGTTCCACCCTTTCCTTCTCCCTTTGCACGTTATGGCCAGCTTTGGCATTAGAAGGACCCACATCTTTGATAAATGTTTCCACCATATTTGCATGTTCAAACGTTCCATGTATTACAGTAGGTGTAATAACGTTAGCTACATGTAGGGTAGTAGATACTTGTCTATTTACCTTTTCCTTGGCAGCAATTAGATTATTCAAAAGACTAGGTTGGCCCGCTTCCTTTTCTTCTTTTTCCTCCAAAAGATTTTCCTTGGTATGGTTCACAGTAAAAGTTTCAACTCCTTTAGCATGTTGTTGATGAAATATGCGCCCCACTTGGTCCACATCTTTTTCTTTTAATTGTTGTTGCACTTCATTTCCTTTATGACCAAAAGATTCCTTTCTGTGTGCATTATTTTCAATTGTATGGCCCAGCTGGCCTACAACCTTTTGACCAATTTGTTGCACACTAGCATTGTCACATGTATCACTGCTAAAGATCCCCGTTTTCTTGTTATCAATTTTCTCCTCTGCAGTTGTTGTTTCACACGATGGATTTGTACCTATAGTATTTTCCATGATTGTGTTTTCCTTCGTATGGCCCACGTTATGATTTTTTGTGGATTCCTTTCCTGTCACACGACAAAAAATGCCCGCTGCCTTGTTCCCTTTTTGCTCCTTGCCAGCTTGTGTTCCACTCGTTGAAACCTCACCTAATGGATCAATTTCTTGTGTGTGAATGTGATCTATAACTCCCTTTGGACTTGTAGCTGAAGTAGTTTCCAAAATAATGCGTGGGCCCTTTTCAATTACTAAAACATCACCTACAGTGTTTCCCATAGCTACAGAATTGTTTACCTTCACATTTTGCTGATTTTCCATTCGATTTTGTTCACCAGGCTGCTCATGTTCTAACAACTTTTCTTTTTCTACTTCAGCTCCCAAATGTCCAGTTCTTCTTGCATTGAGATAATCTCTAGCATCCCCTTTCAATTGTTCTATATTAGCCAACTCACCAGCTTGGATTTCATCATTTACTGCCCTTCTTCCTTGTTCAAGTTTCTCAGAATCTTGTTCTTTGTCTCTCATCAAGCGGCATGATCTTTCTTCATGTCCTTGATGCTTACAGAAAGAGCAATACTTGGGTAAATTATCATAGGTAACCTCCTGAAAAAAATCACAAGATTTTCCAGTCGTTCTATCAATAATTTCCAACCTAACTCTTTTGGGATGTTTATCTAAAAGATTCAGCAAGACTTTTACTCTAGCGGCACTTGGACGAGTACGATCTTGAGTAGCTTTGTCCACAGCAAGAGGTTTCCCACATGCAGAGGCAATTGACATTAAGGATCTTTTAGCAAAGAAGTTGGGTGGAAGACCTGGAAGAGAAATCCATATCACTGCCATGGATGTCTCTTCTTTGGGATTGAATCCTATAGTCCATGGAAAATTTCTAAAAAAGAAATCTTCACCTCTTGCCTTGATATATCCAGTTGATCTTGATAAAAATTTAACATAATCGTTAAATATATCAAATCTAACTAGGATATGTCGAAATTCCAGCAGCCCTATGTTACAATATCCTTGAATATCAAATTGTGTTGAGAATATTTTTCGAAGCTCCTGTAAATCAGGTTTTCCATATGAGAATTTCATTACAACAGCTTGATGTAACCCCTCCTCCCTTGTGAATTGATTAACTTCTTCCATTGAAAATTGTATTGTTGGTTCACCATGAATGGACATCACTGGAACCAAATCTATAGTTGTGGCTTGTTTTGAACTAACTTGATCAGCATAACTTTTTGGATTGTTGTTTGTTGTTGTGTTGTTAGCTATTTGATTTACCTCTCCCACAACCAAAGGTTGGGGAGAGATTGCAGCAGCCATGGCTGCCCTTGCTTAGTAAAATGCCACTGTTAGAGAGAGAAAGTAGAGAGAAGGCAGAGAGAATGGGTTTTGGGTTTTATCCTGGGGTTTGGGGTTTAGGGTTAGGGTTTAGGGTTTTTTTTTTTAGCTAGGCAGAGCCTAGGGCTAGTTTTTTATTAATAACAGAAACGAAAATTACAACAAAATAGGAATAGTACAAATAAGGGGGACAATAGCACCGGAATTGTTACCCATATAACACAAACCGAGCTAACCTTACCGTACTAATCCTATTGAGGTTTGAAAACCTCACTATCTAGCAAGCATGTAAAAAATAAGAACTTGACCGGACTAGATATTCTATGATCATCACAGAATTTATAACATATTCTGTGATGATATTACAAATGATAATACTTATAAAATGATAGAATATAATGAAGTAGGAATTGAAATCTTGTCCCTGCTTTTCCAAACTTGTAAAAATTTCCATTTGTAATTCTTTGTCATTTTCCTCAACCGCGTTCAAAATGTATTCAAAATTCATCAATTCTTTCTTGAACGGTAGGACCTTCTTGATGTTGTTGGGACAGCCTGTTTTTGTTTGGCAGCTCTCATAGGAGGTCGCCTAACAATTGGTTTCTTGTCGGACATTGTTGCAATTTTCATCCAGATAGCACCTGCTTGACTTGTTCCAATGTGGTCCTCGACAGTATTTGGTGGTGTATCTATGAAATGCAAGCATGTGCGACAAGGGAGCTTATTCGGAATGAAATCTGGAGCCTCCAACTTGTTCTTTAATTTTCCTTTCGTAGAATTTTCAAAAAATGAAATTTGAATTTCATCTTTGATAACTCTTTCCACACGATGACTTGCAAATTGAAAACGTTGTTTTAGTCTATTTTGTTGCTCCCTTTTCAAATTTGCGCAATTGAATTGCTCCACAAAATTGACACCAAAATTAGCTTTGTCATCGTGCTCATCTTCCCACTCTTCTTCATTAGACTCAATGTCTTCCAAGGCACTTTCATGTTCACCCTCATGCATTTCATTTCCGGTTGATATCATGAGCTGTCCGGATTCTCCTCCATAATCTCCATATGATTCAACTGAATTTGAGGGGACCTCATATACGGATGTATTTAGCGCAACCAACGGTTGTTTCACTATACTTTCCTTCATCATCATCTCATGTTGCGCGTCCTTGATGATTCTTTCCACATTAGGATTAGAAAAATGTAAAGTATGCGCATTGGAACTATGAGCTTGGACAATTTCAGTAGCTCCACAGTCACCTTCATTTTGTTGCTCCTTATGCACATCTGTGACAGCACGTTCAAGTGTGCCAATAGTTTGCACATTTTCCTTCTTTTCTTTTCTATCGTGACTGTTATTCCTTAGCACCACAGTATCAAATTTTTGAATTTCCTGTCCAGCTAACAATTGCTGAAATTTCTGTCCAGTATTTTGCCCATGCTGGCCCGCTTTCGTTTCGTCCTTTTTCTCCAAATAAATATTATTGGCATATTTCGTTTTTACAGCTGAAAAGTCAACAAAATTCTTTGAAACTCCAGCTATGACTGTTACATCGTTACATGTATGCGGCATTTGCACTGATTTGTTTTTTCCTTTGTGACTTTTCACTGTTGCTCGATGACCCGCATGCTTTTCCTCTTTTTCTATTTGAAACTTGCTGCCATCATTTGTTGTAGAGGAGTCACGAAAATGCTCCATATTTTTACAAAGTTGCTGATTATTCAAAGAACCAATAGGGCCCACGTGTCTTTCTTTTTTGCCCACCCATTGATTTGTTTTATCTACTTTTGAATTAATCTTTGAAGAGTCAACCAGAAACTTTGAAAACTCACCTACTGAAGGAATAGTTTTGTCATCTAATGGACTTTTGTCTTCAACTGGACCCCCCACACGACACAATTGCCCCACGATTTGCTCACCTTTCGGCTCCAAATGAGCAAATTCACGCCTAACCATTGAAAAATCTCCATCCATATGCGTTAATTGTGCTGTAGGTAATGTATTTCCTTTGCATGGGCCCTTATCAAAAGTTGAGTCTACTGTATTCGCGTGACGAAGTAATATTCCAGCTGCCAAATGCTTCTCATTTTCCAACTCACCATGGTCCACATCCTTGACGTTTTTTTGTTGTAAAACACCATTGTCGTCACTTTCACCATCTTTTCTCACCATTGTTAAAAAATCAAGCTTTGCTATATCACCATCGACAACCTCATTTCCTTCATGACTTAACGTACGAGACCGCACAATTTTTTCGCAGTCATTGACTTTATTGGCAAATTGGTTTCCTTCATCAACTATTGAATCTTGCTGCTCGATCGCAGTTTGATTTGCTACTTGAATTTCCAGTTGTCCAGCTCTTTTTTAATTAAGAAAGTCTCTCGCGTCACCTTGCAATTTATCCAAGATTGGCAGTCTATCACCTTGCAATTTATCTACACTACTGGGCCCTTCCGTTTCAACCACAGCTTCTATCTCATCCTTATTATTGATCCTCCATCTACATGACTTATCACCATGTCCTTGATGATTGCAAAACGTACAATACTTTGGTAAATTATCATAAACAACCTGTTGATAATGTTCTACCAACTTACCAGATTTGACATCAACAATTTGAATCTTGACTCTTTGAGGATGTTTGTCTACCAAGTCAAGCAAAACTTTAACTCTAGCCGTGCTAGGTCTCGTTCGATCTTGAGTCGCTTTATCCACTGCTAATGGTTTTCCAATCGCTGATGCTATGGACATTAGAGATTTCTTTGCAAAGAAGTTTGCTGGAAGATCAGGCAGTGATATCCAAACCACCGCTTTGGATGTTTCTTCTCTTGGATTAAATCCAATTGTCCATGGAAAAGTTCTAAAGAAGAACTCATCACCCTTAGACTTAACATAGCCTGTAGATTTTGATAACACTTGTACAAAATCATCAAATAGATCAAATCTTACCAATATGTGTCTATATTCAAGCTGTCCAATATTGCAACATCCTTTGACGTCGAATTGTTTAGGAATCAACTTTCTCAATTCCTGAAGATCAGGTTTTCCATACGAAAATTTGAAGATGATTGCTTGGTGTAACCCTTCTTCAATGGTGAAAGCATTCACCTCTTCAATGGTGAACTCCACAGTAGGTTCACCATGATCAAAACTTACTGGACATAGTTCCAGTTTTGGCAATTTTGTATCAGAATGTTTCCCTACTAACTTTGATGCATACGTTTGCATGGGCTTGTTGTTTGGCTGATTTTCTATTGTGTTTTGGATGGCCTCTCCCGCAGCCAAAGGCTGGGGAGAGGTTGCAGCAGCCATGGCTGCCCTCTACGTGAAGCAAACTCTAGAGAGAGAAAGTAGAGAGAAGGCAGAGAAAATGCGGTGGGGTTTTTTTTTTTTTTTGGAATCGGGGTTTGGGGTTTGGGGTTTGGGGTTTGGGGTTTGGGGTTTGGGGTTTGGGGTTTGGGGTTGGGGTTTGGGGTTTGGGTTTGGGTTTAGGGTTTAGGATTTAGGGTTTAGGGTTTATGGTTTAGGGTTAGGGTTTAGGGTTTAGGGTTTAGTGATTAGACATAAAACCCTAAAATCCTAAACCCTAAACCCTAAACCCCAAACCCCAAACCCCAAACCCTAAACCCTAAACCCTAAACCCTAAACTCCAAACCCCAAACCCTAAACCTAAACCCCAAACCCCAAACCCTAAACCCTAAAATCATAAACCCTAAACCCTAAACCCTAAACCCCAAACCCTAAACCTTAAACCCTAAACACCAAACACCAAACACCAAACCCAAACCCTAAACCCTAAACCCTAAACCCTAAACTCCAAACCCCAAACCCAAAACCTAAACCCCAAACCCCAAACCTTAAACCCTAAACCCTAAACCCCATCGCACCTCATTTGCCCAATTTCCGCCGCCTTTTTTCAAATCTCTCTCCGTACAGGCGATTGTCTTCTACAGTGAACGCGCCAAACAAAAATGGACGGATCACTGCCGTCCTCCGATGAAATTCCACCGGACTTGTCCCAAATTGATCGCCTCTCTAAGGCGCATATAGTCCCACAAACAGCCAGCCCACCAATTCGCCCAGCAGCTACGAATCAAAGCAGAGGATCCGCGATCACTGTAGCTTCAGATCGCCTGGGCACTTCAAAATTATCCCACTCAAAATCCGAGCAATCTTTGGATAATTTAATCCGTGGAGATTGTTCTCCTAATCAAACCGCACAAACAACCAAAATTTCAGAGGATTTCACCGTGGGAAACACTGATTTTGCAAGCTCAGGTGACTACATAAAAATGGCGGATAACGCTTCAGAGGTTCAAATGGAAAATCAAAGGTACCAAAACACTCGCAATGACCACAGGAATGATGTACAACCCCCAATTTCGTATGGGTATCAACCATCAATGCCAATTTTGCAATCGTCGTCTCCAACCTTCTCCACTGTCAGACCAACCCTATACCCAGGCACTAGGCCAATTGGCATCCAAGCAACTATGGCGACGCCTCATAATCCCCAAATGGTAATCACAGGTCCAATTACAACTCAATTCCCACATGTTTTCAACCATGATCATCAATACAACAGTAACCTCTGCCACGACTTGGCCGGAGATGGTGCTCCGGGGATAATTGATACCCAAATCCAATGCCAATCTCCTCAAGAACCTCAGGTGAATGTTTCTAACACTCCAAACTCAATTTTAAATTGCACGCTCCCCTCGAATATCCAAAACAGTCCATCGAAGCACTGTTCAATGAACAGTGCTCACCCACTCTTGAACCAAATTTCTCAGACCCCTGGAATGCAATTGGGCATGGGAGTCTCTTCAATACCACCAAACGACATTGTTCACCAAGTTTCAAATGATTCCATCAGAGGGATTGAACAAAATCCTCATTTGTCAGCCCCTGTACCTCACCAACTGGTCGAGGGACATGACCCAGGGATATCTGAAGCCAATACCCAATGCCAACCTGTTCACAACCCAAGTGAGAAGCTTTCCAAACCAACAGCACCTTTTTTACAGGCCTTGACTGATTCGAATATCCAAAATACCTCCTCTGAGCACTGTTCCATTGAGAATGTCAGACCTTCTGACAGTGGCCAATCTACTCGATTTTTTGGGAGCATGTTGATTGGTGATCACCCAGTAGGTCCATAGAACAACTTGGTCAAGTTTCAGGCCAATTGGTAGCTGGACTTAGAAGTTCTGAACCTTCAAAGGGTGCTGATCATTCCAAGACTAATATCCTGCATATGCCTGCTGTCTCTAATGGTCTTCAGACTCTAATTGATCACCCCACCCTTTACAATGTCACCACAACCCCAAAGTATGCAGATATACTTCCACAAATCCCCTCTGTGAAGCCCCCTGCAATTAACCAAGATGTCCAAAAAAGACTGGAACCCTCTCATGTACCAGATAGAGCCAACCCCAAAATCTCATCCAACTTTGATAAACCAACCAATGCAAGCAAACACCAGAAAAACCAGCCTAAAAGTAGTGAGAAACCAAACACCCAGGCTCACCAAACTACAACCAAAACTCCTTCTGTTCAAACCAACCAAATACCAGCAAGACCAAGCCCATCTCCAAAACAGCAAGTCCAACCACCTCCACCACCAACTGTATCACACTCATATGTGACTAGGTTAAGGGCAAGACATGAAGCAGAAGTTCAACCTATAGCTTTCACCCCACCCAAGATCACTACCAAACAGGGGCAGCCAGCTGTGATTTTCAAAAAGGATGATTATATGATTAAATTTGTAGATAGGTGCAAATTTACCATTGTAGGAAAGTTCTCCTCTACTATGCCTAGAATGGAAACCATAAGAAAGAGCTTTGTCACCCAAACTGAACTAAGAGGTGGGGTCAAAATTGCCCACTTTAATGCCAGAACTGTGTACATTGATCTGGAAAATGAATATGACCACTCTACTGTATGGGGAAAACAACACATGTTTATTCAAGGCCAAATGATGAAATTGGAAGCTTGGTCACCTGCTTTTAAACCTAATGAGGATTCCCCTATTGTACCAATTTGGGTGGTGATACCTGAGCTCCCCTGGCACTTGTATTACATGGAAATCCTTACCCCTTTGCTATCTCCCATAGGTAAAGCTCTGTACCTTGATTTAGCATCCTTCCAAAAAACTAGGGGTAGTGTTGCCAAAGTCAAAATCCAAATTGATCTGACCAAACAGAGGCCACATCATGTTTGGCTGGGATATGATGAAGAACAAGATAAAAATGGAGAAGGAGAATGGTTAGAGGTCCAATTTGATAGTGTCCCTGCCTACTGCTCCTACTGTAGGCACTTAGGACACTCTGATTATTCCTGTGAGCAAAGACAAAGAGAGGCAGAAAGAAAGCAGAAAAAGGATGAGAAAGCAAAACCAAGCACCTCTGGCTCCAAAGTTCCTCAAACCACCACCATAGACAAACAGGACCCCCCCACATCTGGCACAGTAGAGCAAAAAGGCAACCAAAGGGTAACAGGGGAAAGCAAACAGAATCAGAGGCCAAAGCAACAGGAAAAAACCAAAACAAGTCAGCAAGACCATGGAGACAAACCAGGTGCTACACAGCAACAAAAATCTGACAAACATCTGACTAATAAAGAGGATAATTCTGAAGGAGAATGGCAAGTTCAAAAGAAAAAACATTTCAAGAACCACAGCCAAAACAAAAAGCAACAGGTCCCTATGCCCAAACAGGCGGATCAAGTAAACTTGCTGACTTCAGGTAAGCCCCCTATCAATCCTCCAGCTCATCTGGAGAGGAGTGATGACCCTGTTACTCAGGGTTCCCCTTTTCCCCCTCCTACTATCTCTGTTAACCCCTCCCCTATCCCTGTTGTTATTGGAGGAATGGAGGATGGTCAGGAGAAATTTAATGCTAGGCAGGATGGGGATCCAAAAGGGGTGGGGCTTCCTCATGTTCTGCATGAGTGTGTTGATACACATTTGACTGACCATAATATTGACTTAGCCACTGCAACCACTCTGTCAACTACAACAGTTCCTACTCATCCTCATTTCTCTGAGGATCAGGAAATGGAGTACATAAGCTCTGAAGAAGAGCCACCTGATCTGCATAATGAGGACCTTAAAAAGCTTCTCAAAGGAAAAGCTCATGCTTCTGCTGACTTCACTATACAGTCTTCCAAATCCAAAAACAAAATGAGCCAAAAGAGGAGGCAAGCTAGAAAAAAGAATTCAGGAATTTCTATCTCTGAAACATCTGATAACCCTCCAAGTCTAGTTACAACCCCTACTCTTTTAGTTGTTGATCCTTCTTTATCACAACCATTACTCCAAACTGCTCCCCATGACCCAATGCTCCAAGACATTACCCCTGTTATCCTCAATTTGGAATCTACCAACTCTGAACAATGTCTCTTAAACAGATTCTCCCCTGAGTTTGATGAATATAAACCAATTCTCTCTGAAGATGAGATGAGTGGTGGTTTGGACAAAGACCCTGACCCAAGTGAATCATCAGATGAAGATCTTCACTGTGAGTTGTTAGCTGAGGCAGTTAATGGACTGCCAGACAAAGGGGATATTAGACCTTCTCAGAGATCCATCTTTAAGCCCTCTCCAAGGCTAACCAGAAGTAGAGCAGCAACAAATAGCAGTGTACCACCATCTCACAAACTATCCCACCCCCTTTAATGATTAGCACACTCACTTGGAATGTAAGGGGTATCAGGACTTCTGGTGCTCTTGAAAGATTAAGAGTCCTCAAAAAACTCCATCACATCTCTCTTATTGCTGTCCTTGAACCTTTCTTGGATGACAATCATCTCAATCACTTCAAAATCCAGTTGTCCATGCACCATGCTACCTCCAATGTCAACAATAAAATCTGGATTTTCTGGGATCAAGAATTCAGTGGTAATGTCATGGCATCTGATGATCAACAGGTTACTCTTAGTCTTACTCATGTTGAAAGTGCTGCAAACTTTCACATCTCAGTTATCTATGCCAAATGTAAACCTCATCTGAGGACACCCTTATGGGATGCCCTAAGATTCAAAGCCAACACTCAGTTAGTCCCATGGTGTGTCATTGGTGACTTCAATGTTATTGCCTCAATTGAAGAGAAGATTGGGGGACTGCCTTATCAAGTTAATAAAAGCATAGACTTTCTAAACATGATTGAAGATTGTGGTCTGGTTGATCTAGGCTTTTATGGTCCTAGGTATACATGGTCTAATGGTAGAGGTCCTTTCTCCATTGTTTGGAAAAGACTTGATAGAGGTTTGGTCAATGATAGCTGGTTAACCAACTTCCCTGCAACCTATATTACTCATCTTGCCTCATCAGGCTCTGACCACTCCCCCCTTTTGATGGAACTTCATGTCAGAACTGAACCCCCATGTAAATATTTCAAATTCCTTAACTGCTGGACTGATAGTCCAAATTTTCTTCCCTTGGTTAAAAGAATTTGGGAATCTTCTTTCTCTGGGAATCCCATGTGGGTGTTTCATCAAAAAATGAAAACTCTAGCCTCTGAACTAAGCAAATGGTCTAGACAGGAATTTGGTGATATCTTTCAAAAGGTTAAAGATTTTGAAGCAAAAGTTAGAAATGCTGAAGAACTCTGGGCTCAGACTCAAAATGCTACTGATAGAGAAACCCTTCAGAACCTCAATGCACAGTACATCAAGCATTTAAAAACTGAAGAGTCACTGCTTAAACAAAAGACTCAACTACACTGGTTCAAGGATGGGGATGCCAACTCCAAGTATTTCCATAGCCTGATCAGGGGCAGGAGGAGGAAACTCTTTATCCACAAAATTAAGAATGATGAGGGTGAGTGGATTCAAGGTGATCAGAACATTGGAGAAGCAGCTTGTGATCACTTTCAAACCATGTTCTCTGATCCTGGTGGGCTAATCAGGCAAGACCTTCTCTCATGTATCCCCAATCTTGTCTCTTCTCAAGATAATGAATCCCTAAGCAAAGATCCTACTTTGGAGGAAGTCAAGAGTGTTGTCTTCTCTATGAACCCCAATAGTGCCCCTGGACCCGATGGTTTTGGTGGCAAATTCTTTCAGCACTGTTGGGACATTATCAAAGTTGACATCTTCCAAGTGGTTCTAGCTTTCTTTAGAGGTCACACCATGCCAAAACACATGACTCATGCATGCCTTGTCCTCTTACCAAAAGTGGAATTTCCCAATTCCCTTTCTGAATTTAGGCCCATTAGTCTAAGTAACTTCACCAACAAGATCATCTCTAAGCTTCTCTGTATAAGACTTTCCTTACTCTTACCTAAGATAATCTCCCCCAATCAAACTGGATTTGTAATGGGGAGAAGCATATCTGAAAACATCATGCTTGCCCAAGAAATAGTCCAAGGGATTAAGAAACCTAATAGAGGAGCTAATGTAGTGATCAAGCTTGATATGGCCAAAGCATATGATAGAGTCTCCTGGTCCTTCACATGCATCACTCTAAGAAGGATGGGCTTTAGTGAATTTTTCATAGATATGGTGTGGAGGACCCTCTCCAATAATTGGTATTCTGTGGTTGTCAATGGAACAAGATGTGGTTTTTTCCAATCTTCTAGAGGTCTGAAATAAGGGGATCCTCTAGCTCCTGCTCTTTTCATCCTGGGAGCTGAACTCTTATCTAGAATGCTCAACAACCTCACCCAAGACCAGTTTTTCAATGGATTCTACATGGAAAAAAATGGTCCTCAAATCACTCATCTGAGCTTTGCTGATGACATCATTATTTTCACTTCTGGATGCAAATACTCTCTTAAGAGAATCATGCAAACCTTGCACTCTTATGAGAATACTTCAGGCCAACTCATCAACAAAGGTAAAAGTCATTTCATGACCTCCTCTTCAGCCTTTCCCTGTACAATCAGAAGAATCCATCAACTCACTGGTTTCACCCAAAAATAGTCTCCCATCACCTACCTGGGTTGCCCCCTTTACATAGGAAGGAAAAGAATCTTTCATTTCAACACCATCATCTCTAAAGTTGTCAGTAGGATCAGAGGTTGGCATGCAAAGCTACTGTCATATGGGGGTAGAGCCACCCTCATCAAACATGTTCTCCATTCCATTCCAATTCATCTCCTCTCTGCAATCTCACCTCCTAGAACTGTAATCAATCAAATTGAGAAGCTTGCAGCCAACTTCTTCTGGGGTATGGACAAAGAGAGAAATAAGTATCACTGGGCCTCTTGGTCAAAGCTGTCACACACTCAGGATGAAGGGGGTGTGGGTTTCAAAAGAATTGAAGATGTTTGTACATCACTAGAATATAAACAGTGGTGGTGGTTTAGAACAAAGCAAACCCTTTGGAGTTCCTTCTTGATTGCCAAATACTGTAAAAGATCACACCCAATTGCCAAGAAATGGGACTCTGGTCAATCTCAGATCTGGAAGAGAATGATGTCCAAAAAAAAAGGTGCAGAGAACCACATCCAATGGAGCTTATATTCTGGTAACTCCAGTTTTTGGTGGGATAACTGGCTAGGTTGTGGAAACTTAGCTAGCTATAGGCAGACAGGAGGTAAACCTGGGAAAACTCCTGTTTCATCAGTATGGACCAATGGAACCTGGGATCTACAAAAGCTCAACAACCTGGCACCTCCTCACATGATACAGCACATCATTCAAATCCCTATCCACTATAATCCAAACACCCCTGATAAACCAATTTGGACCCCTACTGCCAATGGTGATTTCACCTGTGCCTCTGCATGGGAAGTCATCAGACAAAAAAAGCCAAAGCTTCTCACCAACAAATTGATCTGGCATAAAACAATTCCCTTCAAATGGTCTCTATGCTTGTGGAGAGCCTTGAGAAACAAACTCCCAACTGATGAGAGAGTGGTGAGCTTCACAAACCCAACTGCCACCAGATGTGCATGCTGCTTAAAGCCTGGTATGGAAACTAGAGACCACTTGTTCACTACTGGTTCATTTGCAAAAACTGTGTGGAAAATCTACTCATCTCCATTAGGTATCCATGCCAATCCTAGGCCACTCACAAATACTATCATTCACTGGGGCTTGTTAAAAAGAACCAACCCTGTCCAAAAACTCATTCTGGACACCCTCCCCATAATTATCTGCTGGAACCTTTGGAAGAATAGATGCAATGCAAAGTATGGTGCCAGAACATCTTCTCTATCAAGAACTTGCTACTCCATTGATTCTGATATCAACCTTCTCCTCCAGGCCTCATATCACAACATTAGCTGGCCAAGGAACTGGCAAGAAATTGCACTCATGTCTGACTGCACTACCCAGCAAATCAAAGTCCAGCAGATCACCTGGATTAAACCTGATACTGGCATAATCAAGATCAATTCTGATGGTAGTGCTCTTGGGAATCCAGGCAAAATTGGAGCAGGCATAATCATTAGAGATCATCATGGCCAGTTCATTCATGCTATCTCTTCTCCCCTTGGTACTGGCACCAATAATCAAGCTGAGGTTCAAGCTGCTCTTATTGGTCTCTCTTGGTGCATGGAGCAAGGTTTTACCAAGATCCATCTTGAAGCTGACTCTACTCTCCTGGTTAACTGGCTAATCAACAATAATTCCCCACCCTGGAACATCTCTAACCACATCCAGAAGATCAAACTGTTATGCCAAAGTTGTGAGCAAATCATCATCTCCCATGTCTATAGAGAGGCTAATTGCCCTGCTGACTCACTGTCCAAACTAAGCCATTCTCAGACCTCTCTTACCCATTACCACCATCTGCACAGTCTCCCAACTCTGATTAGGGGACAAATCATACTCGACCAACAAGGCACACCATCCTTCAGACAAAAACCTACCAAGGCAATCCTTCTTCCACCCACATTCTCCCACCTCTACAAACCTGTAAATGAATAGCATGCCATTTCCCATGAACCTTCCCCTGTCAAACTCCCACAAACACTCGCAACCATTCACAAAAGACCAGACCACCCCACACATCTCCCATCTGCTACCAACAGATCTTGGCTACCAACACAAGGACAACACTGCTCAGTTTTCCAATAACTTTGTCTACTTTTTTGCAGGTCTCTTATTCTGGCATCCTCTTTACCTGATAATACTTTCACTAGGAGTGGTATTAATATCCCACATGTACATTCTCCTAGTTTCATATCACAAGACTCTCAAACACCACCACAAGAGCTTCAGCAACAACTACCAGTGTCTCTATCTGGCAGAAAAGAAGACCCATCATTATGCCATCATAGTGTCCCTTCAGCAATCCTTTTTGAGCACCCACATCCCTCACTGTAGTCTACACAAGAACCTTCACACACGATGTAGACTAGGGACACACATCTGTCCCTCCTTCCCTTGCTTCACTCCCAGTTCACACAAGAACCTGGAGGGTGACTCCCCATTTTCTAACCTTTTACCCTTTTTTGCAGGTACAATGGATCAAGTGAAACATTCTCATGCAGTGGTATTAGCATCTTTGATGCTCATTCTCCAGAGAATGGACCACTTGGTCCAAAATGATAACACATGGATATCACCTCCTCATGCATACTGTTATGTAACTGGAAAAGGCAAAGCTTACACCTTTTTGGATACTGACAATAAACCTGGACATAATACCTCGCCATTGCCATCAGTTACTATAACCATCCCCATAAACAAATGCATACTCTTTCTTGCCAAATACCCACATCACCTTCTTACATACCTGGCATCAAGGAATTTTTCTATAAAACAGAGATGCTGCAACTGCAAGTGCAGCAGCATTCTAACCCAAAAAACAAATCACCTTCACTCCATGAACACCAGAAACAGTCCAGCCAAGACTCATAAACAACATAACCATGTGCACATAAATGACTCCCAATGCTACATCCTTTGTATTCAGAACAGGAGACATTTTCTTAGCCACGATGTCCTTCATCTCTCTGATGTTAGAAGCAGGACCACTTTGAGCATCTGTCTTACTAAGTGCAGTTTACACAAGAACCTGCATTTAGTATTGTACAGAACAGGGATTCTAATTAGCTCCCCTTCTCCCAGTCTCATGTCCAGTGACACAAGAACCTGGAACTTGAGCCCCCATTTTTTGCTAACATGTTTTCTCCTTTTTGCAGGTTTTTTGGATGATCGTGGTCATGAGATGTATTCTCAAACAGTGGTATTAGCATCAATGATGCTCATTCTGTTGAGAACACATCACATGATCAAACATATCCAATACACTATCCTCCCCCAGTCATGGCATCAACAACAGAGGAGAGACAAGACTTATCATGCTGCCACAACACTTTGGCTAAATCTCTGGTCATTGCATATCGTCAAGCAGATGATCACTGCAGCAATCTCCCACATAGTTCATAACTGTAGGATATTTTGTAATGAATGGAAGAGCCTTCTCCAACTTGGAACTTCGCATTGTCATTGGCAAATGTCTTGGCCATGTCAGTTAACCACAACATTCAATGTCAAGGGAACAGATACAAGAACAATTGCACACAAGGACTCCTCGACAAAGTCAACTCAAAGCTCTTCTGTCAAGTCCTCAGGATTGGCTGAGCAAGCTCATTGGACTCTTTTTGCACACTACCTTCTACCTAGCTTTCTTGTACTCTCATGCCAAAGCAATGTAGAAGATAGAGTCTTTTATTACGATAGTTTTTTTTTGCCACCTCTCATAGGTTTATCCTACACTATCTCAAGTGTAGAGGTTGGTACCTTTGGAACCAACTAGCTAGCTTAGGCATCATTATTTTGTTCATAGTTAACTTAGTATTAACCGCTTTTTTGTTCCATCGTCCATATGAACTATTATGCTTAGTCATATGTCACACCACCTTTGATGTAATTTCCATAGATTACAAGTCTCTCCAGAGTGTACTTGTCCATATATTGCGGAGGTCAGGTCTATGCCCCCCTCCATCATTGTGCTCTCCTTTATTATTATATATGAAAATCAACCCTAAGCAACACGCTTAGTGGCTTTATTAAAAAAAAAAAAAAAAAAAAAACCCTAAACCCAAACCCCACTGTAGTTGGAACGGTAATATGACTAAGGAAATTGCTAGTGTTTATTTGGGCTTCATACGTGGGCTGTACCGATGGGTTATTTGTGCAAGCTGAACGGGTGGGCCGGTTTTCTCAGAGATACAGAAGTGTCTGGGCAATTATTGGAGCGACAATGGAGAGGAAAATGTGGGTAAAGGTACAAAATAGGCTCAGTAGCATTTTAGTGGCTAGTATGTGCTGTAACGTTATTATGGCTGACGAAATGGGCTGGCTAATTAACTGGGCCTTTATGGCATTAATATTGGCCAGAAATTATATACGCTGCTGGGGCTGGACAATGGAAACGGTTACTGGGCCAATTATTTTGGGCTTTAGCTGGTCGTTTGGCCTGTTAAATACTGAAGAGACGTTCAACTGGGCTGCTGAAATTTGTATACTAGCAAGGAGAAATCATTGGGCTTCAAGGTATTGGGCTCGTGTAAATGACAATGCAAGAACAACACTGGGCTGGACAGCTACTGGATTAAGTTGGAGTATTTCATGGGTCGCATACTATGGCTGGGTTGATGCAATTTTATTATGGGTTACTCATTTTTCTTCCAATTCTAATATTAGCATTACATTAGTTTTTATTTTTAGACAATGTGTGATATCATGTTTGAGTACATTGCTCAAATATGATAATAGGCATTATGTAATTTTCATATTTTATTTCGTACAAATACTATGTAGTATAGACACATTGTTTTCTTTTATTTTATATAAATAAAACTAGCCCTAGGCACTGCCTAGTGGATTGCTTAAAAAAAAAAATCACAAACCCCAAACTCCCAACCCTAAATCCCAAACCCCAAACCCTAAACCCCAAGCCTGAAACACCAAACCCTAAACCCTAAACTCTAAACCCTAAATGCCAAACCCCAAACTCCAATCCCCAAACCCAAACCCTAATCCCTAAACCATAAACCCTAAACCCTAACCCCCAAACCCCAAACCCCAAACCTTAAACCCTAAACCCTAAACCCTAAACCCCAAATCCCAAACCCCAAACTCCCAACCATATATCCCAAACCCCAAACCCTACACCCCAAGACCGAAACCCTAAACCCCAAACCCTTAACCCTAAACCTTAAACCCCATCGCACCTCATTTGCACAAAACAGCCGCCTTTTTAAAATATTCTCTCCGTACAGGCGATTCACGTCTACAGTGCCAGCGCCGAACAAACATGGACGGAACTCCACCGTCCACCGGTGAAATTCCGCCGGACTTATACCAAAAGGAGCGCCTAAGTGAGACGCATCTACTACCACAAACAGCTTCCCAAATAAATGCCCCAGCAGCTACGAATCAAGGAAGAGGCCACGCGATCACTGTAGCATTCCATCGCCTGGGGAGTCCAAATTTAACCCACTCAAAATCTGTGCCTTCTCTGCACAAATTAAGCCGTGGAGATTACTCCCCATATCAAAATGTATCTCCAAGCCAAAATTCAATAGAATCCACCGTCAGAATTGACGGCCATGGAGTTTCCGCTGAGCTTACAAAAATGGCGGATAGTGTTTCAGAGGGCCAATTGGATAAACAAAGGTACCAAAATCTGCGCAATGATCTCAATAATGAGATTTCGCAATCAATTTCACATGGGTATCAACCACATTGACCAATTTGGCAATTGTCGACTTCAGCTACTCCGACTGTGCGACCAACCTTTTCCTCGAGTGTGAGGCCAATTGGCAACCAAATACCAATGGCGATCTCTTCTAGGCCTCAAATGGTAATCCCACAACAAATCACAACACAAAAAGCTCAACAATCATACCACTCGCACCAATCGAACAGTATCCCCTGTCCTGACTTGGCCGGAGAAGGTGCTCGGAGGATAATGGATTTGCAAAACCAATGCCAATCTACTCTATACCCTCAGGTGATTGTTTGTAGCCACTCAAAACCAATTTTAAATTGCCCAGCCCCGTCGAATATCCAAAAAATGGCACCTGCGCACTGTTCATCGCACAGTGTTCGACCAATGTTTGAACTCAGCTCTCAGCAACTTGAACCACAACAGGGTGTGAAGACCAGTCATACAGCTTCAGAAGAGGGATTGAACCAATCATTGGGTGCCTCCAACATGTTAATTGATCAAAACATTCATCTGACAAAGAATGCAGACCATCACCCTGTCGAGGACCATGCTTGGGGGATAACTGATACTCACACTCAATGTCAACTGTCTCACAATCTTCAGGTGAACCCTCTCAATGCTGTAGATACACTTTTACAATCTCCCAAATTCTCAAATATCCAAACAGAGGTCACTGACCACTGTTCCTATGAAATGGCTCGACCAACTGTCCATGGTCAATCCAGCCAATACCAAGGTGACTTATTGATTGGAGATCATGTAGTTGGCTCTTTGAATGGTATTGGCCAACTATCAGACCATTTGGTTGAAACAACTAAGAGCAATATTACTCCAGTCATCACAGTCTCTCCTCAGGCCCATGATTCAGAACCTCCTTTGACTAACCAAGCACAAAAACTAACAACTGTAACCCCTACCCAACCTGCACAAGTTCCTGCATTTGCAAATAACATTGTAAATGCACAAATCCCTCCAGTAAAACCAAATGAACCAGCTTTACCCACAACACTAATCACAAACAATAACCATGCAACCACTGGACATACCAATGCCAAAGCATCAGGTACCTTACCAAAGATTTCATCCAACTTTGACAGACCAAATGAATCTAGCAAACAACCAAGGAACCAATCACAAACTAATGACAAACCAAATACACTCATCACAGCACCCAACACCAAGAATTCCAGCTTGCAACCTAATCAAATACCCACCAAAACAAAGTTGTCTCCCAATCAGCCACCACCACCTCCCACAGTCTCCCAATCATATGTCACTAGGCTCAGAGCTAGGCATGAGGCTGAGATCAAGCCCATTTCCTTCACACCCCCTAAAATCACCACTAAACAGGGCCAGCCAGCTGTGGTTTTCAAAAAAGAGGACTACATGGTGAAGTTTGCAGACAGGTGTAAATTTACCATAGTAGGCAAGTTTTCCTCCATAATGCCAAAAATGGAAAACATAAGAAAAAGCTTCATTGCCCAAACTGAACTCAGAGGGGGTGTAAAAATTGTTCACTTCAATGCAAGAACAGTCTACATTGATTTGGACAATGAATATGACCACTCTACAGTATGGGGCAAACAACACATGTTCATTCAGGGCCAAATGATGAAGTTGGAAGCCTGGTCACCATCTTTCAAACCTAATGAGGACTCACCTATAGTGCCAATATGGGTAGTCATCCCTGAGTTACCATGGCACTTATATTACATGGAAATCCTTACCCCTCTCCTGTCTCCAATAGGTAAAGCCCTATACCTGGACCTAGCCTCATTTCAAAAGACTAGAGGAAGTGTTGCTAAAGTCAAACTTCAAATTGACTTGACCAAGGAAAGGCCCCATCATGTTTGGCTGGGGTATGATGAGGAATTTGATGAGAATGGAGATGGAGAATGGTTGGAAGTGCAGTATGATAATATTCCAGCTTATTGCTCCTATTGTAAACATTTGGGGCATTCTGAGTACTCTTGTGAATTCAGAATCAGGGAGGAAGAAAAGAAAAAGAAGAAAGAGGAGGATAATAAAGCAGTCCTTTCCAAAGATAATTCTAATCAGCCCATCAGATTTGAAGGTACAAACAGAGCTAATCTGCAAATGGAAGCAGGACCAAGTAGACACAATACTGGAAACAATGGTCACAAACAGGGGAGCTCAAAAAAAGGAGTACAGGACCAAAATGGCAAACCACCAGCAGAGGACCATCTAACAGAAAGGAAAGACCAAATTCCCTCACTCAATGATGCTGCAGAAGAATGGCAGACCCAAAAAAAGAAACATTTCAAAGGTGCCAGTCACAACAAAAAACAACAGCAAACTTCCATAACAAAGCAAGTGTCACAACAGGAGATTACTAATAAAGGAGAGAATGTTGAGAACTGTCAACTCACCACTGAAACTCCCACAGGTATTATCTCTATCAATCCTCCAGCTCAACTGGAGAGGAGTGTAGATTCTGAGGCTCAGAATCATCCCATATCCCATACCCCCCTATCTCTGATTCATTCCCAATCCCCATGCCCTGTTGTTGATGGAGGTAAGGTGAGTTGTCTGGAGACACATAGTGTAGGACAGGGTGGGGTTCCAAAGGGTGTGGGTTTTCCTCATGTTTTGCATGAGTGTGCTTCTGCACATATTGATGACCCCAGTTCTGACCAACAACCCTCTGCTACCCCAATTCAGCCTGCTTATGATCACTCTCCTAGGTCTCCTAGGCTTATGGAAGATGATTCTGATGAGTGTGTGGAAATGCCTGAGAAGTGTGATGCTCAAACGAGAGCACTGCTAAAAGGAAAAGGACATGCTGTGGAGGACTTCTCTATCCAACCTCACAAATCCAGAAATAAACCCAGCCAGAAGAAGAGAAGGTCTACTAGAAAGCTAAACTCTGGAGTGGTGATCATTGACTCCCAAGAACCTCCAGAACTCTAGTCTTCTCAAATACCCATCTCCCAGAACACCCCAGTAACTACCCCTCCAAGCAATCCATCTCCAAATGCTACTGGACAAGCCCTGCTAATCTCTGATAGTTGCCTTGCAGAGAACACAAAAGAAGTTTGTCCTCTCAACAGGTTCTCCCCCTTGATTGATGAATACATGCCAATTCAGTCTGAAGATGAGATGCAGGGAGAACAAGAGGATATCCAGGTTTTAACTGATGAGGAAATGCAAGATGAACAACATTGTGATATCCTAATAGCTGCTATTAATGGCATAGATAATCCAGAACCAATGAAAACCATCATGCCATCCAATATGAGGCCTTCTCCAAGGTTGACAAGAAGCAGGGCTGCTAGAAGTAGCAGTGTACCACCAAATCACAGATAATTCCCCCCTCTTCCAATGATTAGTACAATCATCTGGAATGTGAGAGGCATTAGGACCTCTGGAGCTATTGATAGGCTCAAAATCCTGAAACAAATCCACCATCTCTCCTTTATTGCTGTACTTGAACCATTTCTAGATGATAACCATATCAACCACTTCAAAATCCAACTTTCTATGAACCATGCAGTCTCCAACACCAACAATAAAATCTGGGCCTTTTGGGACAATGACTTCACTGCTACAGTCCTAAACCATGATGATCAACAACTCTCTCTTCAAATGCAACATGTAGCATGTGATAAACCTTTCATTATCACTGTCATATATGCTAAGTGTAAACCTCTCCTAAGAAAGCCTCTATGGGAAGATCTGAGACAGAAATCATTCAAGTACACTATGCCATGGTGTGTCATAGGGGACTTTAATGTTATTGCTTCTATTAATGAGAAAATTGGAGGTCTTCCATATCAAATGAGCAAAAGTCTGGATTTTTTGAGCATGATAGAAGACTGTGGCCTAGTTGACCTAGGCTACTATGGCTCTAGGGTCACTTGGTCTAATGGGAGAGGTCAATGCTCCATAGTTTGGAAAAGACTTGACAGGGGTCTTGTGAATGATCAATGGCTTATAGACTTCCCTTCTACTACAGTCCATCATCTGGCCTCAGCTGGTTCAGACCATAATCCACTCCTCTTGGAAATCAATGTAAGAGAAGAACATGTCAAAAAATACTTCAGGTTCTTGAACTGTTGGGCTGACAATGTCAACTTCATGCCATTGGTTAAGCAAATCTGGAGTCAGAATATACAGGGCAATGCAATGTGGATCTTTCATCAAAAGATCAAATCCCTCAGCAATGCCCTTAGCAAATGGTCTAGACAGGAGTATGGAGACATATTCCAAAAAGCCAAAGACTATGAGGAACAATTGAGAAATGCAGAGATCAACTGGGCAAACACAAATGAGGAAAAGGATAGAATTCATCTTCATGAAACAAAAGCTAAATACATCAGGTACCTCAATCTGGAAGAAAGCATCTTGAAACAGAAAACTCAGCTTCAATGGTTTAAAGAGGGTGATGCCAATTCCAAATATTTTCACAGTCTCATAAGAGGGAGGAGAAGAAAGCTCTTCATACACAAAATCAAAGATGAGGATGGAGCATGGGTCCAGGGTGATGAAGCTATTGGTGAAGCTGCTTGTGATTATTTCCATAATTTATTCTCTGAACCTGGTGGTCACATTAGAGAGGACCTGCTTTCCTGTATCCCATCTCTCATTACTTCTGAGGACAACCATGCCTTAACTGCTGACCCTTCTATGTCTGAACTTAAAGAAGTGGTGTTCTCTATGAACCCAACAAGCTCCGCTGGACCTGATGGAATGAATGGGAAATTCTACCAGGTATGTTGGGACATTATCAAGGATGATTTGTTGAATGTTGTCCTATCATTCTTCAGGGGATGCACAATGCCCAAATACATCACCCATGCATGTATAGTCATGCTACCCAAAGTTGAATTCCCTAACTCCCTTACTGAATTTAGACCAATTAGTTTGAGTAATTTCAGCAACAAAATCATCTCTAAGGTCATTTGCTCAAGATTAGCTTCTATCCTTCCTAGAGTCATCTCAGATAACCAGTCTGGCTTTGTTAAGGGCAGAAACATTTCTCAGAACATAATGTTAGCTCAGGAGATTGTCCATGGGATAAAGAAGCCAAACATAGGGTCTAATGTGGTTATTAAGCTTGACATGGCCAAGGCCTATGACAGAGTCTCTTGGGCCTTCACTTGCATCATGCTCAGAAGATTGGGTTTCTGTGAGGAGATCATTGACATGATATGGAGGACCCTCTCTAATAATTGGTACTCTGTAATCATCAATGGTCTTAGATGTGGTTTCTTCTCCTCCTCTAGAGGTTTAAAGCAGGGAGATCCCCTAGCTCCATCATTGTTCATTCTTAGTGCTGAACTCTTATCCAGAATGCTCAATCTCCTATCCCATGATGAATTCTTTAATGGCTTCTACATGGAGAAAAGAGGTCCCCAGATCAATCACCTAAGTTTTGCAGATGATATTATCATCTTCTCATCAGGCTGTAGATCATCTCTCAATAAGATCATGTGGATTCTCAAGCAATATGAGGCAATCTCTGGACAGCAAATCAACAAGGCCAAAAGTCACTTCATGACAGCTCCTAATGCAAGACACTCCACTGTTAAAAGAATCCAATCCATCACTGGTTTTTGTAGGAAAGCCTCCCCCATTACCTATCTGGGATGCCCCCTATATACTGGCAGACTTAGAATCTCTCACCTTAACCCTCTGGTGGCAAAGGTGGTTGCTAGAATTAGAGGCTGGCAAGGGAAAATGTTGTCTTATGGGGGGAGAGCCACACTCATTAAGTATGTCCTTCAATCTATTCCCATTCATCTCCTTTCAGCCATCTCCCCTCCCAAATCAGTTACCAAACAAATAGAGAAACTAATGGCAAATTTCTTCTGGGGCATGGATAAAGACAAAAATAAATACCATTGGTCTTCCTGGTGTAAACTCTCATATCCTGTTGAGGAAGGTGGTTTAGGATTCAAATCAATTGCTGATATTTGCAGAGCCATGGAGGCCAAGCAATGGTGGACTTTCAGAACCTCTAGCTCCCTGTGGAGCTCCTTTCTCAAAGCCAAATATTGTCAAAGATCTCACCCCATCTCCAAAAAATGGGACTCAGGGCAATCTCAACCATGGAAGAGAATGATGGCTATCAAAAAACAAGCTGAAAAGGCTATCCATTGGAGGCTATACTCAGGTAATTGTAGTTTTTGGTGGGACAACTGGCTAGGTGATGGCCCCCTAGCATATCACAGAACACTTGGAGGCAAACCTGGGAAACTTATGGTCTCTTATCTCTGGGAAAATGGCTCATGGAACCTCCAGAAGCTCAATGAAATTGCTCCTGTTCACAAAATCTCCCAAATCATCCAAACAACCATCTACTTCAACACTGATACCCCTGACAAAGCCATCTGGACTCCCACTACTTCTGGCAAATTCACCTGCGCATCTGCTTGGCAACTCTTGAGGAAGAAAAAATCCCATACCTTATCCAATCAGATGATTTGGCACAACAAAATCCCTTTCAAGTGGTCCTTTTGTTTATGGAGAGCCTTGAGAAACAAACTACCTACTGATGACAGAGTGCTAAGGTTCAGCACTCCAACAGTCACCAGATGTGTTTGTTGTTCCTATCATGCATCTGAAACTGTGGAGCACATTTTCAGCACAGGAAACTTTGCAGCAATTGTATGGAGGAAATTTGGAGGTATTGCTGGTATAAAGACTGATAACATGCCACTCAGAGTGCTCCTGATGAACTGGTGGATCCAAAAAAGCAAAAATGAGGTTCACAAACTAATCCTTGACACCATCCCTATCATTATCTGTTGGAATTTGTGGAAAAACAGATGTGGTGCCAGGTATGGAACCAAACAAACCTCTTTGACAAGAGTTCTTTTTGCCATATCTTCTGATACCAATCTTCTCCTCAATGCAAATTACCCCAATGTTACCTGGCCTACCAATTGGCTCCACCTCTTTCCAGTTGTGGAGCAAATCACTCACCCCTCTAGATGCATCCAAGTCACCTGGAAAAGACCAGCTTCCACCTTTGTCAAAATCAATA
The DNA here is from genome assembly GCA_032618575.1 of Nicotiana noctiflora. Taxonomy (NCBI): domain Eukaryota; kingdom Viridiplantae; phylum Streptophyta; class Magnoliopsida; order Solanales; family Solanaceae; genus Nicotiana; species Nicotiana noctiflora. The sequence goes on along the minus strand of JASVEL010011880.1, from coordinate 30,711 downwards.
GTGATGGCAGTGCTCTTTCTAATCCAGGTATTATAGGTGCAGGGGTAATTATCAGGGATCACAATGGCCACTTCATCCATGCCATGGCAGCACCTTTGGGCATGGGAACTAACAATGTTGCTGAAACAGAAGGGGCCATCATTGGCCTACAATGGTGTTTATCTAATGGCTATGACAAAGTTCACCTGGAGTCTGACTCTTCTCTCCTGATCCAATGGATCAATAGCAAAATTAACCCCCCCTGGACCCTCGAAACCAAGGTTATGCACTTAAGGAACCTAACCACTCGATGCCAAGAATTCCTAGCCACTCATGTCTACAGGGAAGCCAATTGCCCAGCTGATTCACTCTCCAAACTTAGCCATGAGCTTCCCACATTAACCAATTTCCACACCTCCTCCTCCCTCCCAAATCACATAAGGGGACAGATTCACCTAGACTTCAATCAGACACCTGTTTTTAGACACAGGAAAACAACAGAACTGAAACTCCCCCAACAATATAAATCATCACCTCCCAATGCCTGCACATCGTCTCATGGATACGGATAATTGCATTAGCCTCAGGGAAGCTCACTCCCCTATAATCCAAAGAAACCCCAAAGCATTCCACAGCCACCCTAACTGACCAAATCCCTCCCAAATACCCTCACAGTCACTCACCTTCAGTATTAGCATAGTCATCACAACCTCACCCTACACAAAGCACAACACTATCTCATGCCCTTTACACTGATAACTCCCACCTATCACCCTCCTACCCAATAACAACCACCAGCACACAATACCACACACCACACACAGCTAACTTTATTGTTTGTTTTGCAGGTAAATGCCCAGATAGTCCAAACCATCCCCAAATGGCATGGCCTGAGAGAGTGTTCTGCCTCTATAAACCAAACCAATTGGAGTCCAGCTACCAACCCACAAGGACCTGCATTCAGTGTTGTTTCTTTGCTTGGCAGAGTTCTCTCTGCCGACAGAAACTAAAATGAATCACTTCACTCTCTCAGGATTCAGACACCACAGTCAAGTTCAACCAGTCTACAGGCTGGTGACATTACCTTAATTGCAGAAAACCATGGCCATATCTCCAGCAACTTTCTGCACCCAAACCAATCACCAAAAACACTACCTTTACCTCTACTTCACCTCACCATCCCTCCCATCACACACTGAAGAACCTACAACAGCAAACAACCCACCAACTCACACCTTCAGTGAAACATAACTGGAATCACACAACTATCATCTCTGGCCTCCTCTTGTGGTCAATGAGCATCTGTACACTTGAGTATAGACCCCACAAGAACCTACACTCAAGTTTGTATGGAACAGGGATTCACAAATGCTCCCCTTTCCCCAGTCTCTACTCCAGTTACATAAGAACCTGGAGTTTGAGCTCCCTTATTTCACTAACTCACTCCCATCTTTTTTGCAGGTAATTTGAGTTGGATTGATTATGTGATGGCTTCTCAGGCAGTGGTATTAGCATCCTCTATGCTCACTCTGTCGAGAAAACATACCATAATGCAAACCACTCAATCAAGAACCAACCATCACACTCAATCAACATGGATAGTCGAAAACATGAAGAATTGGCAGACCATGATCACTGCTGCAAACAGGAAGAACCAATGCATGACACTATGAATTCCATTTTGCAATCCAATCCCAGCAGATTAGTGAGCAAGCTCAAAGCAACTCACTCCTTCCTTCTGTGACCAAGATCTGGAAACACTTCAACTGTCCTAATAGTTGCATCTGTAACATGGCCATCTGTTGTTCTATCTGACAGTGGTATTAGCTTTCTTTAAGCTCATTCTGCTAACAGAACATCACATGCACCAACCTACTCAAGTCATCATCAACCTCACAATGTGCACAATGTGTGAAATGAGTCCCTTGAACTGTGTCATTCCATGTGATGACCTTTTCAACTCCCTCACTTGCTCTGAACAAGGGAATCTGATAGCACCTCTCCTGTGCCATGCCAACATTGACCACATATCACCACATAGTCCACCTTGCCACAAACTATGGAACCAACTCTTGTTTCTCTTATTGAGCATCTTCTTCTTTGGGTGTAGTATACACAAGAACCTACACTCAAAAAGAAGAACAGGGATAATCACTGCTCCCCTTTCCCCAGTCTCTGTCCCAGTCCCCACAAGAACCTGGAGACAGACCCCCCCCCCCCCTTTTTTTCACTAACATGTCTGTTGCATTTTGCAGGTACCTGGGAGAGTCTTCTTCAACTGACTATCTATCTAGCAGTGGTATTAGCTTCTTCAATGCTCAACCTGCTGTGTGATGCTCAGGTTGATCAAGACACTCCACTCTTCATGGCCAACATTCAAACTTGATACTGTTTATGCTGGAGCAACAGTTGCAGCTTTATACAGAAGAAACAAGCACCAAATGGCTCAACAGGATGCAATCAAACAGTAAGAATTGGAAGACAAGGTCACCCCAGAATTCCAAGAAGAAGAACCTGTTGCTCCCTCTCTTCTATCACATGCATTAGACATCATAGTCTATTGCACTGCGCAACTTTTGCCTTCTGTCTTCAACTTAGCTTTCATGCATCATGTCAAAGCAAGCTTGAAGATAGTTCTTCTCATCATTTTGCTTACTTTTGTCAACTGTCATTAGGACATCCTACACTTATCTCTTGTGTAGAGGTTCATTTGTTTGGATCTTCGTTCTAAAACATCTGACTAAATTTTAGGTATCTATGTATAGGTAGCTTAGATTTAATTTTACCATGTTTTTATCTCAATAGGTTCTTTAGAATTTAGAGATATCATATCACATGTAATACACCATAGATCACAGGTTTTTTCTCTCCAGTATGTTGGAGAGAAATACATGTTCACTCTCTTGGAGGTCAGGTCTATGCCCCCCTCCTTTTTTGTATCTCTGTTTACTATTATATGGAAAATCATCCCTAGGCAACATGCCTAGTGGCTTTATTAAAAAAAAAAAAAAAAAAAAACCTTAAACCCTAAACCCCAAACCCTAAACCAAAAACCCTAAACCCTAAAACCCATCTCTCTACCGATTTTCTCTGCCTTCTCTCTAGAAAAAGGTTGAATAGTGAATCCGTCACTATTCATCATCCTCAACTACGGGATCCGGCAAGATAATTTCACAAATTTAGTCTCAAAACAACCATGAGTTCTTTGTGAACAATCTCCCTTTGCTTTCATCCCAAACACTTTATCCAATTCTAGTAGATCTTAATTTTCTTTTACGACAATACTGTAGCATCTAGTTTTCAGCTTATTACTACCTTAGCGTGGAGCTGTGAAGATCTTCATGTTCTATAGCCTTCACAGTTAGTTCTTTCACATGTAAGTAACTGAATATCTAGGCAGTGGAAAGTCCAGTAGCTACGTTTTTTTGTTAGTTGGAAAATTTATCTCTCTCTCTAGGATTTTGGCGTCATTTTTGTGAGCTTGGCAGCCATGGCTGCGTTGATCTCTCCCCAGCCTCTGGCTGTGGGAGAGGTGAATCAAAATCAAACAGAAACTGATCCCAAACAAAATTCAAAACAGTCCTACGCTGATTTGTTAAAACAAAAACAGTCTACTCAAGCTTCGTCAAAATTAGAGTTGTGTCCGGTTATATTTGATCATGGAGAACCAGTTATCCAATTCACAATGGAAGAAGTTAACAACTTCATAAGGGAAGAAGGACTACATCAAGCAGTTGTTGTTAAATTCTCTTACGGAAAACCTGATCTTCAGGAAGTGCGAAAAATAATTTCGTCGCAATTTGATATTCAAGGCCATTGTAAAGTTGGGCAATTGGAGTTTCGTCACCTGTTAATCAGGTTTGATCTCTATAACGACTATGTTCATTTCCTCTCAAAGTCGACTGGATATCTCAAATCAAAAGGAGACGAATATTTTTTCAGAACATTCCCATGGACATTGGGATTTAATCCGAAGGAGGAGACGTCGATGTCAGTTGTGTGGATTTCTCTTCCAGGTTTGCCACCTAATTTCTTTGCAAAGAGGTCGTTAATGTCTATAGCCTCAGCTGTGGGAAAAGCTCTTGCTGTCGACAAGGCGACACAGGATAGAACGAGACCAAGCGCGGCAAGAGTTAAGGTTATAATTGATCTTTTGGATAAACATCCTAAAAAGGTCAAACTACAGATTGTAGATCGAGTTTCAGGTAAATCCATCGAGTTTTATCAAGAAATAGTATACGACAACCTTCCTAAGTATTGTACGTATTGCAAACATCAAGGGCACGACGAAAAAGCATGTCGAGTGATGAAGGAACGAGCAGAAAAGGAGGTTATGATAGAGGAGTTAGAAGCTGGTCGTAATCTGCCTATTGTGGAAGAGACAAATTTTGAGAAATTGCAAGGGGATGCTAGGGACTATTTGAATGCTAAAAGAGTGAGCCACAAGGATATAGAATTAATAGCAAGGGACGCAGGTAATGGGCAGCAACATGCAGTGCAGAAACAACATAATGAAACTAATATCTTGAATGCAGGACATGATTGTACAAGGCTTCTGCCTACTGTGGTTGGTATTGAGCCTACTGGTGGAATTTCAAAGACTGCTGAAATGGACTCTACAGTTAAATGTCATAGTGTTGTGGATGGGAATCGAGCAGTTATTGTACCTGCTGCTGTTAATGCAACTGATAAAAAAGTTTCAACTGAAGCAGGGCAAAGTTTTGGTTATAGTGCACGTATTCCAGTTAAGGAAGGCATTGAAATAGCTGTGCAAGATGTGATGAATGCAAAAAATAATCGAGGGTCATATGTGGAGGCTAAAGATTCAGATATTGAACCTGGACAACATCAACTAATGATGGGAGATAATACATTAACCGCAGCTGGTCGAGCAACAGTCTCCAAACATAATACAGCTGTAGCAGACTTTGATGTACTGGAAAAAGGTGAAAAACTAACGGGTCCTATAGGTTCACCATTTGAAGCTAATAATGCACTGAATACAGCTGGTAGTATACCTAAGGGTGGGACAGTCAACACTTCTATTGCACAAGAGGTGCACGATGAGGAACAACAACTTGAAGATGTTGATGCCTCACGTAAGGCAGTAGCTACGGCAGTTCGCAACACTGCTGGTGCACATGCTACTAACGAAACCTCTACTATTGCAGCAACAACAAGAGTTGACACTGCTGGTGCAACAGTTTGTCCTTTGGAACCTGGTGGAGCAATTGTACAGATTGGTCAGGATGTAAGTAAAAACTGTTTGGAGTCTACTGTTGCATTACAGCGACACTTGACATTGGCTGAAACTGTGGACAAACCAGCAGTAGCAGGACATGATCGAGAAGGCTTTATGCTTTCTCACGCTGGTGTCGATACAGCTGGTGCAAATTTGGATACGGCGGATCGAACGAATGTCGTAATTAGACATGCTGCACTTGTTGGCAAGATGCAAAATTTTAACCACACCATTTTGGAGTCTACTGCTGCGCTGAAAATGACTCAAAGTCGAGAATTGGCACTGGATGAAACAGTGGACAAATCAGCAACAACAGGACATGATCGTGAAGGGCTTATGCTTTCCAAGGTTGGAGAGGATACCTCTGGTGTAAAGTTGGATGCTGCTGATCGAAGAAAAAATAGCATGGCTATTATAGATCAACTGGAGACAACAGATAATCACAATCCAAATACTCAAGCAATGCAAAAATCAATTCTTAGAGATTGGACAGTGGTGAATCGATCACCAAACAAGCAGGTTTTTCCAGTTAGTAACAATCAGTTTGCACCAAAGAATGTTCGTGTCTCCAACTCATTCGATGTCTTATTGAGCAAAACTGTTTTGGGTGATGATGAGAAGAATGCACAACAGATTGGTAATGATATGGCATCAACATCTACGCTTCCTAAGCCTCCAGGCAGTGACACGCACCAGCAGTCCATGAAAAATGCGGCAGTACCTACACAGCAGATTGGTCATGATACTCTTGCGCTTGTTCCTGTCGAAGAGCAAAAACATGCGGCAGTACCTACACTACATTTTTCCACTCCACACGTCGAGCAAATAATTAAAGAGGCTGAGATTGCAATGATGACACATACAAATTTGGTTAAACAACCAATGGTTCGGTTGAACACTTCGGTACAGGAAATACCTTCTCAATCTCTTGAATCATATGGGGAGTTTGATGGTGCATCTGGGCAGCACCTGCTGTCAACCGGGAACAATAATGAAATTGTCAATGTGAGGGACATGGTTGTTAATGCTAAGCTGTGGAAAGACCAACGAGAATATGATGACGAAGAAAGTTTGGGTGATGGATTTGCCGGTTATGAATCTGAAGAAGATGAACAAGAATTTGAGCAGGATAGTGCAGGAGAGGACATCGAGGTTTCAGTCACGTTTAATGGGAAAAGTGCAGCAACATCTATGAGCAATTTAAATTCAAATGCACTTGCTTTCATTCCCAGGAAGTCTCCTACTGATGCTAAACCAAGTGCAACTACTGGAAGTATGCCTCAAGGTTTTTCTTTGGAGGACAAGAAGCTACTCGATGCACTGGTAAGTTCCACACCTCTAAATCACTTACATTCACCTCATGTTGCTAGCACAGGAAGGGTGACTAGAACCAGCAGTAAAATGCAAAATGAGGTAGTCTTGGTCGATAAAGAAGGTGGAAATAAACTAGTGCCGCAAGATTTTGCACATGGTAGGACAAAACCTTTAAATTTGGGGAGAGAAGTGTTTGAAGCAGGTGAAGAAGTTGCAATGATACAACAGTGCAGAGCAGAGGCAGCAAGAAAAGGTGATCTTTCACCTATGCATAGCAAAAAAGAGAACAAGACGCATACAAGGAAAAATAGTTGGGACGACAAAGTTGGCGATTTATTAAATGTAAGGCGACCTCCAATGAGAATTGCCAAGCAAAAGCAGATCGTCCCAACTACGTCAAGAAGATCCAACCGTTCTAAAAAGAAATGACGTTCTTTGAATACATCTTGAATACTGCTGTGGGAAACAACAAAGAAGTACAAACTGAACTTTATACAAGTTTGGAAAAGAAGGGGCAAGATTTTAATTTTTACTATATTCTAGTTTATCAATTTTTAAGTATTACCATATGTAATATCATCACAGAATATGTTATAAATTCTGTGATGATCGTTGAATATCTACTTCGGTCAAGTTCTTTCTTTTTGCATGCTTGCTAATGAGTTTTCTTTATGCCTCAATAGGATTAGTACGATAAGGCTAACCCGGTATTTGTTATATGGGTAACAATACCGGTGCTACTGTCCCCCTTATTTGTAATTTTCCTATTTGTTGTAATTTTCTTTTATGTTATTAATAAAAAACTAGCCCTAGGCTATGCCTAGTGGATTGCCAAAAAAAAAAAAAACCCTAAACCATAAACTGCTATGCAAATGGAAGCTACAACAATCAGTTGGAAGTCACGACTACATACTGCCAAGATATGGCTACCCTATTGGTCTGGAATATGTTGGTTACTGCTGTGTCAGCTTCCAGTGGTATTAGTATGCTTTCATACTCATCCTGGAGATGATATAGTAGTAGACAATATATATGAGATATGGTTATTACATGTAATAGTGCCACGAGGTGAAATGCACACAGACTTGAGATGGTCTTTCAACAGTCTTGGTCATTTGGAATTGATTTACATTGGAAGTTCAACTGTGATATTGATTGATATGGTAGGCATTCGAACATCACTGTCTCATCGAACAAGGATAGATAGGAAAAGGGAATTTGCAATAGCCAGTATGAATACAAGAACATATACTGTTAAGATATGGCTGTGTTATATGCTTGGAATATATTGTATACTGTTGTATCATTGTCCAGTGGTATTCGTCATACTCAATCTGGAGATGACATAGTAGTGGACAATATGTATGTTCTATGTTTCATTGAGGTTCATCGAATTGTAACCACCAGGACCTGCAACAGGGAAACTACAAGTGATAAGTGCAGCTCACGATCGACTAATTGGCTTAGTTGCTGTGATTGGAATATGTTGTATAGTATTATGTCATTTTCAGTGGTATTAGTGTGGTTTCACACTCATTCTGGAGGAGACATAGTAGTATACAATGTACAAATTATCAGATGGGAAATCAATGCATTTGGATTAGAAATCTCAAAGACTAGTAATTCCAGTTGGATTTTGTTTGCTGTTTTGTCTCATCATATGAGACTAACGAAGGCACTACAGCACAGCATGAAAACAACAACAACTATTTGGAAGTCACGATCAGTTTTCATGCTATGGCTTCTCCAACGTGGAAGTCATAACAATCAGTTGGAACCCACGACTATTCACTGTTATGATATGGCTACAGAACATGGCGCAAGAATTGTACATTGCAGTGATTTATCTGGTTGGAAGCTACCCCTTGCTTCTCTTTTGTGGCACGCTTGGATGGACTTTATCATTGCCCATACCCTTCATATCTTGGCACCTGGTGAGAGCTTGATTGGTGCTTCATGGTATTTGAAATGGGCAGAAGAGACCGATAGCAGCCACAAGACATTGAAGCATGCATTTGGACATCATTTTATAGATAACAATAGACATGTTTCTACTCTTTCCTTTTGTTTTCGTAGATCTTCATCTATTAATGCTAAGGTAGAACTAGTAGGACAAATTGTATTTTTTTGGACCCGGATTGGGTTTTTGTACTCCGTTATTTATCAATATATTAACCACTAGGTACCATGCCTAGTGGTATATTTGCTTAAAAAAAAAAAAAAAAACCCTAAATACCCAAACCCCAAACCCCAAACCCTAAACCCTAAACCGGGTAGTATTAGAGCAGGAGCAATCATATGAGATAACAATGGAGCTTTCATTCATGCTCCGGCTGCCCCATTGGGTGAGGGCACAAACAATCTAGCAGAAATAGAAGCAACACACTTGGGAGTTAAATGGTGCATTGACAACTCATACAAAAGAATTCATTTGGAAGCAGATTCAGCTCTTTTGATACTATGGTTAACTACCAGCACTGATCCACCCTGGAATCTCCAACCTCAGATAGATAAACTGAAGAACATGTGTGACAATTGTGAAGAAATACAAGTCACACATGTTTACAGAGAAACCAACAATCCAGCTGACTCATTATCCAAATTTAGCCACAGCCTGACAGCCTTAACACACTACCACTCTACTCATTTACTCCCAAGCCACATCAGAGGTCAAATACATCAAGACTTTATTGGTACTCCTGACTTCAGACACAAAAAAACCAACAAAATTATCCTCTCATCTCATACCCCTTCTCCTTCTCCCACCAACTCTTCCCATGGATATGGCTGACAGTATTTCAGAAGTGATAGCTAACCTTAGTATCGAAAATACCATGACCAGTAGTCACCTCACCCTAGCCAGCAACCAAAATAAAGGCCTTCGTAAGGAGAATAGGATGAGAACTTTTCTTCTAACCTATGCTATCTTTTTGCAGGTACCTTGGAGGCCATCATAACTGTTGTATTAGCATCCAGTATGTTTTTTCAGCAGTATACACCCCAATACTACTGGAATAACTCAAATGCTAGCCAAATCCATCACACAAAGAACCAAAAACCCTCCTCTCACACCAACTCAGCTAAAAGATCTCCACAAATGCAATCTCACCTAAGCATTGCAATTGTAGAGCTGATGGTACCTCTCCTGTACTTGTACCTCCATCCTGCTAATCACAAGAGTCATGCTACTAGTAATGGAACAACCAGCTCCTCTCTGGACTATCAATTGAGCATTTGTCCTTTTGATAGCAGATTACACAAGAACCTGCAACAAAATGGTAGAACAGGGATCATTCTTGCTCCCCTCTCCCCAGACTTAGCTCCAGTCTACACATGAACCTGGTGACTAAGCTCCCCCTTTTACTAGCCAGTTTCTTCATCTTGCAGGTACTTGGACCCCCTTAAGGCAAAAAATGCATATATATCCAGTGGTATTAGTACTTCATGTAGTCATTCTGGTAGAAATGCCTTTCTTTCCCCAAGGACACCAAACACAAAGGAGCACCCACTTCCAGATAACCTATTGTACAGATTCAACTTACACCAAAGGCAACAACAAGAGAGCTCAAGAACCTTCAGTACCACATACCAGTATAGGAATGTGGACTTTAAATACCTGTTGAAGCAAGAGCAACACAAGAGTAGCACTTTGCTCTCTCTCTCTTATGTCACTGCTGCATGTAAATGCCAGACTACACAGTTCCTTGGAGCTTTTTTGAAGACTATCTTATCCTGTGCTTTACATCCACAGTATAAAGCAAATGAAAAGATAGATCATTTTCATACCATGACTCATCCTCATTCAGAGTCCAGACTTTTCTGCACATTTGTTAGATGTAGATTATGTTGTATAGGAAAGAAGGACCCAATCTTTTGGAATTTCACATATCTAGGTTATTGGTTTTGTACATGTGACCTAGAATCTAACTATAGAATTTTTGTAATGTCTAATGCCTATCAATATTGGATAGACAATAGACCACTCTGTATAGGTTTATCTCTCCATAGCAGTAAATGTTATTTGGTCGTTACTTGGACAACCAAATGCATTTTCATCTTTGTGTAGGTAAGGTATTACGTCCCCCTCCATTTTTGTATTTGAATTTAATCTATAAAATCCAACCATAGGCTCAGTGCCTAGTGGCTTATTAAAAAAAAAAAAACCAAACCCCTGCAAAGTATGCAGAGTGAATCAGTCATAACAAGACATGCTACACATGATGGAACCCCCTTTTCTCACCTATTCTATATAGGATAGTAACCTCATCAATGCCACAACACCACTCACACAACAACCAAAAACTAGGATGCACCCAGCTCTCTCACCCCTCTTCTCCACATCTTCTCTACTGTTGTCCCTTACTATCCCCACTTCCATTACCTACCCACACAGATACCTCACCTCACACTCCTGTCTCATTCACTCTTCAAAGAGCTTCTATACAACTAACTGTAGTTTACACAAGAATAGGGATCATCAAGGCTCCCCTCTCCCCAGACTCAACTCCAGATAGAACCTGCAGCATGAGGTCCCCTGTTTCTAACATGTTTGCTAATTTTGCAGGTACTGGGAGCTCATTGGTGCATGAAATGCAGCATCACTTAGTGGTATTAGCACTTTCCGTGCTCATTCTATGGATGCAGTGTCTCTTGTCCCAATCTAATCCCATCACACAAGTCCAGTATCTCATAGCAGGCCCACAACAGACTTACCAATCTTACAAGGCCCATCAATACCAACAACAAAGAGATCACCATTCTATGGGCATCTGCTCACAGGGATTTCAACTCAACTGCCTACCAGAAGTCAAGAGAGCATTGGAGCTATATTGGCACTCTCAAGTCACCATACTTACAAGGCTAATAGCACCTCTCCTGTGCCTCATTACTTTACCTCATAAGAGCTTTGGCAATACACCCAACAATTCACCCAGCATGACTCTATTACATCAGTTCCTTCTTACCACTCTGAGCATCTGCATTCCTCTGTACAGTCTACATAAGAACCTATACAAAAACTGCAGAACAGGGATCATCTATGCTCCCCTATCCCCAGTTTCAGCTCGAGTACACACAAGAACCTGGAGACTAAACCCCCTTTCACTAATATGTGTGTTCGGGACTATCCACCTGGCACAGTCTTCCCTGTACTCGGGACTATCCACTTGTTAGAGTAACACCCAAACAACTCATAGTAATACATTGATAACTCAAGAATGCCCCCACACTATTCTCTGCATTACAAGCGTGACATTATAATAAAGATATATGGACATGAAAAACATCATATTTATGACCATAACCACATCTCTGGTCTTAATAGTTATTCATGATCAATTACAAAATGCTAGCTAATCTCATGCTAACCAAAAATCTCGTTTCAAACCTCCATTTTCTAACAACGAGGCATGAAGACCTCAAAATTACTTATTCGAATTAACGGGTCACATTTAACGCCACCTAGGCACTTATCATGTGGGAAATAACTCTATAGTTACAATACAAGAATTTTCAAATAAGCCTCATAGGCATACTCCCTATAGGTACTATAGTACCATTTTTTCAATTTCACAAGGGAGAACTTTAAATTCATAAATTTTTCACAACAAGCACCTCGTCCTTTTATAAAATCCACTACAGCCTGTTTCTTGTCTAAATATCTCACATCATAAAAAAAATATGAGGATCTCATTCTCACATTGTGCCAACTGAAAAGTAATATGCACATCGTGCTAACTGAAAATTTTTCATTTCCTTTCTTTTTCTTCTAAATAAATTCCGCCAAACAAAACCACAACATATAATGAACCCTCACACTGATAGGGAATAGAATTTCACAATTTAAATCAGCTTTCTTGAAATCACATCAAACCCACATCATAACTATTTTTAGTGACTAACACATAATGATAGACATAGTTAACTTTATATAATATCCCAACAGGAGTATTCACATAAGTTAATTTAAGATTACGATGCTCACTCATGATTGGAGCAAATTAGGACGACTTATCTCTATACCCAAAACCGAATCATGTTACGGAAATTATTACTTTATAATAACTCGAGATCATACTTATAATGACACCATCAGGTGTAGCGACCTCAGCTATAAAAAAGTAAATATATCAATGGGTCATGCTTCCACATTGTCACGACCCCAAATCCGGTCGTGATGGCGCCCAGCATACTGCTAGGCCAGCCCGACCAATCAACAACAATCATAGAGCTATGAGCTCGCCTTATCCCATTTAAGCATATCAATTGTAAAATAACAGTGATGTATATATCGAAACAGGGGAACCAAGTCCCAACGCATACCAACTCCCATAGACCGAAGGGTCAAGAGTCATGAGCCTCTACGGAATATACAAGTGTAAATAGTGAATATAATTGTGCACAAGTGTGGGATGATCAGGAACAAAAATATAGACAAACTGGAGAATCAGGTCCTGCGAACGCTGGCAGCTACCTCGACTGTCCAAAAGCACTCCCGAGCTGCAATAGAATCACCTCTCTTGTGATATACATGGATCTGCACACAAGGTGCAGGGAGTCGGGTGTGAGTACTTCCAACTCAGCGGTAATAAAAGTAAATAATGCTGAAGGGAAGAAAACCACGCAATGCACTATCTCTTGCTACACAATACAGAACTATCATTAAACTTCAAAACACTATCATTTTATTCCTTTTCAGCATATGTGAGTAGATTATTAGAAATCCAAAGTTTTAGCTACTTTCTTTCATTATAACATACCAATACCTGGGAAAATCTCAAGCAGTGCAAGTCAGCACTCAAATCAGCCTCTCGGGCTCAGCACTCCTTAACAATTTATACCAGGAGATCTGGTCAATAAAGCAACAAATGTACATGTGCCAGTAAAGTCTGAGTGCTAAAATGTTATGCCATGTAGTACACGTAAACCAATGTATGTATGCCATGCAATACATATGACCGCTACGGCGTGTAGCCCGATCCAATTTGGGTACCCGTGCTCACTGTGGGGGTTCAGACTCCGGAGGGGCTCCTACAGCCCAAGCACAATAATAATATCACACCTGCTGCGGCGCGCAGGCCCGATCCGTATACCACTGCGGCGTGCAGTCCGATCCATGCATGTGTATGCATATGCTCACATAAAATGTCATGTCCTAACATATGGCCCTCGGCCCCAATCAGTCTAACAAATAATCAAGAAAGCCCTACGGGCAACAATATCATATCAGCTCACAGCTAAAAATGTTATTAAGGCCTTGTTCAAGTTTTTCATAACCTTATAAAAATGCTGAACAGCAAAATACCATTTTAAAACCTTAAATTTAGAATAAAATATGCACAGTGTTATCAAAACAATGATATCAATCCCTGAAGGATTCAAATAATCGGCACGAAGCCCAAACATGATAATTAATCCAATTCATTTCAACAATTAGGTGTTATTATTTATTACGCGGGACGGACCAAGTCACGATCCCCAATGGTGCTCTACCCCACGCCCGTTATCCGGCGTGCAAGTCACCTCAACACAGCACTAAGATGTGCAAGTCCGGGGTTTACTAACCCTCACGACATCATTTACAAGTATTACCCACCTCGAACCGACGAAAACTCATGCCCGCGACACCTTAGCTCCTCGAACCGGCATCCACGCACGTCAAAACTAGTCAAAATCAGTACAAATATATCAAAATAGGCTAATGGAACATAACCCAATCGAAAGAACTCGAAAAATATCAAAAATCACGAAATTGGCAAAACCCGAGCCTCGGGCCCACATCTCGAAAAGTTCTGAAATTCACATTTTCGGAATCCTCATCTCGCCACGAGTCCGTACATACCAAGAACTCCCAATTCGGACCACAAATGGTCCTTCAAATCCTAAATTTAAGGTTTTTACTCCAAGCCCTATTTTCTTGATTTTTAGCTATAGATTCATGAATTCCATGGATGATTCTTGTATAAAAATATGTATTTAACTCATAAAACTTACCTCCAACGATTCCCCGTCGAAATCCCTTCAATTCCCATCCAAAAGCTCTCAAGAATGGCCAAAAATGGTGGAAAAATGGGTTGTTTTCGCGACTGAAATGTTTTTAACATTCTGTCCGGTACTGTAGCTAACACTATGCGATCGCATTGAACAAAATTTCCGTTCACTGTAGCTAAGTCTATGCGATTGCATAGAACAAAATACTGGGTACTGTAGCTAACACTATGCGATCGCATTAGAGCATTGCGATCGCATAGAACAAACTCTCCGGGCACTGTAGCTTAGCCTATGCGATTGCATAGAACAAAATCCTGGGTACTGTAGCTAACACTATGCGATCGCATCAAAGCATTGCGATCGCATAAAAGAAAATTTCTCTGCAATTTTTCTGCTGCATTTTTTTAACTCAAAAATTCCCGTTAGCCATCCGAAATCACCCCGAGGCCCCCGGGACCTCAATCAAAGCCACCAGTATATCACATTACCTCATTCAAACTTGCTCATAACATAAAAACACCCTCCTAAACATCAAAATCACCAATTACACACGGATTTAAGCCTAAGTTTCTTCAAAATTTTCAAAACTAACATTCAATCCAAAACCCGATCAAACGACGTCCGAATGTCCTGAAATTTTGCGGACATATCCAAAATCCCATAACGAAGCTACAGGAATTGTCGGAATTCCATTCCGACCCCCGGATCAAAATCTCACCTCCCATCCGATTTTCGCCAAAATTCAGCCTTAGCCAATTCAAGCCTAAAACTACACCGGACCTCCAAATTCAATTCCGATTGCTCTCCTAAGTCATAAATGATCCCCCGAAACTAGTCGAATCATCAGAATCTGATTCCGAGCACTCTAACTGGATAGTCAACTCTAGGTTGACTTTCCATATTCAAACTTCCTTCAAACATGCTATTTGCTTCATTTTCAATTCAATTCATTCCTAACTCATCCGATAGGTTCTAACACCGATATAGAAGCATAAGATATGTAAATGCAAGGTAACGGGGTGGAAATTCCCGTAACGACGGGCCGAGTCGTTACATTCTCCCCAGCTTAAACAAACGCTCGTCCTCGAGCGGACTCAGAGTTGTACCAGCAGCAACCCAATAGTTGAATGACCATACCAAGCATATATTCGGGCGATCATACGTCACCTTATCTCACACAAGTCCGAAAACACCATATAGTCAAAATTTCACAGCCCATCTGAACCATAAATCACATTGTACTTTCTGAAATCATATGCCAAATGCAAATCCCATGCCTATACTCAGGATACACTCGAATCCACTGTAATAACCCATATTCACTACCCCGGGTGAGATCATATGATGTGTCAACAACCCAATCACCCGAGACGATAGTCTCTAATCACAACAACCGGCCACAATCACCAAATACTAGCTGAAAACCTCTTTCATTAGATAGAGTCTTATTCCAACACCTCCATATCCTGCCCACGGCAGATGAAGCACGCGATATACCGAATCCATCTCTCGGGTCAACCATTCGTGAATCTATTTCCCTTTTTAAAACTCATACCACAATAGGTTTCGGAGCCAAACCTCGATTTTTACCTTTCTAACAAGCTAAGATCCAATATGCTCGTATTCATTAATAACTCCAACGGTCATTTCGATTATAACACACCGCACTGGTGATAAGACACCTCAACACCGGCCTAAGCCACGACGAGCACAACATAGGCTCCAATAGAAACGTCTGACAGCTCAAATCATGATAACTGTCTCCAGCAAAATAGCTGCAATTCAATTCCTCTGTGCCATCATAACATAGAACTGAGATCGCATCTCGCATTATAGAAATAGAGTACCTGAATCCTTCTCGGGAGGTCATAACATCACGTGGCCTTGCCACGATTCGTGATTCTATCCCAACATTATTACCTCAAGCCACTAAGCTCTAAACGGTTAGCCACGCACAGGATCTAGGTCTTGAACCCAAGCAATCAACCTCACCCACGGTGAAACAATTAACGTATGCTATTAAATTCTGAAAGGACACAACCGATGTGCCATTCGCCAAGCGATACTTAAAACGATCCTTTCCTCAGAATCGAGGAAATATTCTATACCAGGTAGCATATAACTAACTATATTTTCACGATATTCTGTTGCGGCGTGCCACCCGCTCCAATGACATACCCGTGGCGGCGTGCCACCCGATCCAGATACCATACCTGTGGCAGCGTGCCACCCGATCCACGCATAAATCTCGCAAAAAAGAAATGCATAACGAGTCAAATTTTCTCATTACAGCAAACATATATATAGAGCCTCAAGCTCGGCCACATGAAACACATCTGACAAGGTTTCTCAATACTGGAACTGAATCAATGGTAGGTACCTCTACACTAACATCCGTCCCTACGATCCAAATGACAAGGCATTGCCTACCATCCGTCTGCTGGTCCTGGGTACAACTACTCTGTTGGAGCATACTCTGATGCTCTCTGCTACGCAATTTGTGCCATTTTCCGACATAGTCCATACCACATTAGTCTAGACGACCTGACTTATGTCAACCAGTCCGAAATAAGGTATCATAACCCAAATTCATCATATCAAGCTAAGAGAGAGCCACTAGGGCTTCCGATTTCCAATAATCACAAAACGGCGCCGATACACGCGATATACAACCACTGCGTAGGCGGATTACGAGAACTTCTAGTCTCCAACACATATATAACACATGAATCGCTATACCTGGTTCCACACTCCACCGTACGAATACATAACGCACATCAAGTGTTCATTTATACCACGAAGGCCATTCAGGAATTTCATTATGCCATTTACAACTCAATCATCACTGTCAATCTAACAAGAGGATACCACCACACCACTAAATATTTTCAGTTTATATTACCGTGTCCTTTTGGACCATATACCCTGCCAAATTACTAGAATAGCAGTACCATTTTCCTTAAATTACCAGAAAGATCGATTCTTAAATCACCTGCAGCTGTCCGCGCTGCTCAATAATTTTATTGACTTCCCATATATTATGAACTGATCTCAAAACCTAGGATATACCATTATCAACTTTCCATCACACATCGCATATGCCACACCACCCTAAGATAACATGGAAATTCATATTCCTTTCCTACGCCGCAAACATCGGCGCATTCAACTACTCAAGGACTTTCATGATCCCATATAGAGAAAACTCATTACACATTCCACGCTTCGCATACCGACAGGAGTATACTCATTTTCAAACCATGATAAAACACATCACAAACTATTTCTTCCACTTCGTTGCGTAAGTTTAACTGCCAGGACTGAGTCTTTATACCTATATCAAGTTACGCAACTGCCAGCACTCAAGAGCTTTGCTACACAATGTCTGCAAGACTCATTACTTCAACCACATACCAGGAATCAATCGTATTCCTTTTTATACCATTCTGGTTTATTAACAAGTTGTTCCATTTACCCGGTTTCCTTTCTGATTCATCTCTAATTTCATATCAGTCTTTACTGTAGTACGACAATGCCTCAACCCTTTTTACCACACAAGACTCGTACACAAGACCACACGGTCTAAGACCCATGAGCCACTGAATACTCTCTCAATGTTTCCCAAAAGTACCACATTCTACCACACTTTAATTTTGATGAACTTCCCGCGATTTTTTTTTAAATTGTTATCATTACTTCCCAATACGGATACCTAGAATCCCATCATTCACATGATATAACACAAGCCTTGATCTTCTCTAACGAAACCGCCATCTTTAGCCACATACACAAATCTTAAGGCACCTGACTGTTACAAGCAAAATCTTGAACACCGCAAAACCATTCTCGGGCATCATTCACCCTTATTCAGCTGTAATTCAACTGTCCTATTGAGTAGAACCACTCGTTTTTTGTTAGAACTCTGACATCGCAGAACATGATTACTTACAGATACAATCAGCTATCTTTCTTTTCTATATGGTGAATATTCTTTACCAACAGCAGTTCAAAACACCCTAGTACTTCATCGGATCTACGAAGCACCATAACCTTTACCAGAATTTCCCAACATACTTAGAGACAGAATCAACATAGCACACAATAGTGCAATCAGTTAATCAATAGCAACCTCCCCAACTTAGCTCGAAGCCATTCATCAAAGCACTTTCAACCACTCATATCATTATTAACTCAAGTGATGCCGAAATGTTAATATGAGATTAAACTCAAGTCATTTACAAGCTTCGGCGGAGATTCGAATCATCAGAAATATTAACTCTTTTGCAATTCTTGCATTCATTCACACACAACAGTTACGCCCCCTCTTTAGGTGACAAAATCTTTTCTAAGTCCCAAATTTTCCAAAAATTTCGGCAGAGTTCCCTTTGTAAATTGGCCTATCCACCTGCCAGAGAATCACCAAAACCATCCTAGCAATACATTCACAACTCGACAAGACATCACAATGCATATCGACAATATTAGTCTCAATACTACACAAATCATATTATCATATTTGGTACATGAACATGCGTTGTACCTGCTCGAATCATAACACATATCAACTACCTTTCAATTACACATGAGAACCAATCCACCTATCTCGCCTCAATTTAGCATTTCAGCACAATACCTTCCACCAGGATACACATAGCATAATCATTTTAGTCTTCCCGAGTTTGAACTCGTTCCACTACACATAAGGCACTTATATTACTGAGCGCTCGATGCATACACAGACGTGCGGAAGGAATTTCAAAAGCATATCTCAAGCTGAATCAAGTACGCACGATAAGAATTCCAAGAAATGTGAAGTGTTTCCTAAAGGTTCGCAGCCTCCCGAGGATAAGTACAGGCGTCCCCGTACCGATCCACAAGACTCTACTAACCGGCTCAAGACTCACGAGGCCTAGTAAACCTAGGCTTTGATACCAACTTGTCACGACCCCAAATCCGGTCGTGATGGCGCCCAGCACACTGCTAGGCCAGCCCGACTAATCAACAACAGTCATAGAGCTATGAGCTCGCCTTATCCCATTTAAGCATATCAATTGTAAAATAACGGTGATGTATATATCGAAACAGGGGAACCAAGTCCCAACGCATACCAACTCCCATAGACCGAAGGGTCAAGAGTCATGAGCCTCTACGGAATATACAAGTGTAAATAGTGAATATAATTGTGCACAAGTGTGGGATGATCAGAACAAAAATATAGACAAACTGGAGAATCAGGTCCTGCGAACGCTGGCAGCTACCTCGACTGTCCAAAAGCACTCCCGAGCCGCAATAGAATCAGCTCTGCTGTAATGTACCTGGATCTGCACACAAGGTGCAGGGAGTCGGGTGTGAGTACTTCCAACTCAGCGGTAATAAAAGTAAATAATGCTGAAGGGAAGAAAACCACGCAATGCACTATCTCTTGCTACACAATACAGAACTATCATTAAACTTCAAAACACTATCATTTTATTCCTTTTCAGCATATGTGAGTAGATTATTAGAAATCCAAAGTTTTAGCTACTTTCTTTCATTATAACATACCAATACCAGGGAAAATCTCAAGCAGTGCAAGTCGGCACTCAAATCAGCCTCTCGGGCTCAGCACTCCTTAATAATTTATACCAGGAGATCTTGGTCAATAAAGCAACAAATGTACATGTGCCAGTAAAGTCCGAGTGCTAGAATGTTATGCCACATAGTACACGTAAACCAATGTATGTATGCCATGTAATGCATATGACCGCTACGGCGTGTAGCCCGATCCAATTTGGGTACCCGTGCTCACTGTGGGGGTTCAGACTCCACAGGGGCTCCTACAGCCCAAGCACAATATTAATATCACACCTGCTGCGGCGCGCAGCCCGATCCGTATACCACTGCGGCGTGCAATCCGATCCATGCATGTGTATGCATATGCTCACATAAAATGTCATGTCCTAACATATGGCCCTCAGCCCCAATCAGTCTAACAAATAATCAAGAAAGCCCTACGGGCAACAATATCATATCAGCTCACAGCTAAAAATGTTATTAAGGCCTTGTTCAAGTTTTTCATAACCTTATAAAAATGCTGAACAGCAAAATACCATTTTAAAACCTTAAATTTAGAATAAAATATGCACAGTGTTATCAAAACAATGATATCAATCCCTGAAGGATTCAAATAATCGGCACGAAGCCCAAACATGATAATTAATCCAATTCATTTCAACAATTAGGTGTTATTATTTATTACGCGGGACGGACCAAGTCACGATCCCCAATGGTGCTCTACCCCACGCCCGTTATCCGGCGTGCAAGTCACCTCAACACAGCACTAAGATGTGCAAGTCCGGGGTTTACTAACCCTCACGACATCATTTACAAGTATTACCCACCTCGAACCGACGAAAACTCATGCCCGCGACACCTTAGCTCCTCGAACCGGCATCCACGCACGTCAAAACTAGTCAAAATCAGTACAAATATATCAAAATAGGCTAATGGAACATAACCCAATCGAAAGAACTCGAAAAATATCAAAAATCACGAAATTGGCAAAACCCGAGCCTCGGGCCCACATCTCGAAAAGTTCTGAAATTCACATTTTCGGAATCCTCATCTCGCCACGAGTCCGTACATACCAAGAACTCCCAATTCGGACCACAAATGGTCCTTCAAATCCTAAATTTAAGGTTTTTACTCCAAGCCCTATTTTCTTGATTTTTAGCTATAGATTCATGAATTCCATGGATGATTCTTGTATAAAAATATGTATTTAACTCATAAAACTTACCTCCAACGATTCCCCGTCGAAATCCCTTCAATTCCCGTCCAAAAGCTCTCAAGAATGGCCAAAAATGGTGGAAAAATGGGTTGTTTTCGCGACTGAAATGTTTTTAACATTCTGTGTCCGGTACTGTAGCTAACACTATGCGATCGCATTAGAGCATTGCGATCGCATTGAACAAAATTTCTGTTCACTGTAGCTAAGTCTATGCGATTGCATAGAACAAAATACTGGGTACTGTAGCTAACACTATGCGATCGCATTAGAGCATTGCGATCGCATAGAACAAACTCTCCGAGCACTTTAGCTTAGCCTATGCGATTGCATAGAACAAAATCCTGGGTACTGTAGCTAAAACTATGCGATCGCATCAAAGCATTGCGATCGCATAGAACAAAATTTCTCTGCAATTTTTCTGCTGCATTTTTTTAACTCAAAAATTCCCGTTAGCCATCCGAAATCACCCCAAGGCCCCCGGGACCTCAATCAAAGCCACCAGTATATCACATTACCTCATTCAAACTTGCTCATAACATAAAAACACCATCCTAAACATCAAAATCACCAATTACACACGGATTCAAGCCTAAGTTTCTTCAAAATTTTCAAAACTAACATTCAATCCAAAACCCGATCAAACGACGTCCGAATGTCCTGAAATTTTGCGGACATATCCAAAATCCCATAACGAAGCTACAGGAATTGTCGGAATTCCATTCCGACCCCCGGATCAAAATCTCACCTCCCATCCGGTTTTCGCCAAAATTCAACCTTAGCCAATTCAAGCCTAAAACTACACCGGACCTCCAAATTCAATTCCGATTGCTCTCCTAAGTCATAAATGATCCCCCGAAACTAGTCGAATCATCAGAATCTGATTCCGAGCACTCTAACTCGATAGTCAACTCTAGGTTGACTTTCCATATTCAAACTTCCTTCAAACATGCTATTTGCTTTATTTTCAATTCAATTCATTCCTAACTCATCCGATAGGTTCTAACACTGATATAGAAGCATAAGATATGTAAATGCAAGGTAACGGGGTGGAAATTCCCGTAACGACGGGCCGGGTCGTTACACACATCTTAGGCGTAATCTACAGGCTTTTCCTCCCCCGAGCTTGGTAGTGTTTGTAGAGTAGTATCTATAATAAAGAATGTGGCATGTGTGCTCTGATGGAACATATTTCTCCCATGTCTGAGATAATTTTATCATGATGTTGCTAGTATCACAATATTCATTACAACCAACCTGTGGTCCAACATATGTTACTGAGTCTATGTCGGATAACTAGGATAACCATTGTAGGAATCCCATGTCACTGGTACATTAAAAGATGACTGCCCTACGCGAGTGTTGTGATTAACTTAAGCACTACGAGTATGATGAATATGTTTCCATGACCCCGTTAGTGAAATGTAGGATTATTACAGATGTGGGAATATCTTAAGTCTCATTATAATCCCGTTCAAATCTGATCTCTTGATCATATACAAGTTTTGGAGAACCTTTCAATCTTAGCTCTTGATAATATACATCTCGGGTCGAAATTGGTATAACACATGATCTTGCAATCCTATCGTTAATAATTGACTTTTCTCATTGGGTGTGAAATTATAAGACATATTTTTGATGATCCACAATGTTAACCTTCACAACTCATATAAGTCAACTAGACGTCGGGGCTCATTGCACCCTACATGATTCACTGAGTGATCTCTTAATACTTTCGCATCATTAACTTGGAAACACGTGGTAAGAGTGATTTAGCAATCTTAGCTCCCTTATAACCCCTTTGTGGTACCACTGGCCATTGGTGCATAATTATTATCGATTGTGCAATTTCATACACTAGTGGATGTAAAACAACATAAGTTATATAATTTAAGTTGAATAAATGCCGCACGATAAGGAATGAAAGAAGTGAGGTTATCCTAATAGTTCTGTATCCTCTCGAAGATAAGTACAGACGTCTCCGTTCCAATCTACAAGACTCTACTAAACTCACTTATGACTTGTAGCACCTATGAACCTAGAGCTCGGATACCAACTTGTCACGACCCAAAAATCCCTCCGAAGGAGCCGTGATGGCACCTAATCTTCAAACTAGGTAAGCCTAACATAAACCGAAATAACATTGATACTTATTAACTTCAACTGAACTTTCTCTAAACGATTTACAATTCCAAAAATCGGTAGTACAAGTCACAAGCCTTTCTAGGAGTAGTTATACATTATAATTACATCATTGTTCCAAATCAAAGGGAATATATAGAAATGAGTACAATTGAAGGTGACTTTGATGATTGTGAACGCTATAGCAGGTTTACCTTGAGTGTCCACCGCAGCGAATAGCTACCATCGATCAAATACCTGGATCTGTACACAAAAATGTATAGAAGTGTAGTATCAGCACAACCGACCCCATGTGCTGGTAATTGTCTAGCCTACCCCAGCGAAGTAGTGACGAGGCTAGGACCAGAAACTCACATAACGGCAGTTTATAAAGTACAAAATAATAGGAAGCAAATTACAATAATGGCAATAATGATCTACCAGAGATATAATAGCTGGCAACAAGAACACCACAAATGCATCTCATCAAATAATAAATACAAGTGCAATCAATGTGCTGGTAAGTGTCTAGCCTACCCCGGCGAAGTAGTGACGAGGATAGGACCAGACACTCACATAAACCTCTGCAGTTTATAACGTACAAAATAATATGAAGCAAATTATAATAATGGCAATAATGATCTACCAGAGATCTAATAGCTGGCAACAAGAACACCATAAATGCTTCTCAACAAATAATAAATACAAGTGCAATCAATTAATCGAGTCTTTCAAAGATAAATACTTCGCCTATAAATCCTCAAAGTAATAATCTCTAAGATAATATGCTTTCAATAATATGTTTCGAATATATTTCCTTCAAATAAGTATCTTTCGAATATTATTCTTTCGGGTAAAGGTCACCTTGTGACGTCTCATTTCAAAATCATAATAATATTGGTCTCGGCCCACTTTTATATTTTTATTTTTTCCGGCATCTCGTGCCCATATTTATATTACAACCGCACGTACAAGTCACGTGCAATTAAACAAAACTATAATATTTTCTCCGTCACCTTGTGCCAACATATTTCTATTTCACATTGCACAACATATTCTCTTGTTACTCAGTTCACAGGTTCCATGACCCAGTATATATATATATATATATATAAATATATATATATATATATATGCAGTGAAATACTGCAAACACTGTAGGTTCTAACACGAAGGGTCACAATAGTAAAAGAATTCAAACATTTTAAACACTTGAATTGATAACCACAAATAAACACAGCAGTAGAAAGTGCACGGCATCACCATTATAAGGAATCAAAATCCAGACACTAACATGAATAATGAAAACAACGACAGGTTTCACTTTTAGATCACATCTCGTTGCAATAGCAACCCGTTCCAATCTTATTTAACATCGTTGCGGCGTGCAACCCGTTCCCATTTCATTACGTATCTTGTGGTAGGCATACCACTCGCTCCCAATTAATTATAATCTCATTTATCAATATGTCATCTGCAACTATGGCCAATAACAATACATAATAGGCTACCGACAACTATGGCCAATGCCAACAATCATATAAATTGTGGTTGGCATGCCACACGATCCCATTTCTTGATATATAAGTGGTCGATGTTTTACACGATCCCATTTCTCAATATATAAGTGGTCAGCATGCCACACGATCCAATTTCTTAATATATAAGTGGTCGGCATGCCACACGATCCCATTTCTTAATATATAAGTGGTCAGCGTGCCACACGATCCCATTTCATGATATATAAGTGGTCGGCGTGCCACACGATCCCATTTCTTGATATATAAGTGCTCGTCGTGCGACACGATCCCATTTCATTATATATTACTGGCAAGAAACCAATAAAAAATAATAAACAATATATATATAAATATATATATATTTATATATATATATATATACTTTAAATCAATAGTATATATTACCGACAAAGAAGAACCATCTATAACAAACTTATGAATTTCAATTTAAGACAATTGAGACAATTACTCAGTCATAACAATTACTTGCTCTTTAGTGATTGTCAAACAAGTTCTCATAAGCATCAAATAAGAATACATCAATTTAGCAATTTAGGACTCACGATCATGCTCGACCCCCAAGTATAGATACTCGTCACCATGCCTATAAGTCGGACACAACACATAACAAGTAGAAATTATACTCAATTCCTATTCCCTCGAGCTAGGGTAGACCAAACACTTACCTCGCTTTGCAACCAATTCTAATTTTCCAATAAGCCTTAGCCTCGCGAATTCGTCCGAAGCTTCAAATCTAGTCATAATAATTCAATATACTCAATATAAATCGTACGAAGTAATTCGATATGAAATTACTAATATTCTGGAAATTCTAACAGCTTCAATCTATTTAGAATCAAACAAAAGTGCACGACAATTAGGAGGATATTTATGGGTTTACCTCTTTTTGGCATTTCATCAAATACTATGTGTGTACATTTGACTACATCTCTTAACCATGGAATTACTTCATCCAACTACTACAATTTACCAACAATTCATCCCACCATTATTCTTTAACATCTTACACTCCTTATATCACATGTGTGATCAACCATTCACACCCAACCAACAAGATTCCATCAAATAATTAACATTCAATCTCTACAATGGGTATTCCTTTAAATTGAGAATTTATGGCTTTTAATCACTATACCATAGGTTGTAATACATGATTCATACTTATAATTATATAATAACACCATATATGCAAGTCTAACTTTGGGGAGATCTTCAGGTTTTGAAGAAATCCTATGAAATCCAACCAAATTCATGTTGTAACTAGTAATTGAGAAGTGAAATCTCCATGAAAATACACTTAAAAACTTACCTTAGGAGTGCGATTGGGTGCGTTGGTCGAATTGGGGGGTGGTGGTGAAGGCCCTAGGCTTGAGAAATGACTCAAAGTCCGTCATTTCTGGGTTTTGGGGGGTTTTGGGGTTTTAGGGGTTGGGGGCTGGGGTTTGGGGTTGGGGGGTTTTGGGGTTTTGGGGGTTGGGGTTTGGGGTTGGTGGTTTGGGGTTAGGGGTTTGGGGGTTTGGGATTTTTTTTTTAAATCCACTAGGTAAGCCTAGGGCTAGTTTTTATATATCAATCAAAATAAAATACAAAGTAAAATGTCAAGGTGTCTAGCGTAATGAAAAAATATAGAAAATGTCAACTACATAGCACCTACGATCATAAATAAGCAAGATGCTTAAATATAATCTCACAAAAAAACTATTAAACTTTGACATATATAAAACTAGCCCTAATACATTTAGAACTAAAATCCAGCAGCCCATTTCACACATATGTCCTGGTCTAGAAGCCCATATAGTAGTCCATAGCATGTCACAAGAAGTCCACTCTTTTGGCCCCGTGTTAGCTGTGAGGCCCAATTGTATTAATCCATCTCCTATTTTAATTCCATCAGCAATGAATAAAACCAGATCAGCCCATACAGTCTCGTTAAATTGGGCCACTACATCTCCTATCCCATATTCCGCCCATTTGGCCCAATTCCTGTGCTTAACCAAATAACAACTCCAATACCCCCATTTATTCATTAGCCACGAGTTCACCTTAGCCTTATTTATCAAATTAACCTCATAACCACTTCTCTCATGTCCTTTTGCATAGTCTAACACCAAAATTCTCCAATAAAGAACCCTTCTCAAAAATTCCGACAATAAATAATCCCACCTAAATATCATTTTCCAACGTCCAGCTGTCAACCAACGGTCAACCTTTCCTAATCCCCATACTCCTTCTCTCCTCATCTGACCGTTAGTTTTCCCAAGGCATCTCATTTCAGATGAGAACTTAGAATAGGAAATATCATTTCCTCTCTTAGTTCTCTCTCTTCTAGAGACTCTCTCTCTCTACAAACCTTCTTCTTCTCCGATGAATTTCCTGTTACTCTTAACAATGGCTTCCAGGCATGAGAAGATTCCGATCTTATCCGTTTCATCTCCAGGTGATCCTTTTATGCTTCTTTTATTGTATTTCTTACCTTTTTCTCTAACTCCTATACTGATTTTTATTTTTTTGTTTGCTTCTCTCTTGTCTTCTATCAACTTGCTTCCGATCTGCCACCATCTGAGCCTGTCAAGCTCCCCTGTGATGTTTAAATTGGTAATATTCTCTCCATTTCCATTTTCTTTTATTTGTGTTTGCCTTCTTCTCCCTGTCTTTTGACTTTTAATCTTCTCATTTTGCACGACTCCCTGCATCTCCTCTTCTGTTGGTCTGTCTTTTGGTCTCCACCTCCATTGATGCTTCTCTTCTACTTGCTTTCCCCAGGTATTTGTTTCCTCTGTTCTCCTTGTTTTCTTCTTTTGTTTCATTATTCTCCATTTAACTTTTTCCTTGTTTTTGTTTTGCAAATCACCCCTATTTTCCTGGTTGTCGCTATGATGTACAAAAGCTTGAAGCTGAAGATTTTGACCACTTAAAAAGGAGCCTGGTAAGTTCATCTCTCGCCTTACTGTGTTTTTTGTTGTCTCTTTTTTCTTTTTTCTGTAAGATTGATCCTCACTCGCCCTGATTTTGTTATTTTTCACATGTATCCTCTGGATGCCTTGATGTGAGCATTGCTGATGTTGACAAATCATGCCCATCTGCTGGATTCTGTATGATGCTTCAAAGAGAGCAAAAGGAAGATGCATTTCTATACACCTCTCTTTTTTCTTTTTCCTCCTTGGCTTCTTGTTGCATGTTCTCAATGTATCTTTTCCTGTGTTCCATGTACCTTGAATGGATATGTACTTGCCTAGTAATGCTATGAAAAATACCTCATCCAGCAATTTCCTCTCAAGCTTGAGAGATAATTTGTTGTTCGCACTCTCATTAACTCCCAAGTTCTGTTGTGTGTAGAAATTGAGGTCAGTATCCCTGTGAGGAATAAACCTGACCTCCCCTGGACTGAAATTGTACTCTATGATTAATTTCTCTTTGGTGGGTTGAGTACATAGTACTAATACCACCACCTGGAGAGTCCTTAACCAATCGAGTACATGAAATGTTCCTGCATGTATTTGTTTCTTTGTTGCATGGCTGTTTTGGACTTTTAATTCCTCAAACCATTGAGCAGAACTAATATTAGATGTAGATTTTACCCCTATTTTCACCCTAGTGGATTGAGTACCAAGTACTAGTACTACCACCTGAGGATCCTTCAGGAAGTACCATCTAGATATAATTAGTAATCCAAATCTCTGCTTTCATTCCTCAGTCACTTCATGTTTCATCCATCCATAGTTCCTTGAAAGAACTTTAGCTATCAACATGATTAGAATGACTGTAATTTGTAGAGTATGAAGGATCCCTTGCATGTACTCTCTGAAAAGATATATTACTTGTATATGAATCTCTGAAGGTTGATCCTTCCTCAATTTGGATATGTGGCTCCTCAAGTGCTTCATCCAGCATACTCTACTGTCAGCACCTTGTGGGCCCAAATGACATTTCTTCTTATTGTGCTTCATCCGGCTATCATTACTTTCAGCAGTGATGATGTCCTCAATATGAAACCACAGTTGCTTCTTCCAGCAATATTCCCTGAGAATGGGAACTTTGCTGTCTTCAGTCTGTGCAAAAGAGCCCCTCAACTTCTTTGGGTTGTACCTCCTCAGATGCTTCATCCAATAAAATTTACTGTCTGCACCCTGTGTGTATCCATGACAGTATCTTCTATGAAAGGACTTAATCTTCCTTTTCATCCTTTTGGTGTTGCAAGTCCTAAAGTGCTTCATCTAGTAGAAAGTACTGTCAGCACCCTGGGTGTTAGAATGACAGTTGTGCTTCTTCTTCTTCTTGTACTTCATCTAGCTGTCATTGCTGTCAGCACATTTGATGTCTTCTGAATAACTCCACAGTTGCTTCATCCAGCTGTATTCCCTGAGAATGGAAATTTTGCTATCTGTATACTGTGCAAATAAGCTCCTCATTTCCTCTACTTCATGATGGACCCAAGGTGTCCACATCCATGTACAAGAGATTATGTGCAATTTCCATCCATTGGGTTGAGTGCTAAGCACTAATACCGCCAATAGAATTTCCATTAGCACATAATCCTTTTGTACATTCAAACTTCCTGCAAAACAAACAAACATGTTAGTTAAGACCACCATACTCTCCTCCACTTGGATTTGAGTATGCTGAGACTTTGTTGAGCTACAAGATAGCTCCATTCCCTTTGATTCTCCTTCCTTGCCATCCACTATATTCTTGCAACTGAAACCCTTATGTATGGACATTGCATCTTTTCTGAATTAACCAACTGTCTACTCTTAGAGTCCATTTCCCAAAAGCTATGGCACTCTAATTGAGCAAAGTCAAGTGCATAGTTGGCAATGTGGTCTGCTAACTTGTTAACCTCCCTGAGAGTGTGCGACACTTTGACTTGAACCCTCTTCCTCAATTCCTTGATCTCTTCTACAATTCTTCCTATTTGCCAAGGTGGTTTCCATTCATCTTGAATTGACTTCTTCAACACCATGGAGTCTGTGTGTAGATCTATGAGCATATATCCAGTTTGCTCACAAAACCTTAAGGCCACATAGATTGCAGTTGCTTTAGCTATTGTATTTGTGCCTTCTTTGATTTCCTTCCCATAAGTATATAAAACATCCCCTTGTTCATCTCTTAGTACAAAGCCAATAGAACTCCTTCCTGGATTACCCCTTGAGACTCCATCTGTATTGACCTTTATCCACCCTTCCTCTGGAAATTCCCACAAGACTTTATTGTATTATAAGATTGGAGTGTACAGCTCCAGTGTTCTTAGCAAATCTGGCCATCTGTGTGGTATTTGTGCCATTCCAGGTTTCCTTACGTTGACTAGTGACTGTAATGTTGATGAAATTTGGTACACCACCCTGTTAATAGTAACTACATCCCCATATTTATAGTTGTTCCTTCTTTTCCACAACTCCCATAGTATAATAGAGGGTAGTGCTTGCATGATTGGCTTTATTCTTGAAGCTACATATGTTGTCTAGCATCTTGTGATGGTTTTGTGCATAGTAATACCCTCTACTGAAATTCCTGCATGTCCCAAGTAGTAGGTCCACACTTTCCTTGCTGCATATGATGTGAAGAATAGGTGTTGTGTTGTCTCCTCCTGTGGTTCTGCATAACACCAACACTTGGATACCATCATGTATCCAAGTCTCTTATAGAAGTCATCCAAAGGCTGCTTGTTCCTCCACACCTTCCACATAAAGAAAGATATTTTAAATGGCAAGCCTTTCACCCAAATGTTCTTATATGTTGCCTTTGGGTCTGCTCTTCTCCTT
>JASVEL010011879.1:0-42457 GCA_032618575.1 Nicotiana noctiflora | reverse complement strand
CTATACCGACTGAGATAGGGTCGAGGACCCACTATGAGATATTATATTGGGCCTGAGAGGCCAAGTCTATATTGACCGAGATAGGGTCGAGGACCCACTATGAGATATTATATTGGGCCTGAGAGGCCAAGTATATACTGATTAGGATAGGGTCGAAGACCCGTTATGAGGTATTATATATATATACCTATATTGGATCGGGCTGCACGCCGCAACAGTATATATATTGGATCGAACTGCACGTTGCAGTTATATACATGTAATATACATGTGGGACGGATTGCACGCCGCAATATTATTGTGCTTGGGCTGTAGGAGCCCCTTCAGAGTCTGAGTCTGCACACATTCTCAGTGAGCGATGGTGTATATTATGGGATCGGGCTGCGCACCGTAGCAGTATAGATATATATACATATATATTTATATATATATATATTGGATCGGACTGCACGCCGCAGTGATATATGGTGGACCTGGCTGCACGCCATAGCACCATAGCGCTTGGGCCTAGGGAGCCCCTCCGAAGTCTGTATACACCCCCAGTGAGCGCCGTCGACGTTAAATGGAGCGGGCTGCACGCCGCAGCGGTATATATATTGGAGCGGGCTGCACGCCGCAGCATTATACTTATTCTTATCCTTATACATACTTAAATACTTATACATTATAGACATATGTATTTATCTCCATATATTGAGATAGTGTACATCGAAGTGGTACGAGTGAGAGTTTGGTCAGTGTTGGACCTTGTTGAGGTAGATGTGGACTAGAGATCAGATTACTCGTTGTAGTGATGACTTACCTGTGGGGGTTTGCCTTAGAACTGTTTAGTGATGGTACAAGAGTTCATACTTTCAGTTATTACTCCTCTTTCTATGTTTTCTTCCATCTGTTATGTCCATAGCTTACCACCATACCAATTGCCTTGTTATTTACTTTGAAATATCTCAAAATCAGCATCTTCAATGTGTTCATTGTCATTTATATTTGGTAGTGCCAAATCCACCCTAGTATCTTGAGAAGGTATTTCCTGCATTGACTGGTTTGTGGTCACCATGTTACAATTAAATGCCCTTTGCACCCAAGCTGCAGTAGATTCTTGCACCCGTTGCTCATACTGCTGTCTGTCCTTAGCCATTGGGTCTTCCCCTTCCCTTTGTGTCCCCTTAGCTGCTGGTGTAATACTATTTGCATGTGGAAGTGGTGTTTTCGTTTTACCCCCACTCTTTTCATTATGGCACTTTGGGGATGTATGATTGAAAACTAGAGCTGAAGGGTTTAGAATCCCCTTAGGTACTGCATTTTGTTCAACTTGTTGATCTACCAAAGCTAGTTGCTTGTCTGCATAATCGTCATTGTCTTCTACCTCAAGAATCTAAAATTTATTCTTTGTTTGTACTTGTTTATTCCCAGCAGTCTTCTGTAAATCAGCCTGCAAAATATCCTTGCTTTTTACACCCATTTCAGTGTGCTTCTTATCTTGAACTTGAGCTCTTCCATCCCTGATTTCCCATTGTGGCCCTACATTTCCGACAACTTTAGCACTAGTCAATATCATCAAAGGGGCATTAGTATTCCCTTTGTCTTTATTAGCTTGAATAACAGCATCCTTAACAACATTCTCCTAAATAGTGTTCCTCTCCACATTTCTGTTTGCCATAAGTTCAGGATGAATTCTCCAACATTCCATCATATCATGGCCCTGAAGTTTACACTCTTTACAGTACATAGGTAAATAGTCATAATGAATATTCACCCATTCAGTTCTCATGGTAGCCTTATCTTTATCTATGATGTCCATTCTTACCTTCTTTGGGAGATCCTTCAATAAATCAATCAACACGTTCACACATGCACAGCTTGGTCTTGTCTTGTTCACAGTGGCTTGGTCTAAATGCAATGGTTTCCTTACTACTGACACTAATGAAAATAAACACTCCTTAACAAAATAAGTTTGCAACAAGTTAGTGAATGAAATCCAAGTCATAACCTTTGGTGTCTCCTCACCAGCTTTAAACTTAGTGTCATAAATCAAAGTCTTTAACTGGTACTCTTCTTCATGCTTATCTCTCACGTAATGCACACTTTTTGACGAAAAATCAACATAATCTTGCCAAAGTGTGAATCTAATAAGAACATGTCTGTCACGTAAGTAACCAATAAGGCACTCACCTTTAATACCACATTGAATTGGCATAATTCGACGTAGTTCATTAAGTTCAGGCCAACCATATGAAAATATACAAATTACTGCGTATTGTAAACCTTCAATAATGTTCATATGTTCAACCTCCGCTTCAGTAAAACAAACTAAAGGTTGTCCTTGATGCATAGAAGCTGGTCGAAGGGCAATAGATTCAACAACAGCTGGCTGCTCCTACATGGCAGCTTTAGTTGCATTAGGTCTTAACGCCTGTGCATAGTTCATGGGTTGTTTGTGGGTTTAGAGAGCTAGGCGAGATTGCGGGGAGGCTGATGAGCCGGGGGGGGGGGGGGCGCCGGCCAGATTGGCCATGGCTGGCGTGAACAGTACTTTCTCTCTCTAGGGAACAGTAATTCGCCAGAGCCTCTCTCTCTAGACTTGGGTTTTTTTAAAATAATTCACTAGGCAGGGCCTAGGGCTTATTTTTATATATAAAGCAAAATAAAAACAAATACAAAATTATTGTCTGTAAATCTAAAGTGCTAAAACTAAAAATGCATAGTGTATAATATCTATGAAAACTAACATTTGTAATAAAACTAGCCCTAAGCATATATCAAAACATGATCCGCATGTAATTGGCCAATTAGTTTAGCCCAAAAGTCGGATGGTCCAGTCTTATATGTGCGTATCAGCCCAGAAAAAATTGAAGCATCTTCAGCAGTCCAATATCCTCTAAGCCCAAAATATCTTCTCCAGCGTGCCCAGTTGACCCCTCTTTTCAACGAATAGCCACTCCATTCAATATCTGATTTATTATCTAGCCACTTAATAGCCAAGTTACAATTTACCATAATTTTGCCCCTATAGCCACTCAAATTTGAATTATTTTTCTCCCCTGACACCTTGTAACTTCGCATTACATTACCAGGCCCAAAATATTTCCCGCTTTTCCATCTCCAGCAGCCCGAGATATTTCTGGCCATTGATAAAGCCATAAAACAGGCCCAAATAATCAACAAGCACAACTCCGCCCTCTCATTCAACCCATAGCCACCGCTTAATCTCCCGCCTTGTAGATTTAGCCATATTACTTTGCATTTTGGATTAATTCGTGGCCAGATTCCTTTGCATAGCCTCATTACACATTTAAAACATAGCCACCTTCCTGAATCTTCCATAATTAATGCTTCCCACCTAATTATCTGCTCCTCAGGTCCAGCTGTCTCGCCTAAAGAGACGTTTCCTAATCCTAATACCCGTCCTTTCCAAATCTGACCGTTGGTTTCACCTAAGCGTCTCATTTCTGATGAGAGTAGAGAGAAGGAAATATCATTTCCTCTAATGTTTCTCTCTACTCTAGAGACTGTCTCTCTCCAAATCCATTCATCTTCTCCGTCAAAAGTCCCTTCTACTTCTCCGGCATCAATGGCTTCCAAGCTTGAGACGACCAGCATCTCGTCTACATCAGCTTCAGGTGAATCTCTTCTTTTTCTTTTATTTTGCTTCATCGTATTTCCTCTTATTCTTATACTGATTTTCTCTTTTGCTTTCTTGCCTCTTCTTCTCTGAGCTCCGATGTGCCACCATCTGGTCTCCTCAACCACTCTTGTGACCTCCCCTAAGTTTGAAAAGGTAAGCTTTTCTCCCTTTCCTATGTCTTCTATTTTTTCCAGCCTTTTTCTCCATGTTTCTTTTCTGTTCTGCTTCTCTTTGAGTTTATTGCCTTCATCTCTCTTTTTTCCTCTTATATGACTCCTGCTCTTCTCTATTTGCATGAATCCATCCTTAACTCCCTCTATACCTTGCTAAATGGGTTATGGACCAATCTGAAGATATTGCTTCAAATTAGTTTCTGGTAAGTGCTTGTCTCTCCATCTTATCCTGATTTTCGCGTCTATTATTGCATATTAACCTCTGCTGCTTACTCACTTTTTTCTTCTTCTTATTGACCATGTGTCTTATGACTGCCTTGGTGAGATATTTACCTCGTTGATCAAGGACTTGAATATGCCTATGCGTGTGAGCTGCTCCAAGGGGATGACTTACCTTATCTAAAAGGCCATATCTTGTACTCCACTTATAATTCTATTTTATTCTTTTTTCCTTATTGCATGCCTATCTATTAATGATTTCTAAGTTCCCTGTAATCTGTATGTGCTCATAATTGCCTATTGGAACTTTGCCTCTTATTTCATCAAGCATTTTTCCTCTTGACAGAGGTAATGTGGTGTCTATACCCTCTTGAGCTCTTGAGCTCTGTTAGTTAGGGGCTTGGAAGTCCACCGCATTGTAACTGACTTCACCTGTATCATTTTTGTACCCTATTCCCAATTCATCTCCGGTGGATTGAGTACACAGTACTGATACCACCACCTAGAGATTCCTTAGGCAATAAAGTACATGATAAATGTTTGCATGTAGCTGTTTCCTTGTGTTTTCTGTATTTTGGACTTTAAGATCCTCAACCTATTGAGCAATACTCATGTCATATCTAGATGTTACCCCCATTTTCACCCTGGTGGATTGAGTACCAAGTACTAATACCACCACCTGAGGATCCCTCAGGTAGCACCATCTAGATGACATCAGTGTCAGACAATGCTCCCATCTAATTGTCACTTTATGCTTCATGTAGCTAAAATTCCATGACTGAAATTTAACTATCAACATGTTATTTGTGACTGATAGGTGTAATGTCTTAATGTTATCTTGCATGTACTTTTTATACAACACATGAAGTGATGCATTATTTCTTGAGTGTTGTTTTCTCTCTTTGAGGTTCCTCTTGTGCTTCATCCAGTAGTGATTACTGTCAGCACCTTGTGTGCACCAATGTCAGTGTCTTCTTAGGGGTAAAAGTTTCCCTTTATTCCCTTCAGCAATATTCAAGTGCTTCATCCAGTATAGAGTACTCTCAGCACCATTTGGGTTGTAATGCCAGTATATTCTATCACGGGAAATGACCTTCCATAGTGAGCTCATGGGTGAATCCATGCTGACTCTCATGATGTTGCGCCTTTGCATATGTGCTATACAGATGGTTATGTATAACCTCCCTCAATTGGTTTGAGTGCTAAGCACTAATACCACCAATTGGAATTCAGTTAACACATAAACCACCTGTATAGATAATGTACCTGCAAAATAAACAAAAAAGTTAGTCCAGTTCACCATACTTTCCTCCAGGTGGATTTGAGTATGATGAACATAAGGAGAGTTGCCAAGCAGCTCTCCTTCTCTTGTGTCTCTACCCCTCCCAGTAGGGACCTGAATCTCCTCCTGTCTTTCTATCATCTACCTGCTACTCTCACTCTTAAACTTGGGCATTGCATTTTGTCCTCATTCACAATCCTCCTACTTTGAACATCCAATCCCCCAAAGTCACTACATTCAATATCTCCCCAATTCAGAGCATAGTTAGCTAAATGGTCTGCTAGCTTGTTTCATTCTCTGAATATGTGAGTGACTTTGAGATTGAATGCCTCCTTCCATCTGTATTAACCTTAATCCACCCTTCCATTGGAAATTCCCACAATACCTTAGTATGTTTGAGCTTAGGAGTGTAGTTTTCCAACATGTGCAACAGACTCTGCCACCTTTGTGGTACATTCAGACTAGGTTTCCTTACTCTTACAAGAGATTGTAAAGTACTAGAAACCTAGTATATAACTCTATTAACTGACACTGTATCCCATATTTCATTGCATTCCGCCTTTTCCATAGCTCCCAAACAATGCTTGCTGGTAATGCTTGCATGACAGGCTTGATCCTGTCTAGAACTGGTGTTGTCCAGTACTTTATGATAGCTTGGTGCAAAGTTATACCCTCCACTGAAATGCCAGCCCTTATTAGGAAGTACCTCCACACTACTCTTACTGCATTAGAGGTATAGAAAACATGGTTTAGGGACTCCTCTCTAGGTTCAGCACAACACCAACACTTTGAGGGCATAGGATACCCCAATATTCTCATGAAATTATCTATTAGAGCTTTGCTTTCCAAACTTTCCACATAAAGAAACTAATTTTGAATGGCATCCCTTTCACCCACATCTTCATGTATGCCTCTTTAGGATTGTCTCTTCTTCTAATATACTCCCATGCTGATTTAACTGAGAAATAAACACAACCAATGGGTGTCCTTGAAAATTTTGAGCTCTACAAAGTTGAATAGGTTCAACATTAGGCTTACGAACATGCAAAGAAGGTTCAGCAGTCACGTTCTTTACTGCATTAGCATAGTTGAGTGGATATGGGATATTTTTGTGAGACGGTGGGGTTGGGTAGAGGCGGATGGGTTTGGGGAAGGCAGCCCAGCTCCAGTGGAAGGTTGGCCGCTGGCTGGATTGGCCATTAAAGGCTGTAGAACAGCTTTTTCTCTCTAATCGCTTGAAATCGCCTAGAGCTTCTCTCTCTAGGATTGAATAAACTTTCAGCTGCATGAACACCAGGTAATCCTCTTTCCTTGCTTTTGTTATGTTTTTTGTCAGTCTCTCCTCTCCTTCTATTAATATTTACTTTTTTGCCTACTTCACTATTTTTTATTATTTCTCGTTTCTCCATGAAAGCCTGCTACCATTCTCGATGCTCCTCTTCTCCAACTCTGTCACTCAAGGTAATCTGCTCCATCTTTTTGTTTTGTTTTTTCATTTTTGCTCCTTCTTCTTTTTTGGTGTTTATCAGCATTTTTGATTTTTTCTTCTCCATTTATGTTGAGGTTTTGTTGACCGTTCCCCTAGTTCTGCTATGCACGACTCACAAGCTCCTGGTATTTTCATTTCCTTCTCTTTGCTGCTGTCTATTTCCCTTTCTCTTCTACTAATCTCCTTTATCTTGATTTTTCCATGTATTGACTGTTGTTGGTTGTTTCGTTGCTCTTCTGCCTTAATCAAGCTGCCGCTCAAGTGGTAGAATTGTGAAGATCTGCATGATTTCCTGGTAAACCTCTTCACCCTATTTCCCTTCTCATTTTCTTTGTTTCTATTTATTCCCCCTCTCTTTCTCTTAACTATTGTATTTCTCTTTTCACGAACTTGCTGGATGAGGTGGTTTTCTTCTTCCTAATTAACGTTGCTTCGTAGCTTTCCCACTTCTCCGCGTTCCAATGGCCTAGGTAAACTCATCCCCTTCTCTTTATTTTTCTTCTCATTTTATCCTCCTTATTGCCTGATCTTTCCTTTGTTTTTGGATGTTTCATGGACTTTTCCTGGGGCATGTCTTGTCGAACCCAATCTGTGAGGGCTTGATTTAGATTCCTGTTCAGAATGACCTGTTGTTTCTGTGTTTGTAGATGCCTTGACATCACTGTGGATTGCCAATTTATCTAGGTGTGAAATCCTGGTGTATTTCTCTTGTTATTCATGTGATTCCCCGTAGTTATCTCTGATTTGGTCCTATGTATTCATGTGCCTTGTTATGATGATATACATATGCTTCATCCAAACAAAATCCTATATTCCAGAATTTTTATTGTCTGCATGTTGTACATCTGAATCTATATCTGTATTTACGGCTCTGTGATTCATGTGTGTATAATTGCTACCTACTATTGTACCCTCTAGGTTTAATTCTTTCTCGATGGATTGAGTACTAAGTACTAATACCACAATCTGGGGCTTTCTTAAAACATAGAGAGTAGATGATAGTGATATATGTTTCATGCTACTGCTGTTTGCCCACCACCCATGATTGCCTTGTCTTAATTCTGCTGCAACTTTCTTTGTTATGACACTACAATCTATATTTAATATATCACCAGTGGATTGAGTATTGTGTACTAATACCACCACTTGAGGATTTATCAAACCATAGGCTATAGATGATGCTTTTAATCCTCTATTCCTGTTTGAGTTCCTCCACAATTGCATCATCCAGCTAGGTTCCTTTATGATTGAAAGGATTCTAACAGTTTGCATATTGTTTGGCTTTGTGAACTCACACCAATAGTTGCTTATAGTCCTAATTATTCTGTCTCCTGTTGTATGGTTCCTTTGAACCATCCTGTATTCTAAGTTTAAGTCCTCTCCAGTGGGTTGAGTACTAAGTATCAATACCACCACTTGGACTCTGCTTAAACTATGGAATATATACAAAATGATTGTTCCTGCAAATAAAAACACCATGTTAGTATAAATCAATCCTTCCATGCAATCCTCATCCTTGATTTGAGCATGAATGGTTCCTGTATAAGCTCCTGCTCCCATTCTTTCCCCATCCTTCATCTTTCCTCCTATCTCTTTACTACCTAAGCTTAGGTTATGCATCTTTCTTCCTATATCCCCCTTACTTTTACTCTGATATAAGGACATTGCACCTTATCCTCATTTACAATTCTCCTGCCTTGACTGTCTAGATCCCAGAATTCATTACATTCTATTAATCCATGGTCTAGAGCATAATTAGCCAAGTGGTCAGCTAGTTTGTTCCCTTCTCTATATATGTGGGTCACCCTTATCATGACCCCTTCCTGTAGCCTCCTAATCTCCTCGACCTACTCCACAATGCACCAAGGGGGTTTACATGTTCCATCAACAATGTTCTTCATCAGCACGGAGTCTGTCTATAGCCAAACCCGTGAATAGATTAAAGTTTTGCACATCCTCAAGGCCTGCACCATTGCTACTGCTTCAGCTTCATTATTAGACACTTCAGGAATCTCCTTCCCAAATGCATATATTAGCTCTGCTTCTGCATCCCTTAAACAATAGGCAATAGAGTTTCTCCCAGGGTTACCTCTAGATGCCCCATCAGTGTTCACCTTTATCCGGCCTTGAGTAGGTAGTTCCCATATTACCTTCTCATATTTAAGCATAGGAGTGTAATTTTCCAGCATGTTCAGCAGTGCAGTCCACCTGTGGGGTACCTGTGGTCCAGGTTTTCTCAATTGAACTAGGTGTTGCATGTGTGTTGACACCTGATAGATGACGCTACTTATAGATACAGCCTCCCCATATTTTAGACTATTCCTCCGCTTCCAGAGCTCCCACACTATACATGCAGGCAGTCTCTACATAACTTGCTGTAATCTTGGCAATACAGGTCTGTCCAGCACTTTGTAATAGCCTGATGAAAATTCAGCCCCTGAACACTTATACCACCTCTTGGTAAGAAATATCTCCATACTGTTTCAGTAGCCCTTGAGGGGAAAAATAGATGAATTAAGGATTCCTAACTAGGTTCAGCACAACACCAACATTTAGATAGCATACAATACCCCAATCTCCTCATGAAGTCATCTAATGGAAGTTTAGCTTTCCACATATTCCACATGAAAAAGGAAATCTTGAAGGGGAGACCCTTCACCCAAATCATCTTATATGTTCTTTTAGGATCCTCCCTCCTTCTTAAGTACTCCCATGCTAATTTTACCGAAAATTGGCCCCTTGGTTCCAACATAAAAAATGGGGCATCAACCTCATTTCATACACATGGAGGCCTTATGGTTTCCACAATATGCATTGCTAGATCTTCTGGCAGTAGCTGCATCAGTCTGTTCACATTCCATACTCCATTCTCTACTACATCATGTATATTGTGAATGCTCTCATCAATAGGAAAATCCCGTGGCACTATGAAGTACAGTTCTCCAAGCCCAGTCCAATTGTTATACCAGAATAAGGATGAACCCATCCTGAACTTCCAAATTATCTGATGTTCGATTAGGTCCCTACACTCCATTATTTTTCTCCACGCATGTGAGCCATCTTTCCAAGGAACAATTATTGCATTACGCTTCTTGCAGTATTTTTGACTCATAAATGAACTCCATAAACTTGGTTTTGTCGTGAAATTCCACCAAAGTTTACAAAATAGGGCCTTGGAGACTTCATGTAATGATCTGAATCAAATTCCTCCTTCCTAACAAGGTAAACATAGGGTATTCCAAGATGCCCAATGTCTGCTGTTACCTCCTATTGAACTACTCCATAAGAATTGTGCAAATATCTTATGGAGTTTGTTGATAACATAATTAGGAGGGTTTACAGCAGATAGCATGTGTATTGGTAGGATTTGTAGTACACTTGAAATTAATACTACCTTGCCTCCTATGGAA
Organism: Nicotiana noctiflora; assembly: GCA_032618575.1. Classification (NCBI taxonomy): domain Eukaryota; kingdom Viridiplantae; phylum Streptophyta; class Magnoliopsida; order Solanales; family Solanaceae; genus Nicotiana; species Nicotiana noctiflora. The sequence goes on along the minus strand of JASVEL010011879.1, from coordinate 32,259 downwards.
ATCATTTTACCCTTCCAAGTGTGCAATCCGTCAAGGACTTTAGTGATCATAGGCTGATAATAATCAAACCTTCTTATAGCATAAAAAATAGGACAGCCTAGATAAGTGAATGGAAAGTCCTGCCTGCCCATTCCATTTATCCTTTCTACCTTTCTATCCACCTCCCCATCAGTCAAATGGTGTATCAGTACTGGTGATTTGCTTTTGTTGATCAGTTGGCCTGAAGCCACTTCGTATTGGCTAAGAATCTCCATTACCAGCTTGATGTAGCATCAAATGAACAGAAAATAATTGTATCATCAGCATAAGCTAGATGATTGATTTTTGGACTCCATTTTGGAAGTCCAAAACCACAATAATGCAGATTCCAGTGAAGAGAATTTATACCCCTTGACAGTGCCTCCGCTGCTATGATAAACAAGGCTGGTGATAAGGGATCACCCTATTTAACCCCTCTAGTGGATTTGAAAATTGGCCATTAACTAGTATGGAATACAAGTTATTGCCAACCAGGTCAAAGATTAAGTCAATAAACCTTTCACAAAACCCAAACTTTCTCAACATCTTAGTTAGAAATAACCAAGACACCCTATCATAGGTTTTATTCATATCTATCTTCATAACAACATTAGGAGCAGCTTTTGTTCTCAACCTGATATCAGTAATGATCTCCTGGGTTAGAAGAACATTTTCCACAATACTCCTCCCTTTTACAAAGCCTGCTTGTTCTTCTGAGATAATACCAGGCAGCAAGTCAACTAATCTCTCATGGATCACCCTAGAGAAAATCTTGTTCACAAAATTGCTGAGACTTATAGGCCTTAGATCAGAGAATGTAATCACCACCTTCTTCTTAGGCAGAAGAACCAAATTAGTGTGAGTCACACATTTAGGTAGTTGTTGGCCATTAAAGAAGGCTAGCACCATTGCATGAATATCATCCCCAATTATATCCCAACAAGACTGATAGAATGCTCCAATATAACCATCAGGTCCCCCAGCTGAATCTCCACTTAGGTCAAAGACTGCCTTTTTCACCTCTTCCTTAGTCGGATTAGCAATCAGCTTCTCATTTTGCTCTTCCTCCATCAGACAAGGTATATGCTCAATTATTCTGAAATCTGTTGGTAATGCAGCTTCTGTAAATTGCTCCTGAAAAAACTTAATTGCTTTTTCTGCTATGTGCTTGCCTTCTTCTATCTAGTTGCCCTGTCTATCTTTAATTCTCTTTAGCTGTAGTTTATTTCTTCTGCCCCTTACTTGTGCATGGAAGAACTTTGTATTTCTATCCCCATCCTTAAACCAAGCCATCCCTGCCTTTTGTCTCCAAAATTCTTCCTCTAGAGCTAGGTATCTCGTCATTTCAGCTTGAACTTTCTTGAGTCTTTCCCTGTTCATTATTGTTGGAGTAGCCTCAAATTGTCTTTCGTGCACCAACACCACCTCCTCTAGACTTGAAATTTTTTGGAAAATATCCCCATATGTTGATTTGCTCCAAGTAGATAACACCTTTTTCAATTTCTTCAACTTGTGGTTAAAGATTATGAAGGGGTTTGCAGCAAAATCAGCATTCCAGTTCTCCTTAACAACTTCCTTAAATTTTTTATGTTTTGTCCAAAAGTTAAGAAACCTGAAAGGTTTCTTTATAGGATCACCTTCTATGTCACACTTCAATAGCAAAGGGCAATGGTCAAAACCAATCTTGGGTAGGTGAGTGATCGCCCGCCGAAGAAAGGTTTCCTGCAACTCCATATTCCCAAGACATCTATGTAGCCTCTCAAAGATGCAATCCTCTTCTAATCTCCCATTCAACCAAGTATAAATACTCCTCTTGAAACCCAAGTCTGAGAGATTACAAGTGTTTATGCAATGTCTAAAATCATCAATCTCATTAATGTGAACAGGCAGTCCTCAAAATTTCTCTTCTTCATCCCAAATCACATTAAAATCACCTCCAACTAACCAAGGTGATGCCATATCAGTAGTCATGGCATATAAAGAGTCCCAAAGTTCAATCCTCTATAAGTGATCACATTTAGGATACACTAGTGTTAGAATAAACTCCACATGTGTTTCTGTATGAAATAGCTTCAAGGTAAGCTGCTGAACCATTTTGTACATGATATCAACCTCATATACCTTATCAATGAATGCTCATATTTTGTTAGAAACATTATCTATTGCCTGCCCAAGGCCAATTCTCCTTCTATACTTTTTTATCTTATGTGATTGTTGCATGGGTTCCAATACTCCAATAAATTCAAAGTGATTTTGCCTATGCATTAGAATTAATCTTTCAAAAGCCTGCATAGTGTTTACAGATCTTACATTCCAAATGATTGCATCCATTACTGATATAATGATTTGGACAAAGCTCTCCTTGTTTGTATTCCACCTTGTGGATGATTCTCATGCTCTTTTTATTGTTTCTTTTTGCCTTTTGCTGTAGATTTCACCTGATTGATGGTTGTAGGAGATAAATCTCCTTGCTTAGCAATATTGAGGAAATTCTGGGCAATGGACTCCTCATCTAAGTCCTTCCCCGGGACTGCTTCATCTTCTGCTTCTGCTTGTCCTTCTGCATCCACTAGAGTAGCTGTATTTTTTGTTGTTGCTATTTGTTTTTCCTGTCTTTCTTTATTTGCTGCTACTGTAACTCCAACTTAATGTTGAACCTACTGTAGTGATTGTTGTTGTTGTTTGTTGCTGGCATGAAGCTTGCCTGCTATGGGACTAGGATCAGCACCTATTCCCTGTGTTCCACCTGGATCAGCAACCGTATCAGCACTGGTGTCACATGTATTAACAGGCTGTTTTGTTCCTCCTAGATCATTAGCCTATTGTGTTTCACCTGGATCGCTGAAATGAGCACCCACCTCTACTGACTTGTCTTCCCCTTTGCGGTTTTACTGCGCATCTCCTTTCTCTTATGTGTTTGTATTTTTGCTTTGTTGTTCTTTTTTCACCTTTTCTTTTCCATTAACACTTGGATCTCCCTCTTCTGCATTGTCTCCCCCATTTTCATCCTCACTATGCATTGCTTCAGGTATAACTCCTTCTTTTATGTCTTTTTCCATTTGTTCTGTCCATAGTTTACCACCAGCCCACTTACCATGCTCTTTACTCTAAAATATTTCAAAGTCAACATCATCTATGTGTTCATCATCATTGTTATATGCTAGTGCCAAGTCTACCCTTGTATCTTGAGAAGGTATATCTTGCATTGATTGGTTTGTGGTCACCAAGTTCCCATTAAATGCCCTTTGAACCCAAACTGCTGTAGATTCCTACACATGTTGCTCATATTAATGTCTTTCCTTAGTCTTTGAGTCTTCCCTTTCCCCTTGTTTACCCTTGGCTACTAGTGTAGTACTGTTTGCATGTGGAACTAATTTTTTCTTATTAGCCCCACTCTTCTCTTTAGGGATTTTTGGGGATCTATGATTAAAATTTGGAGTTGAAGGGTTTAGTATCCCCTTAGGTAATGCATTTTGTTCCACCTGTTGATCCACCAATGCTGGTTGCTTGTCTGCATTATCTTCATTATTTTCTACCTCAAGAATCTGAAATTTATTCATTGTTTGTACCTGTTTAGTCCCAGCTATATTCTGTAAATTAGCCTTCATAATCTCCTTGCCCGTTACAGCCATTTTTGTCTCCTTCCTGTCTTGAACTTGAACTCTGCCATCCCTTATTTGTTTCCATTGTGGTCCTATATTTCCTACCACCTTTCCACTAGTCAATATCATCAAAAGAGCATTAGTATTCCTTATGTGTTTATTAGCTTGAATAGTAGCATCCTTAACAGCAGTCTCCTTAACTTTATTTTTCTCCACATTTCTGTTTGCCATAAGTTCAGAATGAATTCTCCAACATTCCATCATGTCATGGCCCTGAAGTTTACACTCTTTACAGTACTTAGGTAAATAGTCATATTGAATATTCACCCATTCAGTTCTCATGGTAGCCTTATCTTCATCAATGATTTCCATTCTTACCTTCTTTGGGAGATCTTCCATTAAATCAATCAATACCTTCACACGTGCACATCTTGGTCTTGTCTTGTTCACAGTGGCTTGGTGTAAATGCAATGGTTTCCCTACTGCTGACGCTAATAAAATTAAACAGCCCTTAACAAAATAAGTTGGCAACAAATTAGGGAATGAAATCCAAGTCATAACCTTTGGTGTCTCCTCACCATCTTTAAACTTAGTGTCATAAATCAAACTCCTTAACTGGTAGTCTTCTTCATGCTTATCTCTCATGTAATGCACACTTTTTGAAGAAAAGTCAACATAATCTTGCCAAAGTGTGAATCTAATAAGAACATGCCAATCACGTAAATAACCAATAAGGCACCCACCTTTAATACCACATTGAATTGGCAGAATTTGACGTAGTTCATTAAGTTCAGACCAACCATATGAAAATTTACAAACAACTGCGTATTGCAAACCTTCAATAATGTTCATACGTTCAACCTCTGCTTCAGTAAAAGAAACTAATGGTTGTCCGTGATGTATAGAAGCTCGACGAAAGGCAATAGGTTCAACAGCAGCTGCCCGTTCTTGCATGGCAGCTTTAGTTGCATTAGGTCTTAATGCATGAACGTAGTTCATGGGTTTCTGTAGGTTGTTTGTGGGGTTAGAGGGCTGGGCGAGATTGGGGGGAGGCTGACCAGCCCCTGTGGAGGGCTGGCCGCCGGCCAGAATGGCCATGGCCGGTACTTTCTCTCTCTAGGGAACATAATAGTTTTCACAACTAAAGTAGTTTCTTATTATAAAACCAAGAAGTCAACAAACCTTAAAAACTATGGCAGAATGCAACAACTTTTTCTACTGCAAAGCTACAGTAATTGTAAAATCTATTTTTCAGAACCAAAGTAGTTTCGAAATCCAATAATGAATTATTATAAAACCATGAAGTCGTTCAACAAACCTTAAACTTGAAAGACAATTCACGTAGGCAGCAGAAGACGCTACAGTTTTTCATGAATAAAAGTTAAGATCTGTCGCTTTTCGATGTAGAACTTTGGATTAAAACAAAAGTAGATTTTTTGGTATGAGAAAGGTGATCTTTTAAGAACAATTTTGTGATGTTTCCATAACAAAATCTGCTAAAAATGTAGAAATTTCATGTCACCGTTCATAGCTACAGTGACGACGCCCTAGAGAGAGAAAGTAGAGAGAAGGCCGGTTTAGGGTTTTTTTTATTCAATCCACTAGTCAAGTGCCTAGGGCTAGTTTTTGTATATCAATAATAATAAAAAACAATGAAATTGTTCGTGTGTCTACTGTAGTGGAAAAATAAAATAGCAAGACTAATACATATGACCTATGATCAAAATTAAGCAGAGTGCTTAACAATGATATAACAAAGCAACTATAAATCTTTGATATAAATAAAACTAGCCCAATTATCATGCAATAGAACTCCAGCAGTCCAATTCATCCATGAAGGCCCAATAATCCATGTACCCATCGTTTGACATGCAAGACAAGTCCACAGCATTTACCTGACCAATTAAGCCCAATCATGAGGCCCATTATATCCCTGCTTGCCCAGCCTACTCGACTCCAACGTAAGTCCACATCAAGAGGCCTAATACTCCACAATATAATTATTGTATACTCCCAGCATGTTATCTCTTCAAAAGAAAATGATCCAGGCCCAAATTTGACAAAGAAGCCCAAATCGTGAGATACTAACACCTTAATCATACAACCACCTGCTAATTTCCTAGCCTTATTACTCTCATAGCCACCTATTTGACAATTAACCCCTTTATATATAACCTTTATTTTGCAAATGAGGCCACATTTACGCTTCAGAGGCGTTATAGAACTAAATGTTAGCCTCAAATATCTCCTAATTGGTGTCCAGTTGTATGTCATTACACAGTCTTCAAGACTGTTTCCTAAAAGACTGTGTGATAGGTATACCGCCCTTTCGTTTTCCTTTTCCCACTCTCTCTCTTCATCTTCCTTCCTCTAGAGCCTTCTCTTAAGTTTTTCTTTCTATCTTCCATAGTTGCCGCCTGTTCATCTGTCTTCGAGTGTACCTGTTGTCTACCAATGTTCCACCATCAGAGCTGCATCATCTCATTTATGGTGAAACAAGACTATAATTTTTTCCAGGTAAATCCCCATCTGCTTCTCCATTCTTCATATTGTTTCCGTCTTCTCCTTATTTTGTTTTTCTTTTTGCACATTTTACTTCTTCTTTGACTCATTTCTCCATTTTTTCTCCGATGTTGCATGAGTCCCTTAATCTCCTCTCCTGTTGACCTGACTCTTGAGCTCCGCCTCCATTGATGTTTCTCTTCTAGTTTTCCCTAGGTATTTATTCTCCTTCTTCTTCTTCTTCTTTTCACGTTCTTCTTCCTTTCTAACCATTTAACATTTTTCTTGTTTTTGTTTTGAAACTCCCTTTCTATCTTCCTGTACCTTGCTGAGAGTGTCCTGGCAATGAGACCTTTGAACCCCTAAAACAGAGACTAGTAAGTTCATCTCTATCTCTACTTTGTTCTATATTGTCTCCTTTTTATTGCATGTGTACCATTGATCCTCACTCGCCGTATTTTGTCTGTTTTTTTCATGTACACTATGAAACTGGTACGAGCATTTATTCCATTGATGGTCCTTGCCCATACGTTGGAGTCTATTTGTTGTGCTAAGAAGAGACCAAGGAAAAGGCAAACCTGTACATTTTTCTTTTTTCTTTTTCTTCCTTAGTTTCTTCTTGAATGTATTTCTTTTTTCCTTTTATCGTGTATGAGCCTGCACCTGCGTGGTAAAGCAGTAAAACGTACATCATCCAGCAATTCCCTTTCAAAAATGAAGGTGCTTTTGCTGTCTGCACTCTCATGAGCTTCTGAGTTCTGAAGTGTGTAGGATTCGAGGCCATTATCGTTGTGAGGGGAAAAAATGACCTCCCTTGAGCCCACTTTAGCTCCTGAGCTTTGCTGTCTGGGTTCTTGACATTCCACCTCCTCAAAATAGGGGAAAGTGGCTACACTTGTATCTCTGTTGTACTCTATGCCTAATTCTTCTCCGATGGGTTGAGTACTAGGTACTAATACCACTATCTGGAGAATCCTTAAACGATAAAGTAATTGAAATATCCTTATATGTATCTGTTTCCATGATTTTTGCTTGTTTTGGATTTCGATATCCTCCATCTTTTGAGCAGCACTTAAATTATAAGTAGTTGGTATCCCTAAATTGACCCTAGTGGATTGAGTACAATGTACTAATACCACCACCTGAGGATCTTTCAGGATATACCTTCTAGATTGCATTAATCTCCTAATTTTCTGCTCTCTTGCTTCAGTCACTTCATGTTTCATCCAACTATAGTTCCATTGTATACTTTAGTTATCAACATGATGAATGTGACTGTAATATGTAATATCCCTTGCATGCACTCTTTTAAGTAGTACATGCGGCACTGTGTGAGGCTCTGAATCCTTCCACTCTTTGAAGATGAATCTTCTCAGATGCTTCATCTAGTGGATTCCACTGTCAGCACCCTAAGTGTCAAAGTGACAGTTGTTCTTCTTCTTGTGCTTCATCCAGCTGTCATTACTGTCAGCACAATTGATATCTTCTTAATAAATCCACAGTTTCTTTACCCAGCTATATTCCCGGAAAATGGGAGTTTTGCTGTCTGCATACTCTGCAAATGAACTCCTCATTTCCTCTACTCTATGATGGACCCATGGTGTCCACATCTATGTACAAGTGATTATGTGCAATTTCCATCCATTGGGTTGAGTGCTAAGCACTAATACCACCAATAGGATTTCCATTAACACATAAACCCCTTGTACATAAAGCAAACCGGCAAAACAAACAAACATGTTAGTTAAGACCACCATACTTTCCTCCAATTGGATTTGAGTATGATGAGAATCTGTTGAGCTACTGTGTAGCTCCATTCCCTTTGATTCTCCTTCCTTGCCCTCCACTATCTTCTTGCAACTGAAACTCTGATGTATGGACATTGCATCTTATCTGAATTAATCAATTGTCTGTTGTTAGAGTCCATTTCCCAAAAGCTATGGCACTCTAATTGAGCACAGTCAAGTACATAGTTGGCAATGTGGTCTGCTAATTTGTTACCCTCCCTGAAAGTGTGTGACACTTTGACATGAGCCCTCTTCCTCAATTCTTTAATCTTTTCTACAATCATTCCTATTGGCCAAGGTGGTTTCCACTCATTTTCAATTGACTTCTTCAACACCATGGAGTCAGAGTGTAAATCTATGAGCATATATCCAGTTTGCTCACAAAACCTTAAGGCCTCATAGATTGATGTTGCTTTAGCTACTGTATTTGTGGATTCTTTGATTTCCTTCCCACAAGCATATATAACATCCCCTTCTCCATCTCTGAGTACAAATCCAATTGAACTACTACTTGGATTACCTCTTGAAGCTCCATATGTATTGACCTTTATCCATCCTTCCTCTAGAAATTCCCACATGACTTTAGTGTATTTTAGGACTGGTGTGTACAGCTCCAGTGTTCTCAGCAAATCTGGCCATCTGTGTGGTACTTGTTCCATTCCAGGTTTCCTCACCTTGACCAAGGATTGTAATGTAGATGAAATCTGGTACATCACCCTGTTAATAGTAACTGCATCCCCATATTTATAACTATTCCTTCTTTTCCATAACTCCCATAGTATAATAGAGGGTAATGCTTGCAAGATTGGCTTTATTCTTGAAGCTACATCTGCTCTCCAGCATTTTGTGATAGCTTGGTGCATAGTAATACCCCCTACTGAAATTCCTGCATGTCCCAAGTAATAAGTCCACACTTTCCTTGCTGCATATGATGTGAAGAAAAGGTGTTGTGTTGTCTCCTCCAGTTGTTCAGCACAGCACCAGCACTTGGATGCCATCATGTATCCAAGTCTCTTATAGAAATCATCTAGGGGCAACTTATTCCTCCACACCTTCCACATAAAAAAGCAATTTTAAATGGCAAACTTTTCACCCAGATGTTCTTGTATGCTGCCTTTGGATCTGCTCTTCTCCTTAAGTAATCCCATGTTGTTGTAACACTAATGTGACCTTTATACTCTAACATCCAGCAAGGTGTATCAACAATACCTGCAGTTGTAGATGGATGGATGTTCTCAACTATATGTTCTGCATATTCCTCTGGTAAAAAATGTCAAACAGTCTTTCAACATCTCATTGCTCCCCATCTACCACATCCCATAGATTATATATTGATTCATCAACTCCAAAATCCGGAGGAACTAAGAAATATAGAGCCCCCAGATCTATCCAATTGTCATACCAGAACAGTGAAGATCCCAGTCTTGGTTGCCACACAATTTGGTGTTCTATTTTGTCCCTACACTCCAGCATCTTCCTCCATACATGTGATCCATCTTTCCACGGTACAATCACTGAGTTCAACTTTTTGCAATACTTGTTGGCCATAAATATACTCCACAAACTAGGCTTAGTTTTGAAGTTCCACCATATTTTGCAAAAAAAGCTTTGGACACATCATGTAATGACCTAAATCCAATACCTCCTTCTTCTTTGGGCATGCATAAAGTTGTCCATGATGCCCAATGTCTGTTGGTGCCAGTCACTGCACTGCTCCAAAAGAATTGAGCAAAGATCTTGTGTAACCTGTTAATCACATTTGCTGGGGGATTGACACCTGATAAGAGATGCATTGACATGCTTTGCAGAACATTAGCAATGAGCACATCCCTTCCTCCTATGGATAACAACTTACCCTTCCATGACTGAAGCTTGTCTAGAACCTTAGTGATTATAGGTTGGTAGAATTCCATCTTCCTTCTAGCATAGAAGATAGGACAACCTAGATATATGATTGGGAACTCTTGCCTCTTTATACTTGTAACTATTTCCACCTTATCAGCCACTTCCTGATCAACCAGATGATGAATATAGACAGCAAACTTTGCCTTGTTTACTAATTGCCCAGATGATAGTTCATATGCTGTTAGAACCTCCATAATTAACCCAAGATATGTGGCATCTGATGATGAGAAGGTGATCATATCATCTGCATAGGCCAAGTGATTAATCTTTGGACTCCACTGGGAAGTCCATAGCCACAGAAGTAAAGGTTGTTGTGTAAGGAATTAAGACCCCTAGATAGTGCTTCAGCAGCTATAATGAATAGAGTAGGTGACAGTGGATCTCATTGTTTTACCCCTCTTAATGATTTGACAAAACCATGTGCTTGTCCATTAACTAATAGTGAGTACCAGTTATTTGATACTATTCCAAACACCATACAAATGCGGCTTTCATCAAATCCCAGCTTCCTTAGAATTTTAGTAAAAAACAGCCAAGATAACCTATCATATGCCTTAGTCATATCCAACTTGACTATGACATTAGGTCCAGCCTTGGTTCTAAGCCTCATATCTGTGACTATCTCCAGGGTCAAAGGAATGTTCTCCACAATGCTTCTTCCATTGACAAAACCAGCCTGCTCTTTTGAAATTATGGTAGGTAAGAGCCCTACCAGTCTTTCATGGATTACCCTAAACACCACCTTGTTAGAAATATTGCTGAGACTAATGGGTCTGAGATCTGAAAAAGTGTTAATCTCTTTTTTCTTTGGTAGCAGAACAAGGTTTGTGTGTGTCACACATTAGGTAGATCATGGCCATTGAAAAAAGCTCTTTCCATATCAAAAACATCCCCACCAATAATATCCCAGCATGATTGATATAACTTGCCTGTAAACCCATCAGGACCTCCTACACTATCTCTATTCAAGCCAAAAACCGCCGCTTTTACTTCCTCCATAATAGGCTGCTTTGTTAAGTTCCTCATTTTGCCTGGAATCTATCAGTGATGGGACATGTTGTAAAATGTCAAAAGATGTAGGTATAGCTGATTCTGTAAACTGATATTGGTAAAACTTAATTGCTTCTGCAGCTATCTCTTCCTCCTCTTCAATCCATCTTCCTTGACTATTCTGTATTTTTAATAAGTTTAATCTCTTTCTTCTACCTCTAACTTGAGCATGAATGAACTTAGTGTTTCTATCCCAATCCTGAAACCATGACATGCCAGCCTTCTGCTTCCAATATTTCTCCTCTAGGGCTAGGTATCTTATCAACTCTGCCGGCACCTTTTGTAATCTCTGGCTGTTCTGTTTTGTTGGATTAGCTTCAAATTTTGCCTCATGAACCATCACCACCTCCTGTAGACTGGCTATTTTTTGAAAAATGTCTCCATAGGTTGCTTTGCTACATTCAGATAGAGCATTTTTGACCTTGTTCAGCTTATGATTGAATATGGTATAGGGATTTGCATGGAAATCTGCACTCCAATTCTCTTTGACCACCTCTTTGAAAGATTCATTCTCCACCCAAAAATTCAAAAAACTGAAAGGTTTCTTCACTGGTGGCTTTTCAATGTCACATTTAAGGTACATGAGACTATGATCAGAACCCACATTGGGCAAATGCTGGACTTCTATGTCTGTGAATGTCTGCTGAAACTCTGCATTGGCTACACACCTGTCTAACCTTCTAAAAATGCAGTCCTCTTCTGCTCTGCCATTCCACCATGTAAAACTGCTTCCCTTGAAACCAATATCATACAGATTGCATATAGTAATGCAGTGCCTCAAATCATTTATTTCATTTAAGTGAACTGGCAACCCTCCAAATTTTTCTTCTTCATCCTATATGACATTAAAGTCTCCTCTAACTAACCAAGGCACCTTCATGTCAGTTGCCATGTAATATAATGAATCTCATAGTTCAATTCTCTCTAGAGCATCACATTTGGCATACACCAGAGTAAGGACCAATTCCACATGAGTTTCTATGTGAAATAGCCTTAGGGTTAACTGCTGAACCCTATTATATAGTATTTTCACCTCATAAACTTCATCTATGAAAGCCCAAATCTTGTTTGACACATTAGCAATTGCCTGAACAAATCCAATTCTACTTCTGTATCTCTCCAAAGTTCTAGCTTGCTGCATTGGTTCCATCAAGCCAATGAATTCAAAGTGATTTCTTCTATGTAACTGGATCCGTATCTCAAAAGCGTGTTGAGTATTTACTGATCTTATGTTCCATATGAGAGCATTCACTAGTGTTTTGATTGGGATAGTGACAGGTTCCTCCTTGTTTGAACTTCTGCTATAGGTGCTGCTGAGTTCTCCTTTAGGTTCTTCTTCTTTCCCTTTGTTCCCCCTTTGGCCTTCTCAAAGTTTCTAGGAGATAACTCCCCTTTCCTTGCTATGTTTTGGAAATTTTGAGTAGTTGACTCTTCATCTAGCTCTTGTCCAGCCCTTATCTCCCCTTCTTCTGCAGCATTGCCTTGTAGTGTTGTAGCAGCTACATCATGCTTGTGTTGTGGCTGGTGCACTAAGGCCTGTTTATGTTGTTGATTTAATTCTGCAACTTCTCCCTCATGGTGCTTATCCTTTTCCTTAGTGCTTTGTACTAAAGCACCCCCAGTTCCTCCTGGATCTGTTATGCCTGCAACAGGACCATCTGCTGTTCCCCCCTTCCTTTCATGACGTTCCTTTGTTCCAAATAATGTTTGTGCTTCATTTGTTTCATTTGTGGCCTTTGATTCAACATTGTTTTTCATGGGGATTTGATCTTCATCATTCACACTCTTGTTTTCTTGTTCCTTGTCTTGTACCACTGGTTCTTCATCATGCTATGCACCAATTGGTACAACATCCTCATCTAAATCAATTTCCCTATGATCTGCCCATAATTTGCTTGCACTCTATTGTACTGTTTCATTTGCCTTTGCAGGAACTTGTTCTTCTGTTTGTATTTCTGGTTAGTTCCCCGTTGCTATGTCTACCAATGTATCTTGAGAAAGAATTTCTTGGTAGGATGTATTCATCCCTACAATTTGATTACTTGCAGTACCCATAAATGCTCTTTGAACCCATTGAGCAGTTGACTCCTTATTCATAATCTACACTCCATTTGTTGATTTTACTCCTGCTGAAATCTTCCCTGTATGATTTTTCTGTGGTTTAGCTGCATCTTGCATTACATTATCTGTTTTATCACCTGCTGCTATTAATTGAACTTCTCCTTTTGTTCCTTTCTCTACATTAACTTCATTATTCAAAGGCATTACTTTCCTTGGGGAAGGTTGTAGATTCAGGCCTTGCATGAATTTCTTGGTTGGACTTCATCTATAGTAGCTAGATCCAGGCCTTGCATGTTCTCGTCTTCTTCTTCTTCTCCACCCAATGCTGCAAAAGCATTTGAAATTTGAAATTGTTGTGTTTTATTCTTCACTTGTTGAGCATTAACTATTTTTTTTCTTGTTTTTTCCACTGATGCTGTATTGTTCTCCTTTGTCTTTACTCTATTATCCTTAATTTCTTTCCATTTCGTATGTTGATTACCAACTACTTTGCCGCTGGACAGAATCATCAATGGTCCTTCACCCTTGGAATGCTGATTTTAACTTGTTCCTTGTCTATCTTTTTTCCTCTTTGGCCAACACTCCTATTTGACAACAACTCAGGATGTAATTTCCAGCCCTCATTCATATCATGTCCTTGTAATTTACATTCCTTACAATACTTTGGAATGTAATCATATTGTATTTCTACCCATTCCATTCTCATCTCGCCTACAGCCTCATTTACAATGTCCATTCGAACCTTATTTGGAAGTTCATCAAGTAAATCCACTAACACCTTCACACGAGCACAACTTGGTCGTGTTTTATTAATAGTTGCTAAATCCAGATGTTGTGGTATACCAACTGCTGATGCTAAAGAAAACATACATTCTTTAACAAAATACGTAGGCAAAAGATTAGGGAACGATATCCAAGCCATAACCTTAGGAGTTTCTTCACCAATTTTGAACTTCTCATCATAAATCAGCGTTCTTAATTGTTATTCATCACCATATTTATCTCTCACAATGTAAGCTCCTTTTGAGGAAAAATCAACAAAGTCTTGCCATAAAGTGAAACGGATTAAAATATGTCTATCACGTAGAACACCAATGTTGCATTCACCCTTTATGCCACATTGTAAAGGTACAATGTGTCTAATCTCACCAATGTCAGGCCAACCATAACAAAACTTACAAACAACAGCATACTGCAAGACTTCAATTATAGTCATACGTTTAACTTCAGACTCCGTAAAACAAACAGTTGAACATTTTTGCTCGCCTAGCAACTATAGGTTCGACTGCAACAGCCATATTCTGTGCAGTAGCTACCGACGACTTCAGTGCTTTTGGCATAATTCATGTTCTCTTGATCATTAAATGGGGATGGTTGTGTTTGGGAAGTGTTAGGGGGAGGTTGGGGGGGGCTGCCCAGCCACAGGAGGTGGCTGGCCGCCCGCCGGCGTGGCCATAGCTGGCCTGTTTGCTGGTTTCTCTCTCTAGTCTCCAGAAAATCACCCAGAGCTTCTCTCTCTCAGTTTAGGGTTTTTTTTAATAATCCACTAGGCAGTGCCTAGGGCTAGTTTTTATATATAAAATAAAATAAAGGCAATTACATTGTTAATGTCTAAATCTAAAGTGCTGAAAAAATAAAATTTGCCTAATATAGTACCTATGATTAAAGTTAAGCAAAATGCTTAAAATTAATCTCACATGACTATTACTAACACTTGTAGAATTAAAAACTAGCCCTATGTAAATAATACTAATATATCCAGAAGCCCGTTTCCAACTATGCATAGGTCGTGGCCCATTTACGCTATCTGCACACTTGGGTTTGGGGTTTTTTTTTTTTAGCAATCCACTAGGCAGAGCCTAGGGCTGGTTATTTTATTAATAACAGAAAACAGAAATTACAATAATTAGGAAAATATAGATAAGGGGGATAATAGCACCGGAATTGTTACCCATATAACACAATCCGGGCTACTACTCCTATTGAGGCTTGAAAAACTCACTACCTAGCAAGCATGTAAAAAGAAAGAGCTAGCAAATACTAAATATTCTATGATCATCACAGAGTTTATAACATACTCTATGATGATAAAACATAGAACTACACTAATGTGATGATAAAATACACATATGAAGAAACCACCATGGTGCTCTCTTTTCTCTAATCTTGTAAAGTCTCCAATTTGTAGACTCTTGTATTCATCCTCATCTATTTTCAAAATGTATTCAAAGATCATTCTTTCTTCTTCGAACGATTGCACTTTGCAGATGTGGCTTGGGTAATCTGCTTTTGTTTGGAAATTCTTGATTTCTTGTTGGATTTATTGGACCTCGTAGATGTGGAGGATGCAATTCCTTTTTGCTTTGCAGCTCTCGTTGGAATTTGCCTGAGTGTTTTTTCTTGAGTCACATTCCTTTTCTCACTGTAATTAGGAACAGGGCTATAAGGAATACGGCTCAAAATGTCTATAGGATTTTCTATTAGCATCGCATCCAACAACTTTCTATCATCTACCAAAATAGCATTTTTAGTTGTTACAAGTTGTTGTTGTTTCATCTTTGGACTTGTTACTGCTTTGAAATCACTACAGCTCACTTCCCTGGAACTTTCTTGTTCCTCATGCACTTTATTGTTATTTCCAGTTGATATCATATTCTGTCGGATTCCCCTCCATAATCTCCATATGATTCAACTGAAATTTGAAGGAACAACATATACAGATGTATTTAGAGCCACCAAAGGTTGTTGGACTATACTTTCCTTCATCATCATCTCATGCTGCACGTCCTTGATTATTCTTTCCACATTAGGATTGGAAAAATGTAAAGTAGGTGCATTTGAACTATGAGCTTGGATGCTTGTAAGTTCAGCTACCAAATTTTTCTTTACATTATTTTTATCCAAATCACTATCTTTTCCAATAAAAAATTGATCAGCATCTTGTTCATTTCATGTACGAACAGCAGTAGCATCTTGTAACAAAATAGTAGAATTTAATCCACGATCAACTCGATTCCTTGTATTATGCATTGCAACAGTAGGCTTCGTACTTGTAAAATCTGTAGGACTACCATTTTCATTTACTTGCACTTTGCTGACACTTTGAGCACACAAGCTCTTCTCAATTGTGTGAGAAGTATCACTTTCCACCATTTCCTCTTTTCTTGTTGCACCATGACTTTTGTTTCTCTCCTAGGTCTACTTATCTTGTATTGCTTGGTGTGATGTCTTTGATCTGCCTGTCTGCTGCATGGGTATAACCATGGGTAGCATCTGTGAGGCCAATGTAGTGTTGTCCTGCATGAAGCCAAAAGAGTCCATAGCTTGAGGTATTGGCCATAGGCTGTGAGTTGAGAGGTTTGTGCTATTTGGTGTGCTTTCAGTAGAATGAGTATTTGAGATACTAATACCACTAGCTGAATGCACATCAAATAGATAAGTGCTCTCAAACTACCTGCATGATAAGGGAGTATGTTAGATACTAGGGTGTCCAACTCCAAGTCCCTGTATGAACTGGAGCTGGATTTGGGGAACTGGGAGCATTTCTGGATCCAAGATGGTAACTGGTGAATTTGAGGGAGAAGACATGAGTTAACTTGTACAAACTCAACATGGTTATCATCAAATATGCTAAACCAACAAGAGTTTGCAACAGTTAACCAAGTGGACTCCCTCTACCTGCAAGAGGAAGCAAACTGGTTAGAATTTGGGGGCTCAAGTTCCAGGTTCTTGTGTTATCTGTGCTTGAGACTGGGGAAAGGGGAGCATAAGAGACCGTTGTTGCATAGAAACTTGTTGCAAGTTCTTGTGTTAGCTACAACCAGTTGCACAAATACTTAATATGTTAGGAGATATACTGCAATGAGTGACCTTCGGTGGCAGCTGCCTCACTCCCTGATGGAGTATTGTAGAGCTTGTGTTTCCAGGTCCACTAGCTGCCAATAAGTTATTGCAGTAAGTGTTGGGGCTGCATTATTGTACATGGAGTCCACAGAAGAAGGACTATATGCTGATATGATGCATGTCAATCTACAGTGATCCATGGTTGTGGATTTGGTATGTTTTCTTGACATGTCAGTGGGGCTGGAGTGTGGTCTTTGCTAGTACCACTGGCTGAGGATGCCTTTCACGGTCAAGAACACTCAGGTCTGTTGCTGCAATAGTATTTGGCAGTAGAGGTGCTGCATGTTTAAGCTTAGTGTTGCTCTGACATGGTTGTTTCTCTTGGGTATTTGAGGTCTAAAATCTGCATCTTAGATGAGTGTACTGAGTCATGTTATGTGTTCTCAACAAAATGAGTACCAATGATACTAATACCTCTGCATGAGAACACACCCCATGATCCATCCAACTCAAGGTACCTGCACAACAGAAGACTGTTAGAAAACCAAGGGAGATCAACCTCCAGGTTCTTGTGTGACTGCAGGTGAGTCTGGGGCAGGGAAGCTATTATGTATCCCTATTCAATACAACCATAAATGTAGGTTCTTGTGGGAGCTACATTTGGTTGTATAGATGCTCAAGTTGCTCAAATCACAGAGGTGACTGTAGGTGCATTTGGCGTGAGAGGATGTTTTTGGGGTGGGGTGTTTGTAAGAGGTGTGTCTTGTGTGTTTGTTGTTACAAATATGTCTGAAGGTGGTGGTTTTCATGGTGAGTCTGCAAGAGGTGGTTACTGCAGAAGAAAGGATTACTACAGCTTTGCAGCTTGTTCCTGCTGCACTTCTCCCTTACTTCTGTTGTGGCCATGTATGCAATACTCCCTTGCATCTGCTGGTGTATAGTCTTTTGGTTTGGCCTTAGAGTACTAATCATCTGTGGTGTTTTTAACACTCGCAAGAGACATTTCATTTGGCCAATGCAAGTACCTGCAATACAGGGAACTACGTCAAGGAAAGTAGGAGTATTTCTGCTTTTTTTTCTGGGTGTGTTGTTTAGAGGTGCTTGTGAGGTGAATGCGTTATTTCTCGTAGTGTGAGAGGTTGACGGTTTAATTATGAGTACTAGGTATGAATGGTTTGGGTGGTTCTGATAGTTATGGTGAATTTGGTCTTGATCAAGGTACATTGAAAGGTGGTTGATTGGAGGTAACAGTTTTGGATTTTTTGAGCTAATTATGAGGTAAAGGAATGTGTCAGTTATAGCTATTGGAATGTGAGGGTGATGGAGCTTGGATGTTCCTTATTCTTTTAGTCTTTCTTTGTCTAAGAGAGGGTGTACTTCTCCAATCCAGATAGACTTGGCCTCCAATATGGTGGGGTAGCTGTGAAGTGCTGAAGAAATGAATGGTATTGGGTATGGTGTGGCTAAGTTTGGACAAAGAGTCAGATGGAGTGTTAGACTCTCTATATGTGTGGGTGTAGTTAATGTATTCACATTGGCTACACTTTTGTTTATGCTTTTTAATAGAGTTAGCTAAGGTCCAAGGAGGGTTAGTATCACTGGTTAACCACTGGATAAGGAGAGCAGAATCATATTCCAGGCGAACCTTGGTGAAGCCATTTTCAACGCACCAAGTCATAACTAAAAGAGCAGCTTGAATCTCAGCAACATTGTTGGATCCTTCACCTAGAGGAGATGCAATTGCATGAACTACAACCCCATGATAGTCCCTAATGATGACACTAGCCCCAATTCTACAAAGGTTATTCAATGCACTACCATCATAATTCATCTTCACATAGCTATGGCAAGGTTTTTGCCATGTGACTAAGGTTGTTTTGATATGGAATTGGATGTTTTCAGAGAGAGAACAGAGCTGGTGCCAGTCAAAAGGCCATGATATGTCTAGGTAATTGGCCAAAAGCATTAGGTGAATATCAGAGTTAACAGAGTATATCACCCTAGCCATAGATGATGATTTGGTGCCATACTTGGTTGAACACCTATTCTTCCATAGGTTCCAGCAGATAAAGATGGGTAAGGTGTCAATGAGGAGCTTGTGTATCTCATTTTTGGATTTATGAGTCCACCATTTAAGGAGAAGACTGTTGAGGGGCATTTAAGAGTTAAGGAACCCTAATGGGGTAGCAAATATTCTCCAGATGGTTTTGGCAAAATGACTTGTGCTAAAGAGATGATTGACAATTTCAGCTTGAGGGCTTCTGCAGCAGACACATTTTTGGACCGAGGGAGGTCCAAATGTTACAACTCTATCATCAGTAGGGAGCTTGTTTCTCAAAGCTCTCCACAAACAGAAGGACCTTTTAAAAGGCACCTGCTCGTGCCAGGTCATCTTGTTCATGAAAAGGATGTGGCTTTTATCCCATTCCATGTAGATGCAATTGTAAAATTACCTGCTATAGTGAGTTTTCAGTAATGTTTATCAGGTGTTTGAGGGTCAAAAGAGATGTGTGCTTGAAGGATGATAGCCACCACATGAGGTGGAAGAAGGTTAGCTAGCTTATAGACATCCCATACTACTAAATTGCAGAAAACGCATGTATGTTTGTTGTTAGGTCTCCCTCCTGATATCTTCAAAGGAGCTAGATGACCTATACCTAGCCAGTTATCCTACCAAAAGGATGTATTACTTGATGAGAGTTGCCATTGAATGTGAGTCTCAGCTTTTTTTTTTTTGACATCATCTTTTTCCATGTCTGAGATTGGCCAGAATCCCACCTTTTAGAGACAGGATGGGATCTCTGGCAGTATTTTGCCAAAAGGAACTTTCTCCACAATGACTCCTTGGTTCTAAAATGCCACTACTGTTTAAACTCCAGAGACTTGCAGACATCCTCTATGTTACTAAGGCCAATACCTCCTTCATGTTGTGGCATAGCAAGCTTTTGCCATGATGCCCAGTGGTACTTGTTTTTTTTATGGTCCATGCCCCAAAAGAAATTAGCAGCTAGCTTTTCAATTTGTTTCATTACCGTCTTAGGGGGATACTGTAGAGAGGAGATGGATAGGAAGAGATTGGAGGACATGTTTGATTAGAGTAGCCCTACCACCATATCAAAGAATTCTCCCATGCTAGCGTCTTATTCTATTGACAACTTTAGAAATAAGAGGGTTGAAGTGGATTATTCTTTTCCTTCTAGTGTAAAGAGGATAGCCAAGATAGGTAATTGGTGACTATTTTCTAGAGAAACCTGTGATCTAACGTACTCTCCTAATGGTGGATTGCAGCAGGAGAAGTCATGAAATGACTTTTGTGCTTGTTTATCATTTGGCCAGAGGTATCTTCATAGGCTTGAAGAGTGGCCATGATCTTTTTAAGGGAGTTCCTACCACCATAATTGAATATGATGATATCATCAGCAAAGCAAAGATGGTTGACTTGTGGACCTCTTTTCTCCAGAAAGAAACCATTGAAGAACTGATCATGTGTTAGGGTGTTGAGCATTTTGGAGAGGAGTTCTGCACCTATAATGAATAGAGCTAGTGCCAGGGGATCACCTTGTTTTAATCCTCTTGTGGAGTGGAAGAATCCATGCCTTGAACCATTGACAATAACAGAATACCAGTTGTTTGAGAGGGTTATCCATACCATGTCAATGAATCTCTCATTGAATTCTAACCTTCTCATGATAATGCAAGTATATGCCCAAGATACTCTATCATAAGCTTTTGCCATGTCCCACTTGATCACTACATTACCACCAACATTGGGCTTTTTAATACCCTGCACTATGTCCTGGGCAAGTATTATATTTTTAGAAATACTTCTACCCTTTATGAAGCCAGATTGATTTGGAGATATGATATTGGGTAAGATGGGGGCTAGCCAGAGGCAAATGAGCTTGGAAATGATTTTGTTGAGAAAGTTGCTCAGGCTAATTGGCCTACATTCAGAGTGTGAGTTTGGGAATTTAAATTTTGGGAGAATGACAAGGCATGCCTGAGTCAAGTGTTTTGGCAAAGAATGACCACAGAAAAATGCATTAACCACATTGTAGATATCCTATTTAATGATTTCCCAACAATGCTGATAGAATTTCCCATTTAGACCATCTGGCACAGCAGCACTGTTTGGGTTCATTGAGAAGACAATTGCCTTGACTTCTTCAATAGTAGGATCATTGGTGAGAGCATCATTATCTTCTGTAGTGACAATGTTTGAGATGCAGGATATGAGATCTTGTCTTATAACCCCACAATGGTCAGAGAATAACTCATAGAAATGATCACAGGCAGCATTGCCTATGGCTTCATCACCTTGTATCCAGTCATTTTTGTCATTCTTGATCTTATGAATGAACAACTTCCTTCTCCTGCCTCTTATCAAGCTGTGAAAGTACCTAGTATTTGCATCTCCTTCTTTAAACCAAGTGAGCTGAGCTTTTTGCTTGAGAACAACCTCTTCAGTTTTTAAATGCTTGATGTATTGAGCATTTAATTCATGGAGAGTAGTTCTATCAGTTTCACTGTTAGTTTGAGCCCATGTTTCTTCAGCAATTCTCACACTATTTTCAATGTATTTAACCTTCTGAAAGATATCCCCATACTGGTCCCTGGACCACTGACTTAATCTAGAACATAGAACCTTGATTTTTTGTTGGAAAATACACATTGGATTACCATGAAAAGAAGTATTCCAAACTTCATGAACCAACGACGTGAATGATTCATTCGTGGTCCAGCTATTCAAGAACTTGAAATAGCTTTTAGCATTGTCATTTCTGACATTCATCTCGATCAAGAGAGGGGAGTAATCTGAGCTAGCAGAGGCAATGTGATTGATAGTGGTTGCAGGGTAGGAAGACAACCAACAATCATTAGCTAGCCCTGTATCAAGTATTTTCCATATAATGGCCCCAGGTCCCCTACCATTTGACCATGTGTATTCTGGACAATAATATCCCAAATCGGTAAGCCCACAGTCCTCAATCACACTAATGAAGTCCAGACTCTTGTTTGTCTGATAGGGGTGGCCTCTAATTTTTTCTTCAATGGTGGCAATCACATTGAAGTGCCCTATAACACACCATGGGTTGGATATATTGGTTGATTTGGATCTTAAGGTGTCCCAAAGAGGTAGTCTCAGTGCAGGTTTGCATTTTGCATAAATGATGGAGAGGTGAAATGGTTCTGTAGCTTCAGTATGTCTTATTTCCATAGTGACCTGTTGTTCATCTGAATCAATGATGCTCGATGTGATGTCCTGATTCCAGAAGATCCAGATTTTATTGTTGGGATTGGAGAAAGCATGGTTCATGGCTAGCTAGATTTTGAAGTGATTTAGATGTATATCATCCAGGAAGGGTTTCAGGACAACAATAAAGGATATGGTATGGAGTTTATTTAGAGTTATCAATCTGTCTAGGGCACCAGTAGTTCTGATGCCTCTCACATTCCATGTGATTGTACTAATCTTGGAAAGGTGGTAGGAATTTTGTGGTTTAGTAGGACATTGATGTGAGCAGCAGCTCTACTCCTTGTTACTCTTGGTGATGGTCTCAGTATAGACCTTTGTTAGAACCATGGTTCCTCATCAGCACACTCATGCAAAACATGAGGAACACCCTCCCCCACAGGTTCCCCATTCTCCCTACAACTAAGGTTCTCCAGACCAAACTCCTTTCCTCCACAGCCTACAACAGAACTAGGGGGAATAGGGGGTATGGAGTTATGAACTCGGGTTTAGGGGGATCATGATGGTCAGGACCATCACTCCTCTCCAGTTGAGCTGGAGGATTGGTAGAGATCTTACCTGAAAGCTGCAGGTGTGATTGTGCCATGCATTATTGTGGTTTATTTATCAGCTGAACTTGTTGGTTTTTGTTTTGGCCTACCTTCTTGAATTGTTTCTTTCTCTGAAATTGCCATTCTTCATCTTCACCTTCTTTTTCATTGTGGTCTTGAATACCTGTTTTTTGGTTTTGCTCCTTGGTTAGCTTGCTCCCTTGGTCTTGCAGCACTTTTTTAGGCTTAACCTGTTGTTTTGGTCCTTGATGCTGCTTGTTTGGCCCTGTTTCATTTTGACTGTTCTTTTGAGCTGCCTTGACGGATGTGGTGACATCTTGATCCTCCTTAGTTTTAGAAGTGCTTGGCTTGGATTTTTGGTCCCTTTTTTTCTTTTTCTCATCTTTTCTTTGTTTCACTTCACAAGAATACTCAGCATGTCCTAGGTGTCTACAATGTGTGCAGAAGGCTGGCACACTATCAAATTGGACTTCCAACCATTCCCCTTCTCCATTTTCATCTTGATCCTCGTCATAACCCAACCAGACATGATGAGGTCTTTCCTTGGTCAAGTTAATTTGGATTCTAACTTTGGCAACACTACCTCTAGTTTTTTGAAAAGAGTCTAACTCCAGATACAAGGCTTTGCCTATGGGTGACAGCAGGGGGGTAAGGATCTCCATGTAGTATAAATTTCAATGGAGTTCATGTATGACAACCCAAATTGGCACTATAGGGGAGTGTTCATTAGGTTTCAATGATGGAGACCATGTTTCTAGCTTCATCATTTGTCCCTGAATAAACATGTATTGTTTACCCCATACTGTAGAGTGGTCATATTCATTGTCCAAGTCAATGTATATTGTCCTTACATTGAAGTGGACAAACTTGACACCCCCTCTGAGCTCGGCTTAGGCAACAAAGCTTTTTCTTATAGCTTCCATTCTTGGCATTGTAGAGGAAAACTTGCCCACTATGGTGAATTTGCACCTGTCTACAAATTTCACCATGTAATCCTCTTTTTTAAAAACCACAGCTAGCTGACCCTGTTCAGTGGTGATTTTTGGAGGGGTAAAAGAGATAGGCTTAATCTCAACTTCATGCCTAGCTCTAAGTCTAGTTACATAGGAATGTGAGACTGTGGGAGGTGGGGGAGGCTGGTTGGTGGGTTGTTTAGATTTGTTAGGCAGATGATTGGACTGTGGGTTGGCATTTGAGGTAAGGAGTGGTAGTGTAGGACTGTTTGGCTTGTCACGGCTTTGTGATTGGTTTTTTTTGTTGTTTTCTAGTATCATTTGGTCTATCAAAGTTAGATGAGATCTTTGGTTTAGGAACATTCATTTTGGCACTGGTTTGCACAGGTATTGTAGAGGTGTTTTTAGGGTCCAAAGGTTGAGTTGTGGGTAAAAGTGGTTCATTTGGTTTCCCTAGAGATGGAGGTGCATTTGCAATGTTATTTGAAAATGTATTGGTCAAGGTTTCCTGGTTGGAAGGAGCACCTGTTCGATTTTTGTCACGACCCAAATCCGGTCATGATGGCGCCCAATAATCAAGCTAGGCCAGCCAGACAAATAATTTAATTAACACAAATACCAGTCCCAAATGGACAACCCAAGAAGAATATATGAGTTTAAGAACTCCAATAATAATAATAATGAACAAAAGTACTGACACTCCCAAAGATCCGGAGTCACAAGTCTAGAGCCTCTAACAAAACCCAACAGGAATAGAGAGTACTGTATAGATATACTCAAGTCTGAATACAAAATACAAATAACAATTGGAAAGGAGAGGAGAAGCTAGGTTCTGCGAACGTAGGCAGCTACCTCAGCAACTCGATATGACACCGCAAACGTTGGAAATGCCTGTCTACTGCTCCGGAGTACCTGAGTCTGCACACAAAAGGTGTAGGGAGTAGGGGTGAGTACTAAGTACTCAGTGAGTAATAAATATATACAAGTAGCTGAAAATAGGAAATCCACAGAATACCACAATATGAAGCTACACCACAGTCCGAATCTCCTACGAACTAGCAATCAACAGTACAATTCAGCTACCACAGAGTAATTTAACAAATAAAGATGCAATGCAATACACATTACCACTACGGCGTGTAGCCCGATCCATTTTAACGTCGACGGCGCTCACTGGGGGTGTGTACAGACTCCGGAGGGGCTCCTACAGCCCAAGCGCAAAACTGCTGCGGCGTGCAGCCCGATCCTCATATCAACCACTGCGGCGTGCAGCCCGATCCCATGCTCAGTACACAATAAGCAAATAAGTAACAAAACAGTTCATTTTTCTTAATTCCAGTTCATAATTTATGAAAAATACTTTAACTTTATTAAATTTGCAAAAGCCGGTGACTTAGCATTTCCAAAAGGTGATTTCAATTTCCAGGACTGAGATCAGTGATTTAAGCAAATACAGCTATCACATAAATATTGTCCTCTAAGGACACTACAGGTCGGCACAAGGCCCCAAACATGGCTTACAACCCACAATTATATCAAAATACAGTGTATTTCCAACACTAACAACATATTATTCACATCCGGGATGGACCAAGTCTCAATCCCTATTCACAATCAATCCCGCACCTGCCACGGTGTGCGAGCCACGCCCTACTAGCGTCACAATGTGCTAAGCCGGGAGTTTCGAACCCTCAGGCTACCATATACACAAACTACTCACCTCTAGCCGGTCGTAGACTCGTCCGTTATGCCTTTTCCTTTGAATTTAGCTCCCTCGTGCGTAGAATCTAGTCAAACCACAATAATTATATCAATTACGGGTCAAAGAATCATAACCCATTTCAATTTACATGAAATTCGCATAAATACACTAAGTTGGTAAAACCCGACCCCGGGCCCACTGCTTGGAAAACTCCGAAATTAGAACCAACGCGACACTCATCTCGCCACGAGTCCGTGCATATAAAATTTATCAAAATCAGAGTTCATATGGCCTCCCAAAACTCAAAATCTCGTTTTCAATATCTAGGCCACATTTCTTCAAGATTTCAACCCAATTTCATGAAGATTGATGTTAATTCCACCATAAAATGATGTTTTTGAGTCAAGAATCTTACCTCCGACGAATACCCGATGATTTCTCAGTGATTTCCTCGAGTTTTCTTCTCTCTAGGGCTCAAAATTGTGTTTTGGGGGTGTAAACCCGTGACCCCTCTGTTCTGTGATTTAATTCACTGCCAGAGCAGTTTGCTCTACGGGATCGCGACTCGCCTCACGCGATCGCGATGTTCAAAAATCCGGCCTAACGCGATCGCGTCTCTCTTCCTGCGATCGCGTAGCACAAATTCCCTGGACCCCAATTATTCTCCTACGCGATCGCGTAGATGCTCATGCGATCGCGATGGCCACCCGGTTAACTCTACGCGATCGCGACTGGTGCTCCTGCGATCGCATTGGTCTAGCCCCTAACCCTACGCGATCGCGTCCCCCTCCCCGCGATCGCGGAGAGCAAAATCCTGCTGCATTTATGAAAGCAACCAGCCTTCTCATTTTTCCCAAAAATGGTCCATTTGGACCCCCGGATTCATCCCGAGACCCCCAGGTCCCCAACGAAAACCACCAACATACTCCAAAACACGATACGAACTTGTTCCAATCATAAAAATACCATACTAAACATCAAAATCACCATTTACTCACGAAATCAAGCCTAAGTTTCTTCAAAACTTTCAAAACTAACATTCAATCCAAAACCCAATCAAACGGTGTCCGAACGACCTGAAAATTTGCAGACATATCGAAAATCACATAACGAAGCTACAGAAATTGTCGGAATTCCATTCAGACCCCCGGACCAAAATATCACCTATCATCCGGTTTTCGCCAAAATTCAACCTTCGCCAATTCAAGCCTAAAACTACACCGGACCTCCGAATTAAATTCTGATTGTTCTCCTAAGTCATAAATGATCCCCCGAAACTAGACGAATCACTGGAATCCGGTTCCGAGCACTCTAACTCAATAGTCAACTCTAGGTTGACTTCCCATATTCAAGCTTTCTTCAAACATGCTATTTGCTATATGTAAATGCAAGGTAACGGGGTGGTAATTCCCGTAACGACGGGCCGGGTCGTTACATTCTCCCCAACTTAGACAAACGCTCGTCCGCGAGCGGGTTAAGAAACATACCTGGAGCATCAAACAAGTGTGGATATCTACTTCGCATCTCCTGCTCGGTCTCCCAAGTTGCTTCCTCCACGGGACGACCTCTCCACTGCACTTTCACTGAAGCTATATCCTTGGATCTCAGCTTACGAACCTGTCGACCCAAAATGGCTACTTGTTCCACATCATAAGTCAAATCCTCGTCTAGTTGTATCATGCTGAAGTCTAACACATGAGACGGGTCTCCGACATACTTCTGGAGCATAGATACATGGAACACCGGGTGAACGCCCGAATAACTGGGTGGCAAAGCAAGCATATAGGCCACCTCCCCAACTTTCCTAAGCACCTCAAAAGGTCCAATAAACCTGGGGCTCAACTTCCCTTTCTTTCCAAACCTCATAACACCGTTCATAGGCGAAACCTTCAGCAACACCTTCTCACCCACTAAATAGGACACATCTCGGACCTTTCGGTCCGCATAACTCTTCTGACGCGACTGAGCTGTTGGAAGTCTCTCCTGAATTACCTTCACCTTGTCTAAGGCATCTTGGGCTAACTCTGTCCCCAACAACCTAGCCTCGCCGGGCTCGAACCAACCAACTGGAGACCTACACCGCCTCCCATATAAAGCTTCATACGGTGCCATCTGAATGCTGGACTGATAGCTATTATTATAAGCAAACTCCGCAAGAGGCAAATAATCAGCCCATGAACCACCGAAATCAATGACACAAACATGCAACATGTCCTCCAATATCTGAATAGTACGCTCAGACTGTCCATCCGTCTGTGGATGAAATGCTGTGCTCAGCTCTACCTGTGAACCCAACTCTCGCTGAAATGTCCTCCAGAACTGAGAAGTGAACTGGGTACCTCTGTATGATATAATAGAAATGGGAACTCCATGCAATCTCACTATCTCACGGATGAATATCTATGCCAACCGCTCTGAGGAATAAGTAGTACACACTGGGATGAAGTGAGCTGACTTGGTCAACCTATCCACAATCACCCAAACTGAATCAAACTTCCTCGCTGTCCGAGGGAGTCCAATAACAAAGTCCATAGTAATCATTTCCCACTTCCACTCGGGAATATCAATACGCTGAAATACACCACCGGGCCTCTAATGCTCGTACTTGACCTGCTGACAGTTTAGACACCGAGCCACATGGCTCACAATATCTTTCTTCATCTTTCTCCACCAGTAATGCTGCTTCAAATCCCGATACATCTTCGCGGCTCCTGGATGAATAGAATACCGCGAGCTATGGGCCTCCTCCAATATCAATTCACGAAGGCCATCAACATTGGGCACGCATATCCGGCCCTGCATCCGCAATACACCATCACTATCAATAGCGACATCTCTGGCATCATCATGTTGAACTCTGTCCTTAAGGACAAGTAAGTGTGGATCATCATACTGGCGCTCTCGGATATGATCATATAAAGAAGAACGAGCCATTACACAAGCCATCACCCGACTGGGCTCAGAAATATCCAGTCTCACCATCTGATTAGCTAACGCCTGAACATCAACTGCAAGGGGTCTCTCCCCAACTGGAATATACGCCAAACTGCCCATACTAATAGCCTTCTGGCTCAATGCATCAGCCACTACATTGGCTTTCCCGGGATGGTACAAGATAGTAATATCATAGTCTTTAAGCAACTCAAGTCATCTCCGCTGCCTCAAATTTAGATCTTTCTGCTTAAACAAATGCTGAAGGCTGCGGTGGTCTGTATATACATCACAAGATACACCATATAAGTAATGCCTCCAAATTTTCAAGGCATGAACAATAGTAGCTAACTCCAAATCATGAACAGGGTAGTTCTCCTCGTGGGGCTTTAGCTGACGAGAAGCATATGCAATAACTGTACCCTCCTGCATCAACACACAACCGATTTCGAGTCTGGAAGCATCACAATACACCGTATATGACCCTGAGGCTGATGGTAACACAAGTACTGGCTGTGGTCAAAGCCTCTTTGAGCTTCTGAAAGCTCTCCTCACATTCATCAGACCACACAAATGGAGCATTCTTCTGTGTCAACTTAGTCAACGGTGAAGCAATAGATGAGAAACCCTGAACAAACCGGCGATAATAGCCTGCCAAGCCGAGAAAACTCCGAATCTCTGTAGCTGAGGAAGGTCTGGGCCAATTCTGCACTGCCTCGACCTTCTGAGGATCAACCCGAATACCATCACTGGACACTACATGTCCCAGAAAACCGACAGTATCAAGCCAGAACTCACACTTAGTGAATTTTGCATAAAGCTTCTCTTCTCTCAATCTCTGCAATACCACCCTCAAATGCTGTGCATGCTCCTCCTGCTGCGTGAATATACCAGAATATCATCAATAAACACAATCACAAAAGAATCAAGGTACGGCAGAAATACACTATTCATCAAGTGCATGAATGCAGCTGGGGCATTAGTCAACCCGAAAGACATCACCAGGAACTCGTAGTGCCCATATCGCATCCTGAACACTGTCTAAATAATATCTGAGTCCCTGATCTTCAATTGATGATAGCCCGATCGAAGATCAATCTTAGAAAATACACTAGCTCTCTGGAGCTGATCAAATAGGTCCTCAATACGAGGCAATGGGTACTTATTCTTCACTGTTACCTTGTTCAGCTGCCCGTAATCAATGCACATTCTCATTGTGCCATCTTTCTTCTTCACGAACAACACCGGTGCACCCCAAGGTGACACACTCGGACGAATGAAACCCTTATCTAAGAGTTATTGAAGATGTTCTTTCAATTCTTTTAACTCTGCTGGTGCCATGCGATAGGGAGGAATAGAAATGGGTTGAGTGCCTGGCACCAAGTTAATGCCAAAATCAATATCTCTTGTCAGGCGGCATGCCTGGCAGGTCTGCTGGAAATACATCCGGAAACTCCCTCACAATGGGGACCGAATCAAGACTGGGTGTCTCGGCCTCGACATTTCTAATGAAGGCCAAATAAGATAAACAACCCTTGCCAATCATTCGTTGGGCCTTTATATAAGAAATCACCCTGTCGGACACATAATCGGTCAAGCCACGCCACTCGATCCTCGGATTACCTGGAATAGCTAGTGTGACTGTCTTGGCATGACAGTCCAGAATCGCATGGTAAGGAGATAGCCAATCCATGCCTAGAATTACATCGAAATCTACCATGCCTAGTAGTAATAGATCAACTCGGGTCTCCAGACCCCCAATAGTAATAATACGGGATCGATATACCTGATCCACAATAACAGTGTCCCCCACTGTGGTAGACACATGTACGGGCAAAGCAAGAATACCACGGGTCATACCCAAATGATGTGCAAAATAAGTAGAGACATAAGAATAGGTGGATCCGGGATCAAATAAGACAGAAGCATCCCCGTGGCAGCTGAGATAATACCTGAAATAACCGCATACGAAGCACTAGCATCCTTCCTATCCGGAAGAGCATAGAAACAAGCTTGACCTCCGCCGATACGATCCTCGCCCCTAGGGCGACCTGCGGATACACGGCCACCGAGTCCTGGCCGAGCGTGCCGGCGCCGAAGAAACGGAGGTAGAAGACTGGGGCCGATCCCTCTGCCGAGACCGCTCACGAAGCCACCGAGGACACTCTTCTCCCGATATGGCCCAAATCACCGCACTCAAAACAACGGCCCGAAGATGGAAGAAGGGGTTGTTGAGGACCCCTCGCTACAGATGAACGCTGTGCTGAGGAAGCCGGAGCGAGCTCGAGGCGGAAGAGCACTCGGTGCGGGCGACTCTGGCCGACGGCTCGCGCGACCACGATAACCACGATGGCTACGACGACCACGATCCGATGAAACCTCGCCGGACTCCGCACGTCCGGACCGATGAGACACGAAAGAACGACCTGCGCTGTGCCGAGATTGGCCCCTAGACGGAGCACCACGCTATGAACTGCCGGTACCACGAGGCCTCTTAGCCTCTCTTTCCTCCCGCTCTCTGCGGCGATCTGTCTCAATATGACGGGCGGCATCAACCACCTCCTCAAAGGTAACTGTCGAAACTCTCTCTCCGGTCATCAATATATGGATGGGATAAATAAGGCCATCAATAAATCTCCGAATCCTCTCTCTGTCCTGTAGGAACCATCCACATGGCATGACGGGCCAACTGTGTGAATCTCATCTCGTACTGATTAACCGTCATATCTCCCAGCTTCAACCACTCGAACTGACGTCGCGGCTCCTCTCTCTGAGACTGAGGCACGTACTTCTCTAAAAATACCGTTGAGAATTGCTGCCAAGTGAGGGGCACTGCCCCAGAGGGCCTACGCCTCTCGAAATCCTCCCACCACTGGATTGCTGCACCTGTAAACTGAAAAGTGGTGAATGAAACACCGCTGGACTCTAGAATACCCGCGGTGCGAAGCATGCGGTGACATATATCAAGAAAACCCTGGGCGTCCTCGCCCTCAGTACCACTGAATGTCGGAGGCTATAGCCTCTCAAATCTCTCCAAACGATGCTGCTCATCGTCGGGCATAGCTGGAACCATATAAGTAGGAGCTAGTGCAACGGGCACAACTGGATGGACTAACTCGGGTGTGTGAGCCACGGGGGTCTGATTCCCTCCCCCTGCCTGTGAAGAAGATACTACAGCAGTAGCTGCAACTACCTGAGCCACGCCTGTGCACACTGATAAAATCTGAGCCAAGGTCTCCTGAAGACCCGGTATGAAAATGGGCACTGCCGGTGCCTGAACCTGAGTTGTCGGAGTGTTTGCTGCTGGAATATGGTCTTGAGTCTTGGCCACTGGTGCAGGAATCTGGCCCTGAGACTGGTCAGCTGGTGGGTCAGCAGGTGTTGGTACTGCTGCCCTACCTCTACCACGACCACGGCCTCTGGGTGCCAATGGTGGTCGTCCCCCACGTCCGCTAGCACGTGTTCTCGCCATCTACGAGAGAATCGAATATGGAAAAATTTCATTTCATGACAACACAAATCGCACGATATGAATCCAAGAAAATGAGGTTTTTCCTAAAGTTTCTGTAGCCCTCCGACGATAGATACGGACATCTACGTACCGATCCGCGAAAGCCTACTAAACAGGCTCATGACTCGCGAGTCCTAGTAACCTAGAGCTTTGATACCAACTTGTCACGACCCAAATCCGGTCATGATGGCGCCCAACAATCAAGCTAGGCCAGCCAGGACCAATAATTTAATTATCACAAATACCGGTCCCAAATGGACAACCCAAGAAGAATATATGAGTTTAAGAACTCCAATAATAATAATAATGAACAAAAGTACTGACACTCCCAAAGATCCGGAGTCACAAGTCTAGAGCCTCTAACAAAACCCAACAGGAATAGAGATTTCTGTATAGAAGTACTCAAGTCTGAATACAAAATATAAAATAACGACTAGAAAGGAGAGGAGAAGCTAGGTTCTGCGAACGTAGGCAGCTACCTCAGCAACTCGATATGACACTGCAAACGCTGGAAACGCCTGTCTACTGCTCCTGAGTACCTGAGTCTGCACACAAAAGGTGCAGGGACTAGGGGTGAGTACTAAGTACT
>JASVEL010011878.1:0-109100 GCA_032618575.1 Nicotiana noctiflora | reverse complement strand
ATGAGGAATTAAAGATTCATGAGATAACCATATCATCACATCTCTCCCATAGTCTATACTTTGGAGATTCTATATCTGGTTTCTTACAACCATCAATGAAACCTAGTTTATTTTTAATTGACAGTGCTCGAAGCACACGTCGTCTCCAGGATCTATATCCAATTCCATTAAATGGAACTGGTACCAACATTGCACCATGATTATCCGATGGTTGCATGTATAATGGACTACTTGAGTCAATGGTGGACTCCTTGTTTGAGTCCACATCAATGTGTTCGATTTCTTCATCATTAGCCATGAGAATTGCTTAAACAACAATATATGAGATAAGGAGAGGAAAATAGAAATAGAGATTTAAGAACCCTAGCTTTTCGCAAAGACAAAAGTTACCTGTGATTGAGAAACGCCAAATCGGGTTAACGACGATCTATACCAATCTTATGCGCGTAGGATCAACCGCGCTCTGATACCATATCAGAAACAACAAAACAAACGTACAGTTGAGCTCGAGAAGAGCTCCAATGGCGGGAATGAAGACTTGGAGAGGACGATTGAAAATGAGAGCATCTGCAAGAGGAATGAAAAATGAATTTGGAAATGAAAGTCTCATTTCATTAGCTCAAATAAAGTGTATATACACAATGCAAAACAGAAGAAAATCTCGGAACACAAAACCCAAACTAACTCCTAACTAACTAATGAACTTTGGAAAGCTAACTAACTCAACTAACTGCTAGGTACTACTCGTAATGCTATATGTACAACTACCCAGAACAAATATAAATAATACAATACAGAATATCTAGTGATCTCAATATGTCTAACATTTTTGAATGTTCCTAAAAGGAAAGTGTCATATTGCAAAGAGTGGACTATCATTAGTTTTTCAAGCTATATTGAATGGAAAACTATATGTCGATAGTAATGATAGATGGTGCAAACCAAAGTTGTAGGTTCAAGTAGAAACATGATATCTGTAATTCCCCCGTTATGGTAAAAGTTATGATATCTTAAACAAAATAGTATTTCTAGTAGGTTGTTGATAATTCTGATAATAGCAATTTTCCAACCAAAATACTACGTAGTATTTCTTCTGTTCCTTTTGGGCTTTTATCTAAGAAAATGAGAATTGCCATTTGTTGATAATTCACTTTTTAGATCATGCTAATTTTGTACAGTATATATGATTTGTAAAACTTTATGTTGTTTTTATATTGATTTCAGGCCTTCAACGTTTGCACAAGCTGCCAAACTAAGGAGGATGGCAGCAGCCAAGGAGCAGGAACTTGTAAAAAGTATGGCTTATAAGTATATACTACCATGCTTAAAATAGATACTACTGTTTATTCATAATTCTTATCTATATATTATTAAAAGCCAAGGAAAAAACCCTCTCATTATGCCACGTGGCAGCTTCAGAAAAAGCCACGTGGCATAGTTATTTATTAAATTTAGTTATTTAGTTATTTAGTTAATAATTAATTATTAGTTATTCTTTTTGAATTTGAATATTATAAAAACAAAAATAAAAAACTACCATATATATATATATATATATATATATATATATATATTATTTACTTTAATTACATTAATAAATATAGATATCTTATAATTAATTAACTATAATAAGAAAAATATAAAAATGAAAATATAAAAATATAAAAAAAAAACTACCCATTCAAATTGGGTGAGAGTAGTTCCAAGTTGGAGTTTTTAAATTATTTAAAAATAAAAAAGCAAAAAAAATCTATTAAAATGAAAAAAAGAGAAGAAAAACTACACATTTAAATCGGGAAGTAGTTTCAAGTTGGAGTTTTCAAATAAACAAAAAAAAGAGAAGAAAAACTACCTATTTATATCGGGGAGTAGTTTCAAGTTGGAATTTTAAAATAAAAATAGATACCTTATAATTAACTATAAAAACAATATATATAAATATTAAAAAAGTAACTACCCGTTCAAATTGGGTGGCAGTAGTTTCAAGTTGCAGTTTTTAAATTATTTTAAAATTAAAAAGCAAAAAAAAAAGTCTATAGAAAACGAAAAAAAGAGAAGAAAATCTATATATTATTAAAATGAGAGAAAAAAATCTTCTCTTTAAGTCAAGTGACATATATATATATATATAAACAAAAATAAAAAACTACCATATATATATATATATTATTAATAAATATAGATATCTAATAATTAATTAACTATAATAAAAAATATATAAAAATGAAAATATAAAAATATAAAAAAAAAACTACCCATTCAAATTGGGTGAGAGTAGTTCCAAGTTGGAGTTTTTAAATTATTTAAAAATAAAAAAGCAAAAAAAAATCTATAAAAATGAAAAAAAGAGAAGAAAAACTACACATTCAAATCGGGAAGTAGTTTCAAGTTGGAGTTTTAAAATAAACAAAAAAAAGAGAAGAAAAACTACCTATTTATATCGGGGAGTAGTTTCAAGTTGGAATTTTAAAATAAAAATAGATACCTTATAATTAACTATAATAAAAAATATATATAAATATTAAAAAAGTAACTACCCATTCAAATTGGGTGGCAGTAATTTCAAGTTGCCGTTTTTAAATTATTTTAAAATTAAAAAGCAAAAAAAAAGTCTATAGAAAACGAAAAAAAGAGAAGAAAATCTATATATTATTAAAATGAGAGAAAAAAACCTTCACTTTAAGTCAAGTGACAGTTTTAGAAAAAGCCACATGGCATAGTTAGTTATTAAATAGTTATTTATTTAATAATTATTTAATGGTTATTCTTTTTGAATATATATATATATATATATATATATATATATATACTTACTTTTAGTTATATTAATAAATATAGTTATCTTATAATTAATTAACTATAATAAAAAACTATATAAAATTATAATTATATAATAAATAACTACCCATT
This sequence comes from Nicotiana noctiflora, assembly GCA_032618575.1. Taxonomy (NCBI): domain Eukaryota; kingdom Viridiplantae; phylum Streptophyta; class Magnoliopsida; order Solanales; family Solanaceae; genus Nicotiana; species Nicotiana noctiflora. The sequence continues at coordinate 106,190 of JASVEL010011878.1, read as the reverse complement.
CAAATTTGGTGAGAGTAGTTTCAAGTTGGAGTTTCTAAATTATTTTAAAATAAAAAAGCAAAAAAACTCTATAAAAAACGAAAAAAAAAGAGAAGAAAAACTATCCATTCAAATCGGGGAGTAGTTTAAATTTGGAGTTTTAAAATAAAAATAGTTATCTTATAATGAACTACAATAAAAAAAACAAAAATATAAAATATAGAAAAATAACTATCCCATTCAAATTGGGTGTGAGTAGTTTCAAGTTGCAGTTTTTAAATTATTTTTTGAAAGAAAAAAAAACATAAAACAAAGCTATAGAAAATGAAAAAAAGAGAAGAAAAACTACTCATTCAAATTGGGGAGTAGTTTCAAGTTGGAGTTTTAAAATAATTTTTACGTAAAAAACAAAAATAAAAAAATAGTAAATTACCAATTCAAATTGGGGAGTAGTTTTAGGTCTCAAGTTCGAAACCCACCGGGTGCAAATAATTTCTGAGGGCCATCGGACTGGGTATAACCTGAATTAATCGTGGTGCACTTGCGGGAAACTCCTTGCCGAGGGCCTGTGCACTCCCGGGATTAGTCGGGGCTCAAAGAGACTCGGCCACCCGGTACAAAATAAAAAAAAAAGGGTGTAATTTAAGTTGGAGTTTTAAAATTATTTGAAAAAAAAAACAAAAATAAAGAATAAATAAACTCCAGAGAAATTTTTTAAATAACGTAATATGCTAATGAACTTTCTATTAACAATTTAATAGTATTAAATATTGGAAGATATAATACAGAAAAATATTTAACAAAAACGTTGCACTGTCTGTATAATCCTATTAGTTTAACATAGATTTTATTCACTAAAATTTTGAAAATATTATTAATAACAACAAAATAAACTTTAAAATAAAAAATATTTCAATAGTAATATATTATATATCTTCTCATATATTAGAAAAAGAAAGCGAATACTAAATATTATTTAATATAATAAAGAAAAACATAACAGAAAAGTTATTCACTCGCTATATAAATACCTTTGATTTAAAAGAGATTTCATTATTGGTATATTGTATTGACAAACAAGATGACAATTGCATTTTATTAAAGAAATATGATCTAACAGGATCAAATAAGTCTATCATAATTTAATTTAATTAATTTTTTTTAATATTGACCGCGAATCGCGCGAGTATGACTACTAGTATATAATTAAAAGCCAAAGACAAAAGTCTCTCATGAAACCAAATGTCACAACAATAACATGACACATGGCATGTTAGGACATTGGTCCTAATTATTAGGAAGTTTAATTTGAAATTACAATTTTATTTATTTTAAAGAAAATGTAAATGACAGTTTTTCTTTTTAAAATTCAAAATTTCAGAATTTTTATATTTTAAAAAATTAACTAATTGTACTTATCACAAATAAATGACACGTTTTTTTTTTCTATGTAAAAAGAAAATTGATTTTAGATTAATTGGAGTTTTAAAATTATTTTACATATAAAAAACGAAAATGATAAAATAAAATAAAAAACTACCACACACACACACACACACACACATACATACATATATATATATATTTATATATATGGGCATTGTTTCTTCTCCTTTTTTTTTTGTTTTTTTATAAGTTAGTTTTTTTCTTTTTATTCCCGAGCATGAAGCTCAAATCAATTACCTGGATATTATTATCAACAATAAAGCTAAACTGAATAACCACCCAAAGATCTAGGGTCACGAGTCTAGAGCCTCTAAATATATTAATTAAATATAATAAAAAATAATGAAAAATAAATATATACATAAAATAATTACCCATTCAAATAGGGTGGGAGTAGTTTCAAGTTTGAATTTTTAACTTATTTCAAAATAAAAAGAAAAAAACTAACTTATAAAAAAACAAAAAAAAACAAAAGAGAAGAAACAATGCCCATTAAAATTGAGAAGTGGTTTTAAGTTGGAGTTTCAAAATAATTGTAAAAAAAATATAAAAAAATAATGAATTACCAATTCAAGGGAGTAGTTTTATATTGGAATTTTAAAATTATTTTAAATTAAAAAATGAAAAATCTTTTTATATATACATATAAAAGATGAAAATAATAAAACAAATAAAATAAAAGACACACACACACGAGACATATATATATATATATATATATATATATATATATATATATATATATATATATATATATATATATAAGAAAAATGCCTCTCATGAAAATGCCTCTCATGAAGCCAAATGGCACAACAAACTATTGACACATGTAATATTAAGACATTGTTCCTAATTTGTAGGAACTAAAATACAATGCATTCCTCTGTAAATCTTTCAACCTTCTGAGGTGCTATTTTATTTGTAAAAAATTTTCAATTATTAAATAAATAAATTTTGAAAATACCATGTATGTGCAAAGAAACCGCCACCTACCTCAAAAATAGGAGAATACTTTAAAATGTTTCAGTTGGAAACCGTTTAAATTCCTATTCTATTATCTCAAATATAAGTTCCATTTAGTTTACTCTACGTGGCAAACATTTGACTATTTGAGTGAAGTTATTAACGATGATTCCTATATTTTGGATTGACCAAATAGAGAACTGCTAAAACAAATAGAGTACATGCATAAGGACAACGAAGACTATGGGTCAGAACAAGCACAGGACACGAGCTTCTCTTTACATGTTTCATAACTTAACGTTCAACCGAACGATTCATTCAACTGCCTCACACACGATTTGCTATCGACTGCTCAAGCCATCAGCAGTTTATATTTTTTTCTCAACCACATCTACTTAAATTGTAAAGTTCCGTCTGCTATCAAGTTTTTAAGAAAACTTAGGGCTTATGCAAAAGATGGCTAATCACATTATTTTCATCAACAATATAATAATTTTGAAGATGCAATGAAAGTTAAAAATTTATGTTGTCTGTTTGTGGGAAGTACCAAGTCGTTTTAATCCAGGCAATATATTGTCGATTGAATTGGTTCTACACGATGAAAAAGTATTTTACATATGTTATATGATTATTTAGTTTTGATGCATCTACTCTGTTGTTGAGTGATTAGCTATGCACGTTTGTTCTCAGCCTAAAATTTAACCTCACGAGTTTGTTCACCTTTGCCTCTCAATTACTAAGTTTTTTCCATCGATGTTTATATCCTGTAAACAGATAGTAGTACATGAGGAATTGAAGTATTTATGAGTTAGCCACCTATATTACTCTCAACAAAATTTATCTAATTAATTTTAATTTAACTCCTTTTGTGTTTGCTCGCAAATTCTAATTTGCAATATACATATTTTTATTATATATATACATTCTTTTTTTCTTATTATTATTTACCGCGCATCGCGCGGGTACTATACTAGTAGACTTTACTTATAGGAATGTTGCTGCATATGTTTGTTGTGCCCCATCCAGTGTTATCAAAGGCGAAAAATGCAAAAAAGCTCGGTCCGCTGAGTCTTTAAGCGCAAATAAAGCGTGAGCTTTAATAAAAAAAAGATGCAATTGGAGAAAAAGTAAAAATATGTATTTGCAGCCCAAGACTAATAATTAAAAGCATGAATAATAAATATATGGCAAAGAAATTGGAAAAATTTACGAGAAAGTGAAATATCAATTGTTTTATGTCGCCTTTTCAAGGTTACACTCATTGGCAAGGAAAAGTATACCTTAGAGCCCTGATGTGACACTAAAACGCACGCAAAACGAGGCAAAGCGCTCAACATGTTTTGGGCCTCGATTCAGGGCTTAAGCGCACTTTAAGTGCGCCTTTGACATCACTGGCCCCATCAAACTATAGTTGGACAAGTAAAATAGCATGCACAGAGAAACTGATGCTACTCGTAGTAGAAATCACTACAGTAAGAAGTAGTATTTTGCCTGGTGTACTCAGGCTACTGTAGCATGCAAGCTGATAGAAGAATGCTTAGAAGTACTCCTATCCATTTTAGCTATGCTCTAATTAGTCCTGTACCGCCTTTTAAAGAATTTGGGTGGTGAAACAACCAGACTGAGATGCCTTCAAGAGCAAAATATCTCTCGTTTGAGGTTCAGTACTAAAGGAACAAGGTTTGGCATGCTAGGACTTTCACCTTAACATTTTTTTCTCGTACTGACCCATCCCATCTTCTCAGCACATCACATTTAGTGTGCACAGAACCAGCAATTTACCTCATAACTTTTCTGGCAAACTTGAGGCCGAGGGGTTATAATAGCTGTTATAGTCATCTCAGAGCAAATTATCAGTTCCATTAACAATGTATTCTACTCCATGAACAATTAGCTCATATTGAAGTACCAAATACACCTGCCTATTGTTAGGACAAACCTATGTGGATTTAGCAAAGAATAGAACGTAATGGATGCATAAGAACGAAATAGGTGATATATTAGCTAGTTGGGATTATAGTTTAGTCATGTTGGTGTACTAACATTTCATCCTTTTCTGTCGAAGGTGTTCTAGTTTGTTTTGGATTTGTATGCCAGTCAAATAGTAAAGAGATCCCCTATTGAAAAAGCCGTTAATTTGTTGTTAAATCCACATTATTGGGTACAAGAATCCAAATGGATATTGAGGATTCATATAACTTATCTTAACTAGTTTGCGATTGAGGTACGTTTGGTGTTGTTGCTTTTGTTTACTCTCAATTACTACATTTGGTGCTATATATACAGATCATGAAAAACTCAGAAAAGAAATGAAATCGTCATATGATTCACACAAAAAGACCCTGATGATCTTAAAGGTAATGCATGCAATCTTTAGTTTGGTAGTCAAGACTTTTACAACCTTTGTTTTAACTGTAAGATAATTAATCAGCTGCTGATCACACAGGTTTTAATGTACTTGTTGCTGATTATATGGTTTTGGCGTATCCCTGTGGCTTCCATACCTAAGCAGCTCGTGCAACCTTTTGGTAATGTGCATGTTATCCTCTAGTATTCTTGGTTTCTCGACACCTGCATGTCATTTTATCAACTTTACGAGTTTTATCATATATGCGATAATCTTGAAATTTATATTCACTAATCTGCCATGTTGTGCCTTTCAATGTGACAGGTGGACAAAATACTCATTTAATTGCTTTCACCACGTTAATTTGTTTGCATGTTTCAAACTGATATCTTCTATAACCTTCCACGTTACAGGTAAGATATTGTCTTGGCGAGCTGGAGGTCACGTGAATGAAAACGTCATGGTAACTACCTTGAGGATTTAGCATTGATTGGAAATTTCTTTTTTTTTTTAATCCGGAGAACTGTGACTATATGAAGTAGTAACGAGCTTAAGTCTTGGGTGTGAGTTTGGCCAAGCTTCTAAAATTTGCTTATTTTGAAAAATATTTTTGGTGTGTTTGGTATGAAGAAAAACTTTTTCGAAAAAAGTTTTTCAATTTTTTCACGTTTGGTTGACGTAAATGTTTTCCTTATCAAGAGAAGGGAAAACATTTTCCAATATTGCTTCTCAACCCTCACCAACCCACCCCAGCCCCTTTCTCCAAAAAGGTTTTTTTTTTTTCTTTCCAAATTTCAGTTTTTTCGTTACTACCCACCCTACTACCCCTTCATCCTACCCTATTTTTTTACCATATCTATTTTTTGCAATTTTAAATTTTTATTTTTTCGTTTTTCTGCACGCCACCCCATACCCCCTCCCTCCGCACAATTTTTTTTTGTTTTTGTCCCCCCCCCCCCCCCACCCCCAAGGAAAAAAATATTTTTTAATATATTTTCAGTTTTAAATTTTTTACTTTTCGGTTTAAAGGTTCAAAATTTTACAAGTTCTAAAATTATGAGTTCGGAAGTTTATGTGTTTGTAAGTTTACGGGTTCGAAATTTTACGGTTTCGAAAGTTTAGCTGTTCGGAATGCAATTTGTGGGTTCGGAAGGTTGTTGGTCCGAAAGTTTATGGCTTCATGTTTATTATATCTAAATTATTTATGAATACATTTGAGAAGTTAGTTTCCTTAATTTGCGTACTAAACACTGGAAAATGAATAAGATTACTACTTGTTGTTCAAGAAAATATTTCTTGGAAAATATTTTTCGTTATACCAAACATACCCTTTATCAAAAGGGTTTTTCAAAAAAGTACTTTTGGTGAAAAGTAGTTTGTGTTTGACTAATTAATTTGAAAAGCACTTTTGAGCAACAACTAGTGTTAATTGGCCAAGCTTTTATAAAGTGAAGTGTATTTTTCTCAAAAGCACTTTTCAAAAAAAATTCTTTTGGAGAGAAGCTGCTATTTTCTGCTTTTTCAACACTACTTCAACTTCTACTCAAAAATACTTTTTTTCCTACAAAAAACTTGCCAGACACATTAATTTTGGCAAAAAGTACTACTAAAAAAAAACACATTTGACCAAAAAATAAGCTTTGGCCAAACAGAAGGTTGGGGAAGCACTGTTTTGATAGGTTGTCTCTCGTAGGCTTGAAACCCATAATTTGTCTTTTACGACAACTCAAAGTGAAGGATGTACTCACTTAATTTCTGGACAGGGTATAGTCTGCTGATATTTTGCCAGTTCAAAAAGAGGTTACGAAAGGAAATTAGTTTTTGTAGGGGTGGGTTGGGGGTGCTTATTCTCTCGTATCTCCATCCATCCTCATTTCCTGTGGAAACCTAAGTTCATACATAGTTACTTAAATTGCCTTGACCTCTTTGCTGTCCATTCACTTGTAAAATATTTGAGACTAGAGAGTTTTAAAGATCTCAGTCTTTGTTAATTTTTCTTACTTTCTGTTGATTCATTTTGCAACTAAAATTTGGTTGAATGTGCCAATATGATCTATGTTCTTAAGCCAGTATTCATTAATTACGCCACTTCCAAAGCTGCCTATCTTTTGTTTGAACAATGCTATGGCTAACTTGTGTAATGTAATTGCAGGTGGGAATCATTCCATGGTTAATATTGTCCACTAGAGTCAGCAAACTTATCTGCCGCAAAATATTCAAGTAGGATAGGAGAGCAAAGTAATTTGAAGCGAAGAAGCTACACATCAATTGAAAAGAACCAAGATGATATATATATATATATATATATATATATATATATATATATATATTTGATTGCGATTAACATGCACTATTTATTTGTCTGGTGTTCATTTATCACCTATCGATTACTGTCTTATTTTTGAAAAGATTATTAATGAGGAGTAAAGCATAAAGTTTGTATGGTAGTGCCAACAGTGCCATTGCCACAGAAAGCATAAGGCTGTTCACTGTAGGTATAGACATATGTAGCTGTTCACTCGATTGAATATTGTCTCTTGTTAGCATTTCTGATTTTGTTTCACAAGGACGGGAAAGTCCACATTATGCACTTCATTTATTATTTTTAAGGGGCGTAAAAAGTTAAAACGTGCCAAGTAAAAGTGAATAGAGGGAGTATTATAAAAGTGAATGGAGTAGTATGAATAATCCCATTAACTCATTCAGCTTGTTCTTTTAAGTCACTTCTTTTTTCTTTCATTTTTTTGTTTTGTGTGATGCTTATTTGGGTCAAAGAAGAAGTGGCTACCCTCGTGGAATTCGATAACTCTTTTCTGGCTTATACTTAAAAATAACCTACTTAAGCAGAAATAAACTAATTTCTAACACATTTTACATGCCGTTTTTCCGAGTTCACTAGCTAATCAAGAGAATTATTTGTAATAATAGTTTTTAAGTGATATAATTGTGAAATATATATTGTTTTTCTCAGTGTATAGAATGTAAACTCATAGAAGTTGATAGAATTGGACATGGTTTGATAAAGCTAGTCATATATATTGGATTTAGAGTTGGTTTGATAGAGTTGGACATGGTTCGCACCGTAATTTTGGACTTAGGCGTGCGTCCAAATTTGGATTTAGACATTCGTAGGGTGATTTGAAGCATTTCGGCGAAAGTTGACGTTTGAAAAGTGGGAAGGTTTTGGCCAATAGTTGATTTTTATGATATTAGAGTTGGAATACGATTCTGAGAGTTAGAACAACTCCATTATGTCATTTGGGACTTGTCTGCAAAATTTGACGTTGGTTTGATAGGTCTCGACGCGAGTTTTAGAAGTTGGAAGATTAGAAAGTTCATAAGTTCAATTCATGGTGCGATTCATAGTTTCTTCATTGTTTGATGTGATTTGAGGCCTCGAGCGGGTCCGTGTTAGGTTATTTAACTTGTTGCTATGCTTGAACAGGGTCCTGGAGTCTAGGGCGTGTTTCGGACGAGTTTATGATGTTTTTCGTAGTCTTGGTTAGGTTTGGTTCTGGTGTATCACACTTGCGACACTTTGGAATGCAGGTGCAATACCGATCGTGCATGAGTCTGATCTCCTCTGTGGTCAAAATGGCCTCGGAGTAAGCTCGCTTCTGCGAAGCCCTGCATGCAGGTCTGAAGGCCGCTTTTGCGGTCTAGCGGTCGCACCTGTAAAGAAGCTTGCTTTTGCGTCTCCCCCTTTCGCTTCTGCAGGGCCGCTGGTGTGGATGTAAATTGCGGTTCCAGGCCTTGCTAAGCTGAGCTAGCAGATGCGAACTCTTTCTCGCAAATGCGTGTGCGCAGGTATGCCTCCTTGTTCGCATATGCGGAAATCCTTGCAGAATCATTTAAGTCGAGGTTTTTGCCGTTTTCTTCATAGTATGAGTTTTAAACTTCAGTTTTGGGAGCTTCTTTGTGGGGGTTTTCAAGCAAAACGATTGGATAAGTTTACTACACCTAGAATTTATTATATTCCATGATTTTATCTTCATTTTTAATATTTAATTTGTGTTTTGAGTCGAGGAAAATTATGGTTTTTGAGAAAGTATTCAAAATGAAAAATCATGATTGAGGGATGAGTTAGTATCGGAATTTGATAATTTTAGTATGGTTGAACTCGTATCAAGATGGGTGTTCACATTTATTCAAATCTGCCAGGTTACTAGGTGCGGACCTGGAGTCGACTTTTGGGATTGATTTTTAGATTTTTGAAAAAGATTGAGTCTTTCTGATCCGGAATAGTTTTATGAGTTTTATTTGTGCTTTGACGTTATATTGGTTAGATTTGACTCATCCGGAGGTCTTTTCAACTGAGAAGTTCATTTTAGAGTACTGATTTGTCTTCTTTGGGGCTAGTATCTTGCCTAATTTTATTTTTTTACGGGAACTACCCCTTAGGACTTGAGTCTTCTATGCTGATTCTAGTCCGTGTATGCAAGGTGACGAGTATGTGCTCGAACTTATTTGTGGAAATTGACCTTTTAGGGTTCCTAAGTCCTTGTATTAATTGAATATGCAGTTGTTCTTGTTATGAGTTCATTCCTTGATTACTAGTCTTACCTCTGCCTACTTAATTAGAATCAATTGCTTAATGATCCACTCTTATTGTTTTACTTGATTCGTATATGCCTTAATTGAAACTGTTATCTCTTCCATTGCCATGTTATCTGTTCTCTAACAACTTAACTTTAATTGAAGTTGTAGTTATCCCCTTTGTAATTGATCACCCTTAATTGAGGTTATGGTTATCTTCTCACTGCCTACCTTTATTTGAATAGGTTGTAACTCTTCCAAAATTGTCCAAACTTAAAAGATGATTAGACACCCTATGCCTCAGTCGACTTGCTCTTAATTGAAATTATCTGACTCGTGTTAGTTTCTTGTTGTTGAACCGTACATTGTGGGACCTTCCCTATTGAGTTGTTCTTTTATGCCTAGTATTCTTTATTATGGTTATTCCTTGTGAACTAGTTCTTCCATTTCTTGTGATCGAAGGTTCTTGAGTTGATTTACTTGTCGTACTTTGTATTATTTCATTGTTGCCGTGCGGTTGTTGGTATTGTGATGCACGAGGTTTCTGTCGTGCGATTGTTGTTATTGTAATGCATCGTGTGGTTGTTGATACGAGGTTGTACGAGGTTTCTGACGTGCTGTTGTTATCGTTGATATTTGCACATCCGGTGTATATATATATATATATATATATATATATATATATATATATATATATATATATATATATATATATATATATATATATATATATATATATGTGTGTGTGTGTGTGTGTGTGTGAGTTGCGCATGTGGCGAGATAAGGTGGAAACATTATTATGCACGTGTGGCGAGACAAGACGGGCATTTTCTTTACTATTGCACACGTGGCGAGACAAGGTGGCCGTGTTAGGGATTGATTGTGCTGATTTCTGATGGCATTCTTATTGTTGATATTTGTGTTCGTACACTTACCTATGTGAGCTTTACCTTGTGAAAGTTGTGAGAAAACATTCTATGTGCTGTCTATACACAGTTAATCACTCTTATCGGTTAAGGGGCTTCCTTGTTGTTGTTGAGTATAGATGCATACCCTTGTTTACTTGCCTTCTATATGAGAATTACTCTATATGGCACGTGAGTTTTCGGTGCAATTGAGGTGTAATGAGGGCACATTATGCCAAGTGTTTGGATTCTGGTATTGAGACCCGATAAGTTATGATTTGTCCGAGGTTCCGTATCTCATGGAGTTTATTGACTAAATCCTGATGTGAGAGTAGTCATTGTTGCTGAGTCATTACTTGTTTTTGCTGTATCTGTGATTTCGAATTTAGGTTGTGTTTCCTTTCACTATTTTGTGTCATTATCATGGTATTCCGCTGATACTTGTTGTGTTCCTTTCTTATTGCGATTATTGTATTATTATCCATATTGCGTAGTCTCTATATAGATATCACTTTGTTTTTCCTATATTTATACTTGTTCGGGTTATTTAGTCCAGCAGGTGTCTTGACTGTTTCTCGTCACTACTCCACTGCGGTTAGTCTTGATACTTGTTGGGTACTGCCATGGTGTACTCATACTACACTTCTTCACATTTGTATACAGATCCAGGTATTACGAAGTCAGTTGTCAATAGCTAGCAGCCTACAGACTGTTGTTGTGTAGACTCAAGGTAAACCTGCTGTTGTGTTCGCAGGCGTCAGAGTCTCCTATTTTATATTCATATTGTTTTTAGCAAACTCTGTAGAGCTTATGATTTGTACTACCACTGTTCGAGAAATTATAAATTGTATAGAGAATTTCATTTCAGAAATTATTAGATGTTACCTTATTATTGTTATTATTCAGAAGGTGTTAGGCTTACCTAGTCCTTAAGACTAGGTGCCATCATTATACCCAACGGAGGAAAAAATTGGACCGTGACAATACTAAATAATTAAGACCGTCAAAAAAGGAGAAAACGTGAAATAAACTGACAAATGACTATCTCAGTTACTTGATTCAAATACATGAGATACATTGGTATTTATACACAAGAGAAATACGAGATGAAAGGAAGTAAAATATCCAATACTAAATGTAAATCTTACAAAATATTCCTCATATATTCAATGCTACACAATATTCTACACTAAATGTCTAATATCCCTAATAATATCCCATATACTCATTATATCGAGAATATAATAATGTGGATATTCTACAATCTGTCCATTACGCTAACATTCCCCTCAAATTGATGTTGGTGGATCGAAAAACATCAATTTTCCTACTAAAAACCAATGACGATGTTGTGCCATTGAATTTGTAAACACATTAGCTATTTGAAGATCACTGGATACATGTGGAAGACTAATAAATCTTCTATCTATAGCTTCTTTAATAAAATGACAGTCCACTTCAATATGCTTGGTCCTTTTACGATAAACTTGATTGGCTGCAATCTCAATGGTACTTGTGTTATCAACATGGAGAGAAGTAGACGAAGGCCAAATACTCTCGGAGCAAGCAGTCGACATTGCTCGATATTCAGACTCCGTTGAAGATTTTGAAACACGATCTTGCTTCTTGCTCTTCCAATATATCAAAGAATCTTCGAGAAACATGCACCATACGAGACGGAACGACGAGTATCAGGACATTCATCCCAATCAGAATCACTAAATACATTAAGCTGAATAGGAGAACCATTAGGAAAGAGTAATCCGTTGATGTTCCTGAGAAATATCAAATCATGTGATGAACTACTACCGAATGTAAATAACTGGGAGTCTGCATAAATTGACTGACTTGTTGAATTACAAAAGAGATATCAGGCCGAGTAATAGTAAGATAATTTAGGCTCCCAACTAATTATCGAAACAAAGTTGGATTAGGAAGAACATCCCCTTCACCACGACGATACTTTACAATCAATCAACAACAACAACAACAACAACAACAACAACAACAACAACAACCTCTCAGTTGGAAGTGGGGGTTGCTTACCATCAGAGCAACCCCTCTTGTCTGCTGGTTTAGGAACACAGCTAAAGAATTATAATGAACTTCCAAACCCAAAAATTTAGAGTATCGAGATTTTTTATGTGAAAAGAATACTTAAGTTGCTGTTGAAGGCTAGTGATTAATAAAGAATCAGTTATGTGATAATGGTTCCATCCACATATATCAGAAGAAGAACACAACCTGTAAATGTTCTCCAAAGAAAAAAAGATGAGTAATATTTACATTGTTCAAAAGGGATATGAAGCAAAGTAGATCGTAAATTATCAAACCAAACTCTAGGAGCTTCATTTAATCCATACAAAGACTACTTCAACTTGCAAACATATGATGTAGGTGATGAAAACAAACCTGGTGGAGGTTTCATATCACCATGGAGAAAAATATTTTGCTTACATCTATTTGATAAAGAGGCCAATTCTGTGATGCAACAATGGCAACATTAGTTCGCACCGTAGTCATTTTTACTACCGGTACAAAAGTTTCCTCTTAATTCATACTATACTCCTGTTTGTAATTACCAAGAACAACCAAGCGAGCTTTGTACCGATCAAAAGTTCCATCAGAATGAAGTTTAATTGAATAAAACCCATTTACATCTAATTGGGTGGTCATTTGAAGGACGTGAAACAATGTCCCGTGTGTTATTTTCTTTAAGAGCCAAAAGTTTTTTCTCTATTGCTTTCTTACAACATTCATGCTTGGAGCAGTCTCAAGTGGAGGATCAGTTTCGCATTGAGGTAAAGTTGGGTGACATAGTTCATACCCTAATCCAGGTTTGAACCATTTAGAAGAAGATGAAAAATCCTAAAAATAAGGAAGAAGAGGATAAACATAAGATGACTCAACATGAATAGGAAAGAAATACTGATTCTCAAAGAAAATAAAATTTCTAGAAATACAACCAAATTTATAAAAATTATGATAGCTGGGATTATGGTGATAAAGACGATAATATGGAGACTCAAGATTTAACACTTTAAATGGAAGTCTATTAATTAAATAGACAGCAATAGACAAAGCTTCCACCGAATATTTAGATGGGACAGAGGACTCAATCAATAAAGTACAAGTTACATCTAAATGATGACGATTTTTACTATCGACACCCAATTTTGTTATGGTGTATATGGGCAAGAGAGTTGTGAGACGATTCCTTTCTTAAGAAAAGGATGAAATTGAAAAAAATACTCGTGGGAAGTAGAAAAATTATTGAATTCATGAGACATATATTCTCCACGAATCAGATCTTAATATTTTTGCGGCCATTGTAGTAAGTGCGTACCGTAGAATTTTCTCTTCGATCGCAGAACTGGTGAAGAAAGTCACTAGTACTTTAAACAGAAGTACGGACCGCACATGAATCATGTGGCTGTAGAACATGGTACACACTTACAAGAACTCAAAAAGTTTAGAGAGTGCGCAAATAACCAATATTGAAGCCTTGCCTGAAGTGCGGACCGCACAAGAATTGGACGTCCGCAGAAGCTGCAATGCAGTAGCAAACCAAATTGTGCGGCTGCAGAGTCCAATACCTTGCAAGACCAAGCAAGTGTATTTCACATGGAATTTCGGCCGTGGAACCTTCCGAGGAGCATTTTTGTCAGTAAATTTTGGGGCATTATAAATAGACGGAAATCACATTTTTAGGTCAAGTTTTGAAGTTTAAGCCCCTGTACTCGTTGCGGTTTTCCATTTTAGGCAATTTGTGATAATTTTTGCATAGAAATATCATAGTTTATAATTTTAATGTTATATTGTGAGTTTAATTAGTATTTCTTCCTTGTTTTCTTCATTTACTACAATATGTAGCTAGACATTTCTAGGGTTGTGATCCATCCTTAGTGTGTAAATCTTATGTATATTTAATTTAATGCTTTTTTGATTGGTTGTTGCTTATTTAGCCTTGTTTATACTTTATCTTTAGAATTAATGGTTGCAATCATTGATTCATGCCTTTCTGACTTGGTCTTTACTTGAGAAAGAGGGACCTAGTCTAGGAAAACTTGGCTAACAAGAAATTAGGCATGGCTAGCCTAATTAAAGGGTTTGAACTACATATAGGAAAAAAACGAATTGAGATTATATCAACTATTTAGCATGATACCCATTTGGGCTTAAAAAAAGACAAATTGAGAAAAATCACTCTATGACCAAGAGGTATTAAGTGAGTAACATAGCTTTGAGAGCTATAATACACCCCGATCAATAAAATAAGTGTTAACGTACTAAATCCATCAAGAAAACACCCGGGTGAAGGTTACATCCCTAGGTTTTTTAACCATTTGGTAAAAACAACAAAAACAATCACTTGCTTTTTAGTTTCTTCTCTTTAGTTTATAATTGTTAGTATTAATTTAGAAGTAGAAAACAAAATCCCTTATTTGGAAGCGCAAATTTAGTTATTTCATTTTCTCTCATCAAGTGTATACCTTAACACCCATATTAAACCCCTTGTGGAAATCGACCCCGACTCTTATTGAGTACTTCTTCCAACAATCATTTCCACTCACTATTAAGTGCGAATTAGATGTGGATCAATCTTTGGCGTCGTTGCTGGGGTGTTAAAATGGTGTTATCTATATATTTGAGTGTGTTTTTGGAACATCTTCTTTCACCTCCATGTTACTAACTTGTTTAAGAAATTCTAGGTACAAACATGGCGAACAATGATCTCGAAAAATTGCCTTTGGAGGAATTGGACGGCGATGAAGAACAAGTAGAGGTAGTATCACTTGAGGCTCAAGGCAATCAGAGAGGCCAGATACCACATGAAAACATGTCTATTCCACCCCACCTCCATCACGAGCGCCTCCACACCAGATATTGCCCAACAAAGGTTATGCTAGTGCAATAGTCCCTCCATGCATTATGGCGGGCAACTTCCAAATCACCAATATGATGCTCCCTTTGCTTGAGCAACGGGGTTTATTTACCGGTGCTCCAACTCAAAATGCTTATAAAAATTTGAAGGACTTTGTGGATACATGTTGGGTGAGCAAGCAAAATAATGCTTCTGAGGATGCATTGAGGCTAAGCCCTTTTCCCTTCTCTCTATAGGGAAAAGCTTTAGATTGATTAGAACTACTGCTGAAGCATTCAATTCACACTTGGGATGAGTTCGCGTAAAACTTCATTGTTAAGTTTTTCTCTCTCTCGCGCACATGGCTACACTTCAAGATGAGATCTTGGCATTCAAGCAAGAGTCGATTGAACTGCTACATGAAATATGGGAGCACTATCGAACAATGGTTAAGGAGTGTCCCAACAATGATATGACTGAAATATGATTCAACAAACCTTTTATCACGGGATTAACACAACCGACCAATGTGTAGTGAATTAACTAGTCTGTGTTAACTTTATGACTATGCTATGTGCAGACACGTGTGAAATCTAAGATAAGATGGTGGAAACATTGTCGGCTTGGCAATTCCGGACCAATGTTCCACTTGGTGATCCAAATATGATCCACCTTCACAAAGAATTGCAAGACCATAGGCAAGCCATTTCCAAATTGACCACTACCATGACTCAACTAGCAAAGGCCCAACTAAATCAAGTGTAAGCTCCTAAGCAAGTTAATGATATGGAGGGAGTGAATGTGTTGGTGAACAATATGAGGACCAAGGGTCCACAAGTGCAAACTCGAGTGGAGAAGTATGTGCAAGATGATGGCTGTTTTGAGCAAGATGTTTCTTATAATAAACTAGAGGAGAAAGTGCAATATGTGAACATTTTTCAAGGGCAAAGAAACTACTTCCAAGTCCCAATCCAACAACAATGGCGACCATAAAACAATCATGGAAATTGGAATTCTAACAATCAAGGGAATTTCATAACAACAAAAGTCAAGGAAATTGGAGTGGAAACAACCAAGTAAATTGGGGAGGCAACAATCAAGGTGGATGGAGTAACAATCAAGGCAACCAGGGGTTGGGTTTTCAAAGTCCTCCAATGTATCAACAACCGAGCAACCCACCTCCTTATCCTTCCTATGGTCCAAGTTCTTCAAATAATGAGATGAGACGTAATGAAAGTATGTTAAAGCAAATTATGAAAAAGAATGTTGATTTAGATGTACAACTTGATTCACAACACATCAATCCACAACCTAGAAGTTCAAATGGGGAGCAAATCTCTCAAGCTTTAAATTCTCATCCTAAAAGGGAAGTACCAAATGACACAGTGGTAAACCCAAGGTATGGCAACAATACAGGGCATGCTATGGCGGTTATCACAAGAAGTGGAAGAGGCAGTAATGCACCCACCTCAAGTGAAAGGTAACTTATTGATGATGATCAAATGATGCAAGAAGAAGAGATCTCTAACAATTTTTTTCAACCTAGTGAGGAAGTTCAGATTGATATTAGTGATAGTGTGGAAGAGACTAAAGAGGAGGTGAACCTATCGAGGGAACACATTATTGACATACTGGAGCCCGTAGTGCAAAAGGCTAAGGCACCATTGCCTAAGCCTCCCACCATACCCTCACAGACTTGCCCAGAAAAATGGTGAGAATTAATTAAATAAGTTCATTCAAATGATGAAGAGTCTTTCAATCAACATGCCATTGGTCAAAGCGTTGGAACAAATTCACAGTTATGTAAAGTTTTTGAAAGATCTTGTGACAAAGAAGCGGCCAATGAATTTTGAGACCATCAAAGTCATTCATCAAGTGATTATTGTTCATTCAATGGCTCCTAATTTGGATGATCCTGGTGCTTTCACGATTCCTCGCACAATCAGATGTGTCGTGTTTTCTAATGCCCTTTGTGATCTTGGGGAAAGTATAAATTTGATGCCCTATTCGATTTTCAAGACTCTGGGAATTAGGCAACCAAGATCCACCTCTATGAGAATGAAAATGTACGACCGTACCATGAAAACACCATTGGGTGTGATTGAAGATATTTTTAGTTCAGGTTGATAAATTCTTTCTTCCGACATATTTTGTCATTCTAGACCGTGAGGTTGATTAGGTGTCAATTATTCTTGGGAGACCTTTCCTTGCTACAAGTAAGGCACTTTGTGATATTGAAACCAGAGAACTCACTTTTCGTGTTGGTGATGAAACGTGGTATTTCATGTAAGTCCATGCGCAATCCAAACAACAAAAAGGTGTGCTCTTTAGTGGATTTGGTGACCGACGTCATTAGTGATGATAAAAGTGCTATAATTAATGTTGGTGATATGTTAGAGGTAATCTTGCTTACCTTTGATGATGACAAGATGGATGGCTTCATGTAATGTGTAAACTCTTTGCAAGGAATGGGCTCGTACAAATATGCACCCCGGATATTGTCCTTGGATCTTGAAAATAGGAAGACCCCCCTATAAAACATTTTATTGAAGAGCCACCTAATTTGGAGTTGAAACGATTGACTCCACAGCATTGGTATGCATTTCTTGTCCCTTGTTCTACTTTACTGGATATTCTTTCCTCTTGTTTGACTAATGTGCAGGTAGATTGCACGTTGGCGGTTCTACAAAAGAGTAAGAAGGCTATCGGGTGGACCTTGGCAGATATTCGGGGTATGAGCCCCATCTTTTGCGTGCATAAGATCAAGTTGGGGGATGACACTAAAACATCTATTAAACATAAAAAAAGACTCAATGAGGCTATGCAAGAATTTATCAAGAAGGAGATTATCAAGTTGATGGATGTCAGGGTTGTCTACCCCATCTCCGATAATTCATGGACTTCTCTGGTTCATTATGTCCCAAATAAGGGGGCATGCCGGTGATCAACAATGACAAGAATTTATTGATTCCTACAAGAATGGTGACCGGTTGGATGGTGTGTATGGATTATCGCAAGCTCAACAAAGTCATAAAATGGATCACTTCCCACTTCCTTTCTTAGATCAAATACTCAATAGATTAGCCGGTCATGCTATCTATTGTTTTCTTGATGGGTACTGGAGCTACAACCAAATTCTCACTGCTCCAAAAGATCAAGAGAAAACAACCTTTACATGTCTATGGTACTTTTGTTTTTAAGAGGATGCTATTTTGTTTGTGCAATGCATCGACAATTTTTCAAAGGTGTATGACAGCTATTTTCATGGACATGGTGGAGGACTACCTTGAATTTTTCATGGATGACTTCTCAGTGGTTGGTGATTCTTTTGATTATTGTCTTGCACATATGGACAAAGTATTATCTTGATGTGAAGAAACCAATTTGGTACTCAATTGGGAGATATGCCATTTCATGCTTGAGGCAGGTATTGTCCTTGACCATATTCCACCCAACTTCAGTGAAGGGTGTCTGGAGTTTCTTAGACCATACGAGTTTATACTGGTGCTTCATCAAAGATTTTTCTAAAGTGGTGAACCCTTTGTGGAAACTTCTTGAGAAGGATTCCAAGTTTAACTTCAGTAATAATTGCATGAGAACTTTTGAATTGTTTAAGCTCAAGTTGACAACTACTCCCATCATCACCGCTCCAAATTGAAGTATGACGTTTGAACTCAAGTGTGATGCAAGTGACGTAGCGGTTGGGGTTTTTATGGGGCAATGTATCAACAATATTTTCTATCCGGTTTACTATCCTAGTAAGACCATGAATAGTGCACAAGTCAATTATACCATTACGGAGAAATAACTCATTTAAATTTTGTTTGTAATTGATAAGTTTCTCCCGTACTTGATGGGTAAAAAAGGACTCCAAAGCTCGGTTGATGAGATGGGTGCTCTTGTTACAGTAATTTGATATTAACATCCAAGATTGAAAAGGTAGTGAAAACTAAGTGACAGACCACTTGTCTCATTTGGAAGAGGAGCGGAGGCCGTATGATAGCCTTGAAATCAATGAGTCTTTACCCGATGAGCAATTTTTTAAAATTTTAATGAAAGATGTGCCATAGTTCACGGGATTAGTAAATTTTCTTGTGTGTGGATCATTCTGGATGAGTTCTCTTCAAGACAAACGAAGAAGCTAAAAAGGTATTGTCAAGATTATTATTGAGATGAACAATACATTTTCTGGATTTATACGGATGGGGTGATTGGGGGTGTACCGGAAGAAAAGTAAGGTGATATTCTTGGGGATTCGCATTCTTTTCCATATGCTGGTCATCATGGTAGAGCAATAACGACTATCAAAGTGCTTAGTTGTGATTTTTCTTGGCCCACTCTTTATAGGGATGCCAGTGAGTTAGTGAAAAGATGTGATGAATGTCAACGATTTGGGGGAATATCAAAGAAACAAGAAATGCCTCTCATAACCATCTTGGAGATAAATATTTTCGATGCTTTGGGCATTGACTTCATGGGCCCTTTTGTGAGTTCTTGTGAAAACACCCACATCTTGGTCGGGGTGGATTATGTGTCCAAATAGGTTGAGGTCGTTGCTTTACCCAACAATGAGGTGAGAAGTATAGTGGCTTTCTTGAAGAAGAATATTTTCATAAGGTTTGATACTCCACGTACAATTATAAGCGATTGGGGGGTAGGGGGTCACAATTTTGCAACTAAGCTTTTGGCACTTTATTTAGCAAGTATGGTGTTACTCACAAAGTCACGACTACCTATTACCCTAAAGCTAGTGGGCAGTGGGAAGTCTCCAACCAAGAGATAAAGAGTATCTTGTCTAAAATGGTGAATGCTAATCAGACGGATTGGTCCAAGAAGCATAATAATGCATTATGGGCTTACTCAGAAGTCATACAAAACACCGATCAGAATGTCGC
Source organism: Nicotiana noctiflora (assembly GCA_032618575.1). Classification (NCBI taxonomy): domain Eukaryota; kingdom Viridiplantae; phylum Streptophyta; class Magnoliopsida; order Solanales; family Solanaceae; genus Nicotiana; species Nicotiana noctiflora. Next base: position 86,255 of record JASVEL010011878.1, on the reverse strand, counting down.
CATACCGGTTGGTGTTCAGACAAGCTTGTCATCTTTCGGTGGAACTAGAGCACAAGGCAATGTGAGCTCTAAAGAAGTTGAATCTTTATTGGGATGTAATCGCTAACTTGAGGGTTGCACATTTGAATAAATTGGATGAGTTTTGGTACCTTGGTTATGACATTTCGTCCTTGTATAAAAGATAAAATATCTTCATGACAAATACATTTGGAACAAAGAGTTGTAGATGAACGATCTTGTATTGCTTTTTAACTCAAGGTTGACAATATTTCCCGGAAGCTAAAATGCAAGTGGAGTGGTCCATTTGAAATTGTTGGTGTGACATCTTTTGGTGTATTACACTTGAAGAAATGAAACAATACAATATTCCAAGTCAATGGTCACCAAGTGAAGCACTACTTAGGCAAGGTTGGAGATAGCCACGCGGAGGCAGTCATTCACTTAACTTGAGGGTATTTTGCATCCTGTCACGACATTAAATCAGACGTTTCTTGGGAGGCAACCCATGTTTGTTTCCTTTTTCTTTTGTAGTTAGGTGTTATTTGTGTTCTAACTTGATTTGAAGTGTGCCATGGTGGACAAAAATATGCCTAAGTGTTCAAAATTGTGCGAGCTGCACATTTCTATGTGCCACGGTAGAAGAGCATTGCGGCCGTATATTTCTCACGTGGACCGCACATTTGACATATTGAAAAAGTTTCAAAATGCTAACTCTGTGAAGTTTGAGCTTGTCAGTACGGAGGCTAATCTGCGACATCACGTGAAATCTGCGGCCGCACCTAAAAATGTGCGGATTGCATATTGAAATTTGAGCCTGTCAACCCAGGTTACAGAGTGCGGACCGCACATGAAAATGTGAGGCTGAACTCGACTATTTTCCATTTGAACACTTGGTGTAAATAGAGGAAAAAAGATCATTTTACACTTTTCCCTCTCTAAACAAACATTATTTCTTTGTTCATTTTCTTGAGAGATTTAACTGTCCTCACACACAACCAACTATTATTATTCACCCATAGCACTCATTCTATCTAGTATGATTTAATTTCAATTAATAGTTTTGTGTTACTTTAATTTTTAGATATTTAGTTCTTTTTAGGCCATCTGTTATTAGAGTTAAACTATGTACCCATGTGGGGTATATCTGAACTAGTAATCATAATACATGCTCTAATGGGTTTGGGTTAGTGAAATTTCATATTTTTACCATGTTTCCATATCTATTTGTGCAAGAAATTTAAAAAGAAGAAGAAAAAATATGACTGTTCGTAACTTTTGATATCTGCGGTCGCACTTAAATTTGTGCGTTCCTCATATTAAGAGTTTTGGAAACTCAATAAAGAAGGGATCTGTGGCTGCAATTTAAAATGTGGGGACCGCAGATCAACCATCGTATTCTTCAGAGACTCTGCACTTTGTGAGTCTGAAGTGCGGCCGCACTTGAAAAGTGTGCGGACCGCAATTCCTTTTTGCGGCCGCATATAAAAATGTATGGACTGCAGAACCCACTACATGCATACCTATGTTATACTCAACACCACTATGTCCAATTGTTCCTCCCTTGCCTACAAAAGTCCTGAATATATTGAATAATGAATTTCAACTAACAATCTTCTTTGTTTTGATATAGATAGTGGTTCAATCAAGGTGACACTACAAAGGGAGGGGGTGAATATTTTAGGGTTAGAGGTAGAGCTACCTTGCCCCTTGGCCAGCATAAGACCGTTAGAAATAAAGCCAAAAAAGCCAGAGGGAGAGGTGCAGACATCTCTAAGTCTAGTTTCTATGTCCCGTCTAGGGAAGTGTTAGAGGGCAACTTAGCCTTTGTTCAGGAGGAATAGACAACCACACAACCGAAGCCACAGAGGACATCCACACAACCGAAGCCACAGAGGAGATACTAGCTTAGTGATGAGCCCTATTCATCTTACAGCATGTCCGATGGGTCGGAGAGTTCTAGACAGGCCTCTGATCCATCATCTACACTAGACACAGAGGCACAGACTATACAGAAGATCCCTGATGATGGTAAAGGGGGAGATGGTACAACCACGAGTGTGGAGAGATCAAAGAAGTAGGAGGTATGGGAGGATATGTTTGTCGTATGTCCCCATTCACTAGTTTTTGTATATGGTGGCCAATGAGGTCTTTGACTCTTGAGAGGATTTGTTATTAAAAGGCTAGGAGAAATACAACCCGGAGATGTTGAGGCAGTTTAGAGCAAGAAAGGTTGGATGTGGTTCACTTAAAAGGTTAAGGATGACAAGAAATACCTCATCGGAGAGTTCTATGCCAATGTTTCTCACATAAATAAGGGGAGGAAGGTGACTAAGGTACATAACTCCAACCTGAGGTTTTATCAGCATATGCTAAATGCGTACTTGGGATCTGAGGATGTGTAGCCAAAGGAGTATCTAGAGAAATGTGCAATGAAGGAAGAAGTCCGACCTTGGATGGCACCATCAATCCATCACCACTATGGATTATTGCTGGAGTTCCCATTTAGCGAAACACATTGAGCTTCGAGACTAAGGGGTGGTAGAAAATTGTTTGCAGCAGATTTGATCCAAGCCAGAATAAGACTTATCTTCCTATTCCCCATGTTGTTCTTGTGTCTTCATCATGGTTAGGTACCCAATTAAAGTACTTGTCATGTGTCGGCCAATATTTCTATGATATCACGACAGGCTAGTTCGGCATACCCTTATCCCAACACTATCACATAGTACCTCACTGATGCAAAGGTAGAGCTGAGATCTTTTGACACCAAGGTGAAGCCAAAGAATCCATTTGACTAGTATTCATTGATGGATGAGACCAACCCAAAGAAGAAAATTCAGTATTCCATCACCACATGCCAGTTTGATGAGCCAGTAGTGGTAGTTACTAAGATAGTAGACCTTCCATCCACCTTTGTTGAGCCCTCTTTCGGTGTTGCTGCTATGCCTCTGTCATCATCCTCAACTCCTACCATAGCCCCAGGGCAGCCCCTGCTCCAGCTTTGAAGCTAGTGACCATGCCTACAACTCCATTATGTGTTCTATGAGTCTCCTAGACATTGGTGAGTCTATACAATTGGATGCATACAACTACTTCAAAATTATCGGACTTGTCTAGTACTGTTGTAGTGCAATCCACTACACATGCACCACATGCCCCCTCTGACATTGGTGAGACGTTCAAGAAGATTTTAGACAACCAGAAGAAGATCATGGATACCTTGGTACAGGATGTGCGGATTATTAAGGAGTTGGGAAAAGACGTGAAGAAGATGAGGAAATTAGTCCAAGTAAAGCTCTACGATAACTATAGAGACCTATCCTATTTATAAGTCTTTCTGTGCCTAGCATACTTTTTTTTGTATGGATCTTCTTCCCTTGAAAAATACTACTCCAATAAAATGATTGGCATAAGAGTATTTTTACCATTTATATTATATTATATATATATATATATATATATATATATATATATATATATATATATATATATATATATATATATATATATATATATATATATATATATATACTATTGAATATAGAATATCTCATATTTTTTTGTTAAAGTGGGCACCTTTGGTCTACCCAAATAAAACTACCGGAGAAAATAATTGTGGCAAAATATGTTCCATTACAATTTACAATTTAGATATTTTCATGCACTTAAGGTCAGAGAGGTCTGAAGTAAAAAATTGTATTTCAAATGTACTTAAGACCAAATAGGTTTGAAGTGTAATCATGCGCTTAAGGCCAAAAAGTTGATAAAAAAATTGCACTTCAACTTAAGGCCAAATAGGTCTGAAGTGCAACCAATGGTTTCATGCACCTAAGGAAAAAAAATTTGACGTGAAAAAATTGCACTTCAAATGCACTTAAGGACAAATAGTTGTGAAGTTATCAAAGTTTCATGCACTTGAGGATAATTAGTCTGAAGAAAAAATGCTCTTTAGATGTACTAAATCCAAATAGGTCTGAAGTGCCACCAACGTTTTTACGAACAAAAATTTGTTTCTTTGAATTTTAACAATTCAATATACGATTTAACTACTAAATCTACTCCAAATGAGCTCAAATTTGAAACATAACATCTAAAGCCGTCAATATGGGCCGGGTTGGGCTAGCCCAGCCCAGCCCACGTGGGATTTAGCTATTGACAGGCTGGGCTAGTCCACCATTTTGATGGGCCTTATAATGGTTAGTCAACTCCAGCCCTATGTGGGCCACGGGCCCCACTAGCCGGCCCATCATTTTTAAAAATATAATTTTATATTATTTCTTTAATTTCTGACCTAAAAAAAGATAATTATTTAAAAGTTAATAAAATATCTTATTGGAAAAAATTTACAAAATTTAATAACTTTTTATATTGTTCCAATATATCACAATAAACACTAAATAAAAGTAAAAAGACAAGACTATATTTCATTCACTAAAAGTCAAAACTTAAAACAAACTATTCAAGAAAACGTTCATGATGCTTATGAGATATCCAACACATCATCTTCATCAAACACATTTGAATCAACTTGTGACTTGTCTTAACATTTTCACTTTCATCTACAATTCATATGCAATATTAATCAGTTAAATATTAAAAATAATTAAATTTTAAAAATTAATAATATTTAAATTCACATAAAAAAATAATACCAGTTTGAATTTGAGAAAACTTGTGCAACCAATTTCAAGTAGTAACAAGTGTTTGGACTTTTTCATAATAATTGCAACTTCTGTACTTTGTAAGAACATGCCACCAATGCCAAATGTTGATTTCGATGCTACAATGGTAATAAGAAATACTGAATACATCACGCACCATCATTGAAAGATTGGGATATTTTCTAGAATGATCCTTCCAAAATTTGACAACATTCATCTCTTGAAATTTCTCAAGATCAAGTTTTGGTAACATGACAACATCCTTTTAGTAAAGATCCAATTCTGACTTTCCATCTCTAAAGACAATATACTTTTTATTTTTTATATATTTTAAATAAATATTTTATTTGGCCCACAGGCCGGCCCAGCCCAGCCTCAGTCAAGCCTCACGGGCCACGGGCTTACTCGGGCCGGGCTTAAAAGCCTCATTTTTAAACGGGCTCCAAAAATTCTAGCACAACCCTACTAAATCACGGGCTGGGCAGGCCCAGTAGGCCAAGCCCATATTAACGACTCTAATAACATCTAAATGTCATCAAGAACAAACCTCAATCATCAATTTGTCAAAACAACAATAAATCTAACAAATTTATTTTGCAATTATGAAAAAGAAGAAGAAACCCTAAGCAATAATAAAAAATAAAGCGCCATAATAATTCACCACTATAAAATATCATAAATTACATTAAAATATATTCACAAATATCATATAAAATCGCCGCATGATGAATAAGAAAGAGGAGAAAGAGAATAAAGTTGTTTAAACTTCAAGTACTACTTAAAAAAAATTAAAAAAAATACTACAATTTGAACGGGGCGACGAAATATGGTGCCCTCACACTTTATGAAAAGTTTAGGTAGTTTCTCTTTTTAGTCTATTTCCGGTGTTTGGCATAATTTCATGATTTGACTTCTGCTTAAAAAAATTTTCTCATATTTTTATTAAATCAAATAATTAGGTTTGTGAAATATGAGGCAAAAAGTGTTCATTCAAGAATATATTTTTGTCATTTTAGCAAATGGATAAAAGATGAAAAAATAAAAGGGTAGGAGGAAATAGAAGAAAGAAGAAAAAGTCGTTAATTATAATATGGAGAGCAAGAACACGGGGACGCATAAAAAATGGCGACTATATAAAGTTATAAACTCGGCCGTTGACTTCTACGCTCTCTCTTTCTGGTTGAAGCTATTGCCTCCATCACAAAACTGCATAACCAACAGTACTAGCTAAACCAGGAAACCACACTGTAAAATCCTAGCAATTTACAGTTAGTTAAGAAAAGGGGGGAAAAATGGCGCATATATAATGTAATAGTATCTTTATTTCAACAACAATTATTAGTTTTCCAAAAATTCCACCATTGGTCAAAAAAGTTAAACTATACTGTTTTCAGACAAAAAGTTCATCAACTCATCATCTTCAATAAATCAAGATTTCTCCTTTTAACTTTGTGAAGCAAATTATGACAGCAATTTTGTAGTTTAGTTGAAGATAATAAGGAGAAAGCAAAATTTTTGGGAATATATAGATGGGGAATTGTTTTGGATCAGAGATTTGTGACCAAAATCCTAGTAGCACCATCCCCAGCAACTCACCTAGACCTTCAACCCCAGGTACTTTTTTTTTTGGCTTTAAACACAAGCATATATATGCATTTTTATAGTCTTTTTCTTTCTGGGTACTCACAAATTTCACGTTTTTCTTGTTTCTTTGTGTAGATAAGTACTCACCAATCATTTTGTTAAAGTTACTCTATTTTTGTAATTGTTGTGCTTTCTGTTCTTTTTTCCTGTCAAATTCCCAAATGGGGGTCTCTTTTTGTTTACATGGAAAATTCGTTGACTTGCTTCTTGATTTTCTGCATGTCCCATACTAATATTCTCTGGATTTTTTCGATTTTATCTGAATGTCTACAAAAGGACCCAAATTGCTGCTGTTTCTTTTGCTAGGATGAGTTGACCATAAAATTCGAGATGTAATTTTATGTTCTTTCTAATATTTGCTAAAACCCATTTAAGAGTTCATAGATTTAAGCTTAAGGGAGTGAAAAGGATCAGAACGTTGGTATTTTAAAGTAGTACTTTTTCTGTAGATACATCAAAGAACAGTGGTGTTGGATTTTGGACTAGCAGCAGTACTGGGCATAGCCGTTTTTCAGCTACCGCGAGCGAGGACTCATATTTCAATGGAGAAATATTGCCTACTCCAAATTTGAAGACATATAGTTTTTCTGATCTCAAGGCTGCCACAAGAAATTTCAAGTCTGATACGGTTTTGGGGGTCGGCGGTTTTGGGACGGTATTCAAAGGCTGGGTCGATGAGAAGACGCTTACTCCAACTAAAGTTGGCACTGGAATGGTTGTTGCCATAAAAAAGTTGAACTCCGAGAGCATGCAGGGATTTGAAGAGTGGCAGGTATGACAACTGAAACGTTTCGATACAATTATAAAGCATTTTATTCTTTGCACAATGTTGGACTTTCATTTGGCGAAGAAGCCAATACTTTGACCTTTGCTGTTGGAGAAAGAGCTCTAATTGCACAAACTAGGAAAATGCCTGTGAATGCAAAAACACATAAGCCAGTATTGCTACCTTGTTGCTGGCCATTTAGGGGTAATTATGAGGCCGTGGTTGTTAAATATGCTGAAAATTTGGGTATCCAGTTATTTGTTAAATAGTACTAGTATGTATGATACATTTTCAGTTTTGGTTCTTTAGTCAAGTAAAAGGTGTTGGTAGATGGGCTAGTAGATGGTTAGACAACATATCTTTAACAAACTAGGATTGCCTCTTACATGGATGAACTCTTCGATGAAGTTGAATGAATAAACAAATTAAGTAGAAATATGTGTGTACTGAGACTTCTTTATACTTATTAAATGCAATTCAGTCTTGAATCAGTTATTGGTCGGATTCTAATTGCTTAATTTGCATGTTTTTAAGCTGGAAGTAAGCATTATCTTGCTAGTTCACATAAGTATACTGATTATACACAGTTACTTGTCGAATATAAAGTCTTCTATTGGAAAGGCCAAAATGTGAAAAACAGCAACAACAACGACAAATCAAAAAAATAAAAAATTTATGAAACACAATAAAAACCGCTAGCAATCCTAGACAAAACACTATCAGACTAGCCGGTGTAGAGCGGAGAAACGCTCGACTACCCTCTAACTAATGCTTGACCTCCACACCTTCCTATCAAAGGCCAATCAAAATTGAGTTAACAATATGATATAATGTGTCAAACTTCCCATCTTACTTATTTAATCACTCTCTCTGGGAATCCGAAGCTATGCGGGAGACTCGCGCAGTTAGTTCCCTTCGTTCCTGGAGGAGGGCCTCCTTCCTCTCTTCCAGACCGCGAATGTGGTTCCGGATCTCTTGCATCATCTTTGCTACGGCCTCAGGGTCGAGAGGAGGCAAATGCTCCCAGAACAGACCCAGCCTTTGCTCCGATTGGAGCTTCTCCTCTTCGACTTGAGAGATTTCTTGCGAAATTTCTTGAAGTCTTATAAAAGATACACTTTGAGAAATTTATACACATCTGCTTCCTGTAATAATCATCAATTTTATCTATAGGTGTTTAAGATTTTAGTTGCTGAAATAATTCTGCAGTAACTTCAAGTTACCTTGTTCCTAACCATATTTTCAACAACTGTACAGTGGGCCAGTATTTAAGTGAAATCTTTAGGTTAATTGTTGTGTGAGGAGACATGAAAAATATAAGAGCTATCTGCCAAATTATATTGAAGACTTCTCCAAACTTATGGTCAAACTTAGCAAACTGAAATGAAATTTCTTTTCATATTAAATAGATAGTTGATTGAGTGGGAGAGTAAGAATACAGCCTCTGGACATCCAAAATCCTGTCAATTCAGGAACAAAAATCAGCCTTTTACAAAATTGACTCATTTTCGAGATAAAAATTGAAGCAAGATTAAGGATTTCCACGTGTATTAGGTTATCTGTCACTGCCATCCCTGTAGTTAAGATGGACGTACCTTTAGCTTTTAGAGAGAGACATAGTTTGTTTAGTTTGGCTTCATATATCCTTATTTCAATATCAGGAATGTGCACCTGAACTTTTCAGTTTTCTTGTTTGTTTCTTGAGCCGAGGGTTTATTGGAAACAAGCTTTTTACCTTCTTAAGGTTAGTCTGTGTACACACTACCCTCCACAGACCCTACTTGTGGGATTACACTAGGCTTGTTGTTGTTGTTGTTGTTGTATCAACTAACTTCTACATTGCTATGATATTTGTGATTCATAGTTAGATACTCTGGTTAACACTCTTAATCGTTTAATTAAATGCAGGCAGAAGTGAACTTCTTAGGAAGGCTTTCTCACCCGAACCTCGTTAAATTGATGGGATATTGTTGGGAAGACAAGGAACTGTTACTTGTATATGAATTCATGTCGAAGGGAAGCTTGGAAAACCATCTTTTCAGAAGTAAGAAGTTTTGTGGTAGAGTTTCAACCTAAACAAGCTAAATATTGATATGGTGCACTGATCTCTGGTATGTCACTTTGCAGGGAGTACAGCTATTGAACCACTTCCTTGGGAATTGCGGCTCAAAATTGCCATAGGAGCGGCACGAGGCTTAGCTTTTCTACATTCTTCAGAAAAGCAGATCATTTACAGAGATTTCAAGGCTTCCAACATACTGCTTGATGGGGTACAGTCTGCTAACTTGTACTTTATTTGGTTAGGCCAGTTTTCTAGTATATCATGATAATAAGAGAATATGGACAAATCAAGGCTATACTGAAGCGACAACTGCTACATTGGGTTGACACAGTGGCGGAGACACCCTTTAGTAATGGGTGTCATCAGACACTCTTTCGCATTTTTCTTATAATATGTATGTGTGAATAATATTTCTAACGAACAATATGTATACATATACTAGCTCGATGTTACTTGAAAATAATGTAAAGTACGAAGTAAATTCTTTAAACCACCACAATCCTAGACCTAAACCCACCTACAAACTGAATAGTGACTATAAATAGGCATCGATTGTGCGAAATCATGCATATTCAATTGCCCTTGGCCCCTTAGGGCTTTGGTCTAGTGGTAAGAGCGCAGGGCATGATATTTGGGTTAGGAGCACATCGTGCAACTGGTCCTCTGGGATTTCTCGGTAATTAAAAAAGTGTTGCATATGCCACTGGATTTGACTTGTAGATGTTGCATATCCAATGCGCTTGCTTCTTGTTAGTAGCTGGGTAATTAGGATCAGTGATAGTTTGACTGACATTGTTTGTTTTCCTTTTTGCTGTTTGGAGTATAGGCTTGTGATTGATTGAAGGGTACAGAGAATCTTGCTATAGCTTAGTGCATATCCCTTATTGCTTTCTCTTTCTTTTTCCTTCATCTTTAACATAACTGAAACAACAAGATCTAGAATCGGCTGGATTCCTGAAATTATTCATTTCTTATATTTTGGCTTTCAGATGATTTCCCGTTCCATATGGTTACCCAATATTTCTCTCAGAGACATTATGCGATGATCTGATGATCCATACTACTGAATTTTAATGTTTTGTTCAATTCAATATCATGAACATCACTGCATCTAATTTCATATCGTTTTTCCTTTTTCGATGGGACTGAATTGAAAGGATAAGGGGTGCAACTATGTTTCTTCTTCAGTAACTTTTCCTCCTTTCCAATTTTAATGTACATCTGCATAGCGGCCAACTTTTGAAGGTTTTCTGCTTTCCTATTTCTAGAATTACCATGCTAAGTTATCAGATTTTGGCTTAGCTAAAGTGGGGCCTTCAGCTGGGAACTCACATGTGACTACTCGTGTTATGGGCACATACGGTTATGCTGCTCCTGAATACATTGCTACAGGTGAGCACTATTTATACGCCCTTATCGCCTTACTAGACTTGAATCTACATATGAAATAGACATAGGTGTGCATGCACATTTTTTGAACCACTAGCAGTAATTTGATCATCGATCTGTTATGCATTTAAATTGAAATTATAGATGTACAAGAGTTGAATTTTTTAGGCTAAACGAAGCCCCAGTCTTGATTTGTCAAACTCTGGCTTTACCTGATTTGCCGCTGAGTAGAGTGCAGGGGTGGACGCACACTGCCCGTGTGCGAAGTGGTGTCACGGGACACCACTTCGTGGAAAGTTTTATTAAATACATATGTGATTAATAATTAAGAAACAAAATAAGAGTAGATATAATATTATATTGACACCACTCGACCGACCGAGTTTGCCACTCTAGCGATCGCGGCTATCTCTTGTAGTCTCTAAGGTCGTGTGTTCCATTCCTCCAATGAGCTGATGTTGGCTTTTTTTTCCTTAACAGATGTGATCCTCGAAATGACACTTTAACCACATCTGTATAGCAAATACAATTCCAGCGAAATTTCAAGAAAATGTAAAAACGAAAGCAAATACTATTATGGACTAATACTTCATTATTAAGGATAATAAAATCCCAAAAAGCAAGAACTCTTCTTTTACAAATTTAAAAATATTCTAAAACAACCTATAATTTGGTTTGCTCATCTATTCTATAGTTTTTACGTACTCCAACTCAAACAATGCACTCGCCCTTATCCCAACTCCACGTAATTTTCTAACAAGCTAATTGAGGTTAGCTTCTTCTTTTCACTCGTAAAACAATTTAAGTATTTTTTTAGATATCTTTAGGATTAGTGTTAATATAATGATCTATAATTTGGAATTTTGGAATGTAAAGATTTGCTTTACCGCTTTTCTTTGGAATGAAATGTGAAGGTAGATTTCTTATAATTTCAAAAGGGCAAGTGGTTCAATGATAAGAAGATGGAGTTGAACCCATCAGATATAAATCATTTATCCGCCTCTATTCGAATATCTTTTACTAAAATGATCTTGTTATAGCAATTTGTTTATTGGTTCAGTTCTTAAAATGGTGACACCACTTATATAAAATCGTACTGACAGAATGCTGAGACTATCTTGAAACAAAAAACTAGATCACAGAAACATTTTCAGTATAACATGTTAATCCAAGGATTCTTGTCATGTTAACAGGTCATCTCTACGTAAAAAGTGATGTGTACGGATTTGGTGTCGTATTGCTTGAGCTTTTAACAGGCTTACGAGCACTTGACACAAAACGACCTAGCGGACAGCATAATTTGGTTGACTGGGCGAAACCAATGCTTTATAACAAAAGGAAGCTGAGGTCCATCATGGACGCCCGAATGGAAGGCCAATATAGTTCAAAGGCGGCATTGGTTGCTGCTCAGCTTAGTTTAAAATGCCTCGAGGGGGAACCTAAGAACAGGCCTTCCATGAAAGAAGTAGTGGAAGTACTGGAACAAGTAGAATCTATAAAGGAGAAACCAAAACCTTTCAAAAGCAAATCCGAGCCTTCATCTCATCGACACAAGCAATCACCGAGAAATCATCCTTCGCCACGTGGTACAAACCACCATGGATTCAGAGCCGGATCTGGAAGATGACAGGTACAACTGGGGAAGGTAAATGCGAGCTGAAGAAAAATGAGTTTGTTTATAGATTTAATTGTATTGATTTTGTTGTAATTCAATATGGTTAATCATTATTTTGGATAACAAATTTTGTATTGTCTGTCACCTCTGTATTGCATGGGATGAATGTATAATTGGTTGACCTTATAAGATTGTAACTGATTTCATCTGTTGAAGGTATCAGTACAGCTAGGAGTAACCTCTCACTCACAAAATGTATATATAATACTTATATTATTTACATAGAATTCTTTTATCACCAAATGATCAATCAGCTTTCAATATAAATATACTTTAAGTTATTTAATTCTCTATTAGGATCATGGTCTATTAGACTTAAAATGATAGGTTGTTATCCTCTTCTTTCTTTTCTATTTTCATTTAACTGCCTTTTATTCAGTGCAGACGCAATCTTAAAATAAATGCTGTTGTTGTTGGGACATCAGGTTTACTCATATTTTCTTTATTTGTTTTAATATTCATATAGAAAATCATGAACATTTTATTGTCGCATGGAAGCTTCAATTTTTCTAGACTTGGCTAGTATCGTTTTCTGCAAACAGAAATTAACCAAACGTAATTTGAGCCAGAAAAGCACTTGCAGAAATTACATTGGTTTATGTTGAAGCAAATATTAAATTTCTTTCACATGACTTCACAAAGTATTATCTGACCAAAATTTCAATCTACAAACAATCACCTTGTAACTAAACCATCTGAAATGAAATGATCAAACTTGCCATGACATATAGCAGAAGCATATTTTTTCGTATAGCCAATGTAATAGCATGTGGAATTACAAAGAATAAGATAGTAAATGAATATGTTAACCAGAAAATCTGGCAGCTTCAACAAATATGGTAATAAAATCCAGCATGTAAATCAACGCCTAGATTGGTGCAGACGAGGCCTGTTACAGAACAGGCGGCCATTGGCCTTCACAACTGCAGCTATGGCCAAACTTATGCTTGCCCAAACCAGTGAAAATAATAGGTTCCAAACATCACTCCGAACTGCAGGTGGAAGAAAACAAGAAGCGCGGGTAAGGTTTAAGAGTATCAAGAACTGTCACAAATGCTGTACAAGACCAATTATATGCATACATTGGCAAAGATCCTTTACTACCAAGTATAGAACTATTCCCTCCACCAGACTTGTCTTTTTGTACATTCACGGAGAAAAGAACAAAAGAGATCAAGAAAAAGCAGCAATAAGGGAAAAAATACACTCCTTATGCTGTTTCATTTTGCCCTTTAACACTAATTATGATGCATCTTTGAAGTCACCATAGATAACTGGAAATATAAAACATGATCAATATATAACCTAGCACATGGATCATCTTCTTTAGAAAGCTCATGGGGCCATATAAAACCCTTCATCCTCCCTCCACCCCCTCCCCCCTCCCCCAAAAGAAAAGATTAACAAAAACTAGACTAGAAGCAACTGAAGTGGTTTGAACTTCAAAAGGTAATGATCACACAGCAGAATCAGAGAAAATTTGCCACGTGTGGCAACTCACCTCTCCCCAGTGACAAGGTAGCAAAAAATAGCCCAGTCAAAATCAGTCCCAAGGCCAGAGGAAATGACTGCATGTATATAAGATTATCTAGTTAGGTGACATTATATAACTGACAACATCAAAGTCTAATAAAAAATTTCAGCACACATTTGGACTGAATAATTGTTAGGAGGAGACGATAAAAAAGAAGTATAACAAAACTGAAGAGATATAAAGAACAAAGATATCATATTATTTACCCGCTCAACAAGTTTGGCCACATTAAGACAAACAAATGGCTCTCTGGTAGATATAAGATCATAAAACATGGAGTACTAGTAAATCAGGAAATTGAGCAGAAGAGGCAAATCATCCTTTGGCCAATTAGGTAAACCAAATGAAGCTAAGAAAGAATGGAATGAGGTCAACCTAATTGGCAGTGCAGAACAGGATTCATAACTTTTTTACAACTATAACTTCTGGATGATCGAATGTTATTGTTACATTCAAATAAGTTTGTAGCCAGATATATCAATTACGCCATGCTTTAAGGAAATTAATGTTCTTGTTTCTGCTTCATTATATGCCTAGCATACAGTTCTGGCTGCGGGTACCATAATCACTTAATAATGCAGCTGGTGAAAAAAAACACATTTCTAACCTTTGAACTCCGATTGTGAGTAAGAGTATTATCATATATAGCTGTCGTAAAATACTGGTATATTCTAGCTGACAATTTTCATTTCAGCTGCATGTCTACTTTTTGTTTGAGATCATAAATGGCTTTCGGAGAAACTTTAAACAAGTACAACTGCCTGTCCTCATAGTTGACAGAGCTCAGTGAAGACATAGCTTAACCAACTTTCTTTCCCAATTCTTGGGAATGATATAAGTGGAATATACTTGAGGTGAATACTATGTTGCTTGAATTTCAGTGTGGGATCGCGACAGAGGTGAGGATCTAGAACACAGATTCAACATCACCTAAATCTTAGGATTCGGGGATACATTCAGGAGTGTAAAGATGTTAAGATGCAGTCACTAAAGGCATAATACGATTATAGAAGTATATATTCAACAATTAGTTGAAGTTATTAAATTAAAGCTAGTATAACTAAATTCTTTGTAAACACTTAATATTATTGCATAATTGCAAAGTGCTCTAGTAACTTTATGTGGATATTTATATATATATATATATATATGTGTGTGTGTGTGTGTGTGTGTGTGTGTGTGTGTGTGTGTGACAAAACAATAATCAAAAACAAAAAACCAAATACCCAATCAACCTAATACTTCTTGGCCATAGGTGTATTCAAATCACCCAAATTAGGTAGTCTTAATCTTGTGTAGATCCTAACCCCACACCCAAATCATGTTGACCAAAACGAGTGCGGCAAGGATTTTGAAGGACCTGAGCAACATAGGGTGAATCCCCTGTTAAATAGTATAGTATTACAACCTAAACACCGAACTCTCTAGAACATGGGGCTGCTTTGATCATTTTTCTCATGTACTTGCAGCAGCACTGAAGTAATGCACTTAGATTTCACATGTCCCATCCTGTGCTTTACAAATTGCTTCGGCACAAAATAATAATCAATCTCTTCAATGCATAAATGGTAGTTCACACTCTCATCAACTTTGGTAGTGAAACATCCACATTAATAGCCCTAGTGCTGTTTTTGGCAAGTATCCCCAATTTAGTTTAGTATAGTTCATTCAAGATCTTAGCATGTACTTGCACCATATTAGTGACTTGTTGGGGTATTTGCAAGAGCATAAGCGTGATGGATCACCTTCACAAGAGAGATTCACTAATTAAGGTCATACCTAGTGGTGGCAAAATGGATAAAGAAAACAGTTAACCACCCATATTATCCACTAAAAAATGAGTTGGACAATGAGCTTTTTAAAAATGGATCAAATATGGATAAGAACCATATTATTCATTTAGACAATGGATAACCAATGAGTTTAACTTTACATTTGTAAAGCCTCGGATTGAGGGTTCTTCAAGTTTGGGAGACTAGGAATTCTCCCAAATGTGATCATATTCAAGGAATGAATAATATGGTTACCCATATTATCTGCCGGTTAACCTCTTTTTATCCGTATTAAATATGGGTCGGGTCGGATAATTTCTCCGTTTTTTCATCACCCGTTTTTTATCCGAACCATATCCAACCCACCCCGCCCCTTTGCCACTCCTAGTCATACCATGCTAACTCAGGATGCTATTCTACATTGTTTTAACTACTTGTTATTCTCCTAATTTTAAGATATGACTGTCATATATAACTTTCTTTGCTTTGTCCCCGAGCTCGACCTCAGGCACAAAGAGGATCACAGTCAATAACATGAAATTTCAAATTCAGTCAAACTACTGTAACTTAGTAAAGTTACCAAAGAGCGCAACAATTTGCTATTCCAACAACAGCTACTCAGTGAAATCTGATAAACAGGAGCAAGAAAAAGTTGATATGGTAAGAATATCAATAAACTCACAGCTATAGATTCGATGCCTCCTTTTTGCGATGTTGCAGTCATATCTCGGGAAACAGACATAATGTAATGTCCTTGCATTAGATCAATTGCATCCTTCAGAAAGCGTAAGCAGGAAATAAAATGTCAGTGTATAAATAGACACGAGAGAAGTATAAAATTGAACTCAAGTGATTGTGCACCAATCAAACTAGTTACTGATACATATAACAGATTGTACATTCTTAATCCTATCATCTCCTTAATGGTTAACAAGAAGTTCATTCATCAATTTTCAATAAATCACAATGAAAACATGTGACTAGCGAGACATTAGTCAATGCATAACCGCAACCGCTACATTCCAGATAAGCCCAGATACATGATTTCAATATCATTCAACGAATGATTGTTCAATTTTTCACATGCACACATAGTACAGGGTGGTACAAAAGGATGTACGCCTAGTAACATGAAGTAACTAATTGCAGGTATGAATTCATGTATGAAGCAGCAATACCTGTTTTGTACCATCAACAAAGTTGTTCAAGTAGTATCGCATTAGGGCATTCCATCCATCATTGACAATCCCCTGGACTGTTCTCTTACCATATCTGCATACCCATAGCCATGTTAAAGTGCAGTCATGACGACGATAGGTGATCAAAACTTGGGTTCAGAATAGTAGAGTTTCAAGATTATTGATAAAAGTACATGCACACAGAAGTGTAATAACCCAAGATAATGCTTTGAAGTATTGAATAAAGACACCTTCAGCTCTCCAGCATAAGAACTTATACACCTTCAAGGATGAATTACCCTTTTATAGATAATATTACTGAAATTTACATAAACAACCCTAATTGGGACAATACTGCTACCATCAACAACAACACCACCACCAACAACAACTACTATGCCTCAGTCCCAAACAAGTTGGGGGTATTTTATGAGGATTCATCATAAATTGGCAAGTTTTATGTTGCGCTGTCAACCTATCGGAACCCTCCTCCTTTATCCATATGCATGAATTCAGGTTCAACTACATGCATCCCGAGAACAGCACATATGCAGAACTAAAATATGCCCATAATCTGAAAGTATAGCAGCACAAAAATTGGTGCCTGGTGGTTTCATCCCTCCTATAAATAACATCTACACATTTCAGCAGAATAAGAAAGGGACATCTTTAGAGTGATAAAAGGGAAAAGTTGTACCTGACAAAATCGCCCTTTAGGGCTGGAGTACCAGAATACTGTAAGCTTATATCATCCCCATGGTTGGCCCACACTGCATTTAAACGATGTAAAGTTAGAAGGAGACAAAACAAGAAGCTGTAAACGCCGAAAACTAAAAAGGTGCCCCCTGAAAACCATTGAAGTACAAATATCTTCTGCTATAAATGGCAATGAAGCAACATCTATTCTTCAGGAGAATATTTAAATACAGATTATCAAAAGTTACTCACAGATTTTGAAGCTCTCATCAAGGTTGGGGTGTGTGCTAATAGCTTCTTCAGCATCAAAAACCCCAAGCCTTCTGAGTTGGAATTCCAACATCTTGCGAGCAAGCATGCTCTGCAAATGAATATCATTTTATTAGAAAATTCCGTTCTAAGTGGGAGAAGATCTGAGTTAGCTTAATTAGTATGGGCCTTGACTCAAGCCTCAACTATTTTATTCTCTTGCCTTGACTCAAGTCTCAACTCAAAATATTGGCCCTCCCTTCACCACCACAAAAGTAAAAGACAACAAATTGGCGGGACATAATTAAGCTTCTAGTAGTTTAGGAACATATAACATTCATTAACCCTGGATCCAGTAAAGTGGAGTAACATAGCCCACGAACTTGCGCAAAAAGGTAATGTGCTTATGCTGCTAGCAAGAAGTTGATAGGTTAACATCATGAAGAAGTGAAGTAGAAATACAAAGGTGGGCCACAAAATTTACTGTGGATGTAGATCCTTATAGAGTTACATTTGACTTGTTTGCTCGGAAAGGCAAAGATATACGTAAAAAGCTGTTTTCAAACTGAGATCATTTTCAGAGAGCCAGACAATACTTCCTTTACCAGTACAATCTTCAAGGATACAAGCTACTTTCCAAACTAGAACCAAGACTCATATCTGGAAATAAAACCACTTCATGTTTTTCTTGGTTACTAGCAAAGGAGGCTGTTCTGACGCAAGACAATCTTATAAAGAGAGGGATTCAATAATGCTCGAAATGTCACTTTTGTGGAGAAGATGTTGAGACAGTTAGCCATCTATGTTTACGTTGTAAGATAACTGACCAGTTATGGAAGATCTTTATTAACCTCAGGGACATAGCTGGGACAATACCTAGTAAGATTACTGAAGTTCTTTTCAGTTGGGATGAAGCTGGAACTGGAGCAAGAGACAGAGATAGATGGAGAATGGTCCAAGCATGCATTTGGTGGACGATGTGGAAAGAAAGGAATTCCAGATGTTTTGAGGATAGAAGGAACTCTGTGCAGAAGATCAAGCTTAATTGTTTTGCTTTTTTGCTTTTGGGGTATACAAATCTACACAGAAGATACAGTTTCAATCCTAGATGTCCTAGAATCTTGTTAGGCCTGAGGACCAAGTTTTTTTCTTTTGGCTATTCACTTGTAAATATGGTTTCGCTACAACCTATGTACTGATTTTATTATAATATACAATATGTTACCATCTCAAAAAAAAAAAAAACTTACTCCAACATTTCAACAGAAACTTCTCGAAGTGCTTCTAAAGGAGATTAAATATGTGGTAAAGTGTAAACAGAAAGAACATGTAAATAATTATGCAGTATCCTTACACAGCGATAACAACAACAACCAAAAACCCAGTGGAATCCCACAAGTGGGGCCTGGGGAGGGTAGTGTACGCAGACCTTACCCCTACCCTAGGAAGGTAGAGGTTGTTTCCGATAGACCCTCGACTCAAGAAAGATGAGAAGAAACAATAAATATCGACAACAAAGGCTAGAAAGATAACAACTGCAATCTAAGAGCCAGAAGAATAGATGGATATCCTTACATAGCGGCAGATTTAAAACATATTACATAGTAATGCAGATAGGACTCAATATTGTCCTCCCCGGACCAATAAATCTGAACTCTTTCTACATGCATAGCTTTATACAAATCTAGTAATATTTCCATAGGTAGGAGATACCTGAGTGACATTTGTTCGGTCTAAGCAATCAATGCAGTTGGTCCTCACAACTCCAAGTTGCATTTCAACCTTTTCACCTTTTTCGTTCAATAAAAAGTACCTAACATTGAACAAGAAATCGATTTAAGAATGACATACCGGAAAAACAATTAAGTATGTAGATTGCTAACAACCAACAAAGAATATCGATTGCTGAATGATTGGGATAGTCTCTCTACCTCTCCATGCATAATGAAACAACGAACAATACAACACTACTATTTGATGCAGAACATCACAGAGTCAATTTAAATGACAGTAATGCCATGATTTGTTACTTGGTCCAAGTATCAACATGCCCCCTCCTTTTTATTTTACCTTTTCAGGACTCTCTCTCTCACATATGTGGTTTTTATTTTTCATTTTTCGCATCAATTTTTAAATCAAATAAAAAAAAAAATTATGGTCTTGCTGCTAGTATTCTTGCCTTGCCTGCAATGCTAGTCTTGGCATAGGTTTCCTACATTATAAATGTATAAACTCTCTCTAATACGTGGTTTTTATTTTTCATTTTTCGCATCAATTTTTAAATCAAATGAAAAAAAAAGCTATGGCCTTGCTGCTAGTATTCTTGCCTTGCCTGCAATGCAGGTAGTCTTGGCATAGGCTTCCTGCATTTTCTTTTTATAAGGTAAATTATATTACTCAAAAGGGAGAGAACTCCCGTATACAGGAATTATACCAAAGAGTAGAGAATTTACATCAGAACATGATTCTCCACAAAGACGCCCAATCTTCTATACAAGTCGGGGCTATATGAGTGCACCAAAAAGCGATCAAAGATAAAAGACTATTCTTAGGATATGAAAAGGGATACTCAATCGCTTCAAAAGCTCTCCTATTTCTCTCCCCCAAAACTATCCACATGAGAGCTAACGGGGTGAACTTCCACGCCTTTTGCTTTCTTCTTCTACGGAAACCGGCCCAGCTATATAGCATCTCCTTTACGGTGCTTGGCATCAGCCATTGAACACCAAAAAAATTCAGGATTGCTCTCTACAAAGCCAAGGACACAGGACAATGCAACAAAGATGATCAACTTCTTCCCCTAAGTTTTTACACATATAGCACCAACTAACAAGTATAATTCCTCTCTTTCGAAGATTTTCGTCAGACAAGATCACTCCCCTCGCCGCTAGCCATGCAAAAAAGCACACCTTCATAGGCGCCTTAGGAATCTAGATCAAGGAGTACGGAAAAGTGGCCTCCTCTACTCTGGTAAAAGGACTTTACAGTAAACAAACCATCACCATGCAAACCCCATTTCCAAGAATCACAAGATGGTCGGGGCATGTCTTGCCCATATAGCATTATCAACAAATCTTGGAGCTCTGCAATCTCTCAGTCTTGCATGTTCCTTCTAAAGGAGAGGTCAGATACTATCCCCCCCCCCCCCAATATTCCTTACGAATCTGTTGGACCATGAATTCCTTCTGGTTTGAAACTCTGAAGACGTAAGGGAAGGAGACCCTCAGAGTATCCTCTCCATACCACCTATGATTCCAAAAGCTGATTCTCCTCCCATCTCCCACCCTGTAAGTGATTACCACTAAATGCTTCTCAATTCTTCATGATGATCCTCCACATGCCACACCTGAAAGGTGTTGTGGTTGCCTTGGTCCTCCAACCCCCTCCCATGGAATCGTATTTTTCTACTATGACCTTCCTCCATAGGGCATGCTCTTCTACCCCGAATCTCCACAGCCACTTCCCCAATAGAGCTCTCTGTTGAATACCCTAAGATCTTTTACTCCGAGTCCACCCCACTTCTTCGGGGAAGTGATTGTCTGCTAATTCACTAGATGAAACTTTCTAGTTCCATCCGCCGCATCCCAAAAAAATTCCTTTGAAGCCGCTCCAGTTTTTCTGTGATGCTCATCGGCGCTTGCAACAGGGACAAGTACTAGGTGTGCATACTCGATAAAGTGCTTTTAATAGCATTTCCTTACCGCCTTTTGACAGATACCGTTTCTGCC
Organism: Nicotiana noctiflora; assembly: GCA_032618575.1. Taxonomy (NCBI): domain Eukaryota; kingdom Viridiplantae; phylum Streptophyta; class Magnoliopsida; order Solanales; family Solanaceae; genus Nicotiana; species Nicotiana noctiflora. The sequence continues at coordinate 64,901 of JASVEL010011878.1, read as the reverse complement.
AGCCTGCTAATCTTTTTTCAACCCTATCGATCACTGGATTCCAAACCGTAGTATCCTCATGTGACGCGCCCAATGGGAGACCCAGGTAAGTAGAGGGGTGGGAGCCACCTTACATCCAAGAACATAAGACAAAGTATCAATATTAGCAACCTCACCTACAGGGAAAATCTCACACTTGCCGAGGTTGATTTTGAGTCCTGATACTATAGGTAGGTCAACTGATCCATATCGTCATCACAGAAAACGAGGGTGTCATCCGCAAAGAGCAAACGAGAGACTCTTCGGGCACTGAGCACCCCGATCGGAGCTGAGAATCCTCTCAAGAAGCCTTCGCCCGCCACACGATCCATCATTTTACTCAAAGCATCTATCACTAGGACGAATAGCATGGGGGATAGAGGGTCACCTTGCTTGAGACCCCTAGAGCTGAGGGCTGCCATTAACCAAGACAAGAGAATCTGACTGAGGAAATGCAGAACTTGATCCATCCCCCTCCATCTTGCCCAAAATCCCATCTACATCATAATAAAATCCAGGAACTCCCGATTGACATGGTCGAAAGCCTTCTCACGGTCTAACTTGCATAGTAAGTTGGGTTCTTTATTTTTCCTTCCGGAGTCTACAAGTTCATTTGTCACCAAAGTAACATGGAATGAGGCCAAGGGAAAACCATCAGGCCCAGGGGCCTTATCACCAGCACAACTCAACACAGCCTCGTGCACCTCCTCCTCGAAAGCCCTTTCTAGCCACTCACTGTCTCCCTCCCCTATGTGGTTGAACTCTCTTCCCCCCCAAAGTCGGCTTTCAACTAACTTCCTCTTTGTATAAGTTCTCATAAAACCCCACTATCGCCCCTTTTACCTCCTCCTCTCCCTCAATCCTCACCCCATCCACAACTAAGGACTCTATGAAGTTTCTCCTTTGATTTGCAACCGCCACCCTGAATCCCCCTCCTTTAACCAAAGTGCCCTTGATTTTTGCCGCCAACTAGTCTCCTGAGATATTGCTAACTCGACTATTTCCCTCTTAACCTCCCCCAATCTCGCTTTCTCAAATTCATGTAACTCTCTCGCCCTTTCCCCTCTTTCTAATTCCTCCAATTCATGTAGAAGCTCCCTCATTTTAATTTTTACCCTCCCAAAAACCTCCTTATTCCACCTAATAATATCTCACTTAAGCAATTTAAGTTTCTTCATAAGACCGAACGAAGGTGTCCCTGATACCCCGTAGCTTGTCCACCATTCTTTCACATTGTCACTGAATCCTAGCACTTTCAACCACATGTTCTCGAATATGAAGGGAGCACGCACCCCCTCCCCTGCATCCATCTAGCATAATAGGCAAATGATCTGAAGTCAGCCTAGGTAAAGAAATCTGCAGCACATTCGGCACCAACTAATCCCATGAGGGTGATATCAGGAATCTATCAAGTCTAGACCTTGAGTTGGAATCCTCCATCCTGGCCAAAGTAAACTTTTCCCCTGACAGAGGAAGGTGAATGAGAAAGTGATCATTGATGAAGTCAGAAACTCTTCCATGGCCCTTGAAATCAGATTACACCCTATTCTCTCCTCCGGGAATCTAATGGTGTTAAAGTCTTCCCCTAGAATCCATGGAATGTCCCATTCCCCCATCACAGTGGTCAGTTCCTGGTCAGTTCCTCCCAGAAAGACACCTTGGACCCTTCTCCTACCGGTCCGTCCACTCCCCCAAATCCCCACTCCACTAGGCTTCCTGCATTATGGATGTATAAATATAAGAACATCCTTATTCACCTGCCTTCTGATTGCTGAGAGTGAACTAATTCTTTGATTAATTAAAAGGAAGTGCAGTGACAATAAAATTGAAGTTGCACTTTTTGATTAGTTATTGAGAATAAACCCGTCATTCAAGTTCAAGTTGGAAAGAAGAGGTGCAAAGCAGGTAACTAGAAACCACCCAAAAAAAGAAAAAAGAACATAAAACCAACTAAAACTCAACCCTAAATTGACAATGCTCTACATACTTTAGACCGTCCTGCTCACAACATGCAGACCAGCTGGCACATCCCACCTCCACCACGATCTCTATCCAACTACAAGAGATTCGGGTGATTGAGACTAGAAGCATCACTTATGTGATCCCAAAGTACATGTCACAGATTGGTGGCAGATAATGGGCCACGAAACTAGATTCCATACATGAAAGGAAAGAGGATAACACCACACAATATATACATGAATTCTGAACTCAAAGGAGATCATACCTATTCTTTATGAAGAAATCCTCAATTTGTTCATAAAGGATCGAAAGACGCTCAAAATGAACATGCCCACATATATGGTGAAAATCAAAGTGCAAGTATCTGCAAAACTTGTTCCATATTAGACAGCAGCCCAGTAACTTAGTACATCGATTTGATCACCAAAAAAAAAGATCCTACCTCACATCATCACCAACAACTTGCTGCATTGCATTGGCAAACTTTTCATTTAAGCGTCCTTCTCCTCCATGCTGATAAGAGTATCAGAGAAGAAATGATCAGTCAATAAAATTGTGTTACACATACCATGGACATATTCATAGTTGTGTCTTTCCATATGCAAATGAAACACCCTTCTATGTATCAGAGAACATCTTTTAAAGCACCATTTTCCTTTAAAAGAACTGTCACATTGACTAGGTTGGCAAAAGTAGAATAATAATCAAAAGTTATACCTTATTGACGAGATCAACTGCTAGAACATTTCCATATTTCTTTCTGAGGTCCAGAAAGTGTCTCTCAGCTACTCTAGGCTGTGGATATGTACAACATACAAGCGATTATCAAAGTGTACAATGTAATGAAGACACTGAAAAGCTGAAATACTACTTACTGCTTCTTCAAGTTTCACGATCTCAAACTTAGGCTTATATGTCAAATCAACAACCTGATCCCACAATAGTGGGATTGACCCTCTGACCTACAAAAGGAAAACTAATAAGTTATACAAAACGTGATATCTCAAAAAAAAAAGGCAATACAAACGTGTGCATGCGATGAAGCAAACCAGTATATCATGTCAGCGGGAATGCAAGTACACATTTAAGATTGAAATTTTCCCAACTCATTTTACTGAAAGCCAAAAACTTCTGGTTCTTTTTGGTAGATGATAAAGTCTAGCTTCAACCATCACATATTTCTGATTTTAAAACTCGCAAGGAACCTCTAATACTTTGTGGTCTAGTAATATAACATTATCACTTCTGGAATCAGTCAAATCAGATAGGAATGCCAAGATTGAGAAATTCATCCTGGCTTAAATAGAAAGATTAATTTGGTGGATTTCCTAGTGGAGATGCAGTTCCAAAGGATGGCTAAGCCAGAAATTGTCAAGCAAATAGAACAATATAGACGTACAGCAGACCGAGTTTCTACGACATTTCTACAACTTCTATTGTTTATATGCTACTTATCACCGATTCATTGCAGAGATTCACTCGATTTGCTCTTATGAGAGGGTATACTATAAACCTGCAGACTGCAGGAAGGAACGAACAGAAGTTCTAGCAAGGCCTGGAGAAGTTATCTGACATTTTAATGAAGTTTAATTGCCATTGGCAAATCCAAACAGTATTGTCGATCTCAAAGGCCCCATATTGAGACTTGAACCCACTTTGATCACTAAGCTCGTAAACAAATTTTGATGTGTTTAACATACAATCTTGATACACACCAAGCATGACTTATAGACAGAATGATCTTTTACATCAAATGTTTTGGTAACTGGTTAAGTACTTAAAAATTCTAGAGGTAACCCTAATTGGGCGAAGCTTCCTTTTAACCCCCCCCCCCCAAACATGAAAAAGAAAAACAGAAAGCTCAAGTAGATATACTTCTCCATGCAACTCTTAGTCACACAGTGCAAGGAGGAACAAAGGTACTATAAATGGTAGTTTATCTGATTATCCTAAGTGAACTGCAGTATTTCCTCTCAAGAATATAACATATTTAAAATGTATTTTAAGTTACCAGAAAAAAGAAAAGGTACCCATGAATCATCTAAATAAGCAAGCCAAGTAATTCGCAAGAAACAAGATAGGATGTCGAAAGAATCACAATCAAATTTTCGAACAAGTCTACCTGAACAAATGATGCAGTACACCCATTCAGCTGTATAATTTGCTCGCTTTCCACAAAATTTGCAACAAATCCATCAGAATCAGCACCTCTTCTCCACATCCGAGTGCCTATATTAATTAGTTAACATAAGCTAGAGCAAAGGTTATTGTTTTTTAGTTTTCTAAAAGCTTTTTCTCCTTGATCAGAAAATCTATCAATTATTTCAAGGATAACTGAAGTACATGAGCAAAGTAAGGCTACTTTCTTCAATAGTAACCAATCTAATAAGCTAGAATCACTTATGCGAGAAACTAAGTCCAAAGACATCTATACAATACAGTCACCAAGGCGTCAAAAAAGTCAATGATATTTGATAGACTTGAAAAGCATCGATTTTGACTGACATGCATATGAAGTGGGTGTGAGTAATGATCATAACAAGAAAGTCGTAATAATGCAGTAAGAATCATATGTAAAATCTCGTCCATACGCCAATGACAGAAAATGAAGACTCGAATAACAGGGAAACGAAGTGCATTATGAAATTTCAGAGGATTACACAGTTAAATCACCATTGATATCATATACTAGTTAATGAGGATGGATGGTTATATAGAAAACGAACATCTACAACATCATTCCTTAACTTTCATTTATCATATTTGTCAAACTGCACTGTTAAGAAGGAAAGAACAAGAAGAAAGCAAAGAATACCAGTTCTCCTATTACACCTCCTTGCAATCAGCGTAACATCAACAATGTCTTTCCCAATTGCAGCTTGAAAGTTGTGAAAACCTTATGAAAATTTAAGGTAAAACCCCAAAAGATAACAAACAATACCCATAAATAGGAAGAGAAGTAGCCATGCTAGTTTAAAAAATCTATGTAAAACTGAATTGCAAGGATACTGCCTTGGACAACCGGAAGCAAGAAGGGGTCAAGCTGAAAATATGACATGGAAAAATAGATGAGTTACAAATATAGAGGTCGATCCAACAAAAAGAATGCAACTTACAAAATATATTTACCTTATGATCTATAAGCACTTCCATCATATAGTTGTTCCAAAGAAAGCGAGGGTCTGCCTGTGCAAAAACAAATGAAAAGTGAACGTTAACAGCAGTGTTATCAAAGGCGAAAAGCGCAAAAAAGCTTTAAGGTCTGTTGGGGCTTTAAGCGCAAAGCGCAAATAAAGCGTGGGCTTTAATGAAAAAAGGCGCAACTGGAAAAAAAGTAAAAATATGTATATGTAGTCTAAGACTAATAATTATAAGCATGAATGACAAATATATGGTGAAAGAAATTTTAAAAAAATTTACGATTAAGTGAAATATCAATTGTTTAATGATGCCTTTTCAGGATTACACTCATTGGCAAGTAAAAGTATGCCTAAGAGCCTTGATGCGATACTAAAGCGCCCACAAAGCGAGGCGAAGCGCTCCACCTGTTTTGAGCCTCGCTTCAGGGCTTAAGCGCGCTTTAAGCGCGCCTTTGACAACACTGGTTAACAGATCAATATTCGAATTCGCAATTGTTTGTCAACCAACTACAGGTAGATATATCAGTAAAAGGAATAATAAGCTACCGCACATAAGTCATTGACTACACTAAGGACATAAGACTGTGGCATCTAAAAAGACTTACTTGTCTCCACAGAGGCAGCAACTTGGATTCATCCCCCAAATCATGCAACCGCTGAGCACTGCAGCAGGAACCATAAGTTTCTTATTATTGACGGTTGCACCCTATGGTCTTAAAATCAGATGAAATGTAACAGCGATAAGCGTGTACCATAAATTCCAGTGCAATTCAAATTAAGATCAAGTATACTTCAGGCGTTAAAAAGTTTTAAGATCACAGAATTCACCTCCAAAATGCTAACCTAAAATAAGATCTATTACAAAGGGAGATAGATGAAATATAGCTTGCCTAATTTGTTGTTTAAGGTAGAGATGTAAATACTATACAGGGGTCCAATGTAATGAGATCAGCATAGAGAGGTTAATAATAAGGACTTTCAAAGATAACAGAAATATTTAAAAAGAAAAACGATACAGAAAAAAGAACTCTTCAAACTTTCTAACAGTTGGATACCCAAGTGACTCAAATGGTCAAAATGACCACATCCGCTCAAATAACAAAAAGAACACCGTAACCCAAGAGGTATGCTCATCTTAGTCTCAACATAAATCATTCTGTTTCCACCTATTCTCTATACGTCAAACGACAACCAATTCAAACATCAAACATCTAAAGCTCAAAAGTTCATGGTCCATGCTTTAATATAATTACTTATAAGTAATCTTTCAACCTGAATGTTACCAGTTCTTGGAAAATAATCGGATAAATGGTTTTCAATAGGCACAAGGCGCTATTGTTAAAACAATTCAAAGCACAAAGAAAAGAAATTAAGACAACAGAGCTAAGTTAAGCATTTGTAAATGTTGAAAAGATGATTCACCTCAATGTTATATTGACATCATAAGAAAAGTACAGACCAGGAGTCCTCTCTGCTACATTTAGCAGTGCAGAAAACTCGGCTTCCATTTTTTTCTGCCAAAAGCCGACGATACATCATTGCGACAGAAACAAAACCAACTAGATATGCTTCAAACGAAACAAGGATAAGAAAGTAGATAGGAAAAATTACCTGTTCAGTAGGAGTGTTCTTAAGAGAATGATCACAAGGGAAAACCTTCATTGACGAGACTTTAAAGATAGGGTGTCCCAAGTAAGATCCAACACTTTCGCGTTCTGTTATGACCAATAAATATGACCCTGAACCCAATAAAAATAAACTTATGACCATTCTTTTCTGGAAGTCTGATGTTCTCCCTCCAACATCTTTGTACCATATTTTGTCTATCTATTCTTCTAAAGGTATAAATAAAATAACAAAAAAAGGAGGGGGTTTGATGACATGCTAAACCTTTTTAGTCACTTTTAATTTAAGTCTTGATTTTTTCTTTCCATATCAACTAAACCATAAGCATATCTATAAAAGACAAGAGTTTGGTGTAATGATTCTAAACAAAAACCTTTGCAGAAAGAACGGTGAAGAGAATGATCAAGAAAAGGGATACTTTCACATACTAATTACTAATCATAACAGACTTCTATTAAAACATAGATATGTTAAGGGAAAATAGGGATTCCTAAATGCACTCAACTGCTATTAAAGTTATGCGCTATGTAACTATAAGAAAAAAGCTCAAACTTTTACAGACTTGCCTGCCAAAAGCTTTAGTATCCCAATAACTCCAAAAATTGTCCGAATTTTGGGAACACGGAGTGAACTGCAATTTGGTATCTCATCTGATGAAGAGAAATATACCAAGTAAAACACACAGTTAGCTTATTACAAAAAAATCAGCAGGGCATTTGAAAAGAGCAAAAGAAGCAAGTCACCTATTAGTTTCATTGACCCATCCACCCGACTAATTTCCAAACATGACCCCGAGGATCCATCAGTAGGCTCAACAACATACTGATCTGGAAATTCCCAGAGTCGCATCCTCTTATACAGTTTCTGTGAAGAATCGCCCTTCTCCATCATTATTGGAATTCGATCCTATAAAACCAAAAAAACACAGCATCAACAGACTAAATCATCTTATTATATCAGTTTAAGTGTCAAAAGAAGAAATAGACCAGCATAACAATTCTAGGAGGACGACAAAAAATTGCAATTAAGACAAGTAACCTCTGATATGCTTGCAATATATGCATGTGACTAGTTTATGTTTCCTATTTACTACGGAGACAAAGAATCAAATTATCACTATATAGTGCATAAGTACTGTCTCCATTAAGTAACTCACAGAAGAAACTAATGCTGATGGAAACTTGCAAAGGTGGTGTCTGCAAGCTATAGTAGCTAATACTTCCGAACTACTTTCTTTCTTACACTAGGTGGAGTAATTTCCTTGAGCCATTTCAGCTGCTTTTTTTTCATGCCACAACTTACTAATGCTGTCACCCTAAAGTTTCTTCATTTCTATATCAAACTTTGATGTATTTAACTGCACTATAAAAGGGTATTTTCACCAACATATTTGTGCTTTAATCTCCATACTATGGACTACAAAATTATCCAATAGCATGTGATTACTTCTTTACCGTCTACCTTTCATAGACAAGAATTATGTCAGAAAAGTTCTATAAATAAATATCCAAGCCAACTTTAATGGCCCCTTCCTACAAAATATGTCAAGTTCCTGATGTCCCAACTTTTTTCCTTTTCTTTTTTTGGATAATGGTGGTGTCGGGCTAGCTTGCCTGCACATTGACTATTTTACCAGATACCTACTACCTCCCACCAGCATAGGAACCGGGTAACTTTGCAACCATTTTCATAAACGCGATCGACATCTTCCAATTAAAAGTATCTGATCTAAAAATGAATTGAGATTCCCCTTACCAGTTCTGCCATCAAGATTTCACATTTTTGGCATAACTTCATGAAATTTGAAGAATTCAAAAAGCTATTACTTTATGGTCCATCAGCATTAGAAACACAATAAACAAGATCTATAACGAAACGCCACAAACAAACAATAAATAAATAAAGTATACAAAAAATTGAATACCTGATTGGAGAATCTGCAAAAAAACAACAATAAGAAAAAGGGGTTGCGAAGTGTTGAATCAGTTAGTCAAGAAAGAGGAGAGGGGGGGGGGGGTAAGGCTCAGCCCAACCCAAAATCAAGGAGGAACAAGAATGGCAGCAACAGAAAACAGAAAAAGTAAAAAATTGTAATACAATAAATTAGAGAGGAGAAGAAAGAAAGGTTCTTTGGGTTACACTATTCTTTGGGCGCAGAAACTCAAAACTGAATGATATAACGTTTGATTCGCTTACAATTAACGGAATACCGAACTGTCTCCTTGGATCTCGCTTCAAACAGACGAGCAGAACAGGCCACTTTCTTGTATTCTTGTCTTTTTTTTTTATTTGTGTATATTATATTAATGGAACTAATGTAAAATAATTACTCACTAGTGTAGTATCCAAGACTGTAATTTTTAGAGTTAATACTCTATTTTATTAGTAGTGTTAGAGGAGTTACCATCAATTTGATGTATAAAAATGTTATACTATTCGCACAAAACATAAACTCCTTTCAATGATGAAGAAATGTACTATAGTAGTGAATTTAACATGATGTATATGTATACATTGTTTAAACTCGTTACTTATTCATAGCCTGTTTGGCCAAGCTAGAAAAATCAATTTATTTTAAGAAGCGGTTTTTTCAAAGTAATTTTTGTGAAAAAATAATTTATGTTTGGCTAATTAATTCGAAAAGTATTTCTAATCAATAATTAGTGTTTGGTCAAACTTTTAAAAAGTGTTTCTAAGTATATTTTTCTCAAAAATATATTTTTTGCTTCTGTTTCTCCTTAAAATCACTTTTTTTTTTCTAAAATCTTGATCAAACACTTTAATTTTAAAAAAATAATATCTTTTTGGAAAAAATACTATTCAACTCGAAAAAAATTAGCCAAACAGGCTATTGATCCAAAGTGTTATTATAATAGGACCTTAGACGCCTAATAGTGGTAGAGGAATATAATTGCAAATTCTCATGTCCATGTTCGAAAATATTCTGTTGCCATGTCAACTGGCGCTGGTTTGGTGGAGTACCATAATGATGAACCCCACGACCCACGTTACTCTCTTTTTTGTCTTTCTTAAATAAGGTTGTATTGTGGGCTAGCTTGGCTTAAATGGGCTAAACGGATCGACCTAACGGTCCTGGGTTTTGGCGGGCCGAGCTATGGCAGTCCCTGGCTAAATGGTCCTGGGCTTTACGGTCCTGGAGAATGGAACCGGTTCATTATGGGCCTAAACCCATATGGTTCCGGGTGTTTTGTAAATGTTTTACGGGGCGTCTTATTTGGTCGCTCATATTTAACTTATACCTATTTTTTTTAAAATTTTAAATTGTGCCCACTTTTTAAACTACTTCAGCCTCATTTGTCCTCCTCTTTCTCCTTCTCAAAGTTATATTCGCCATCAACCTCTTTTTGAAGTATGTAACAGTGTCTCCAAACTCTATGATATCACTAAAAGTGTTTGTGTATGAAAATCTAACACCAACATGGGATTTTAAGAATAATAATTTTACAGCTGAAAATATAATATTAATATACACAATTATTAGTACTACGAAGAGATTTTGAAGATATTTGGTTACATAAGGAAGTGAAAGAGGCACAAGCTAAAAAAGTAGTTGTTGCAATTGTTTTTCAATTTTATTATGTATTTTAAATGTGAAGAGTATATTGGAAGCAAATCTCTTTGTAATTAATCGTCTAATAAGATGCTAAGATTTTTTGTTGACCATGAGAAACACCTGGCTTGAAAAGAATAGGTAGCCTGCTAAAGTTTAATTCGCTCTTTTTCTTCCCTTATAAATGTGATATTTTAATGTGATTGGTCTACACTTTGTTTAAGCTTTTCAAATTGATATCCTAATGAGGAATTGATGTACTAAGATTACTTTTCTGGGACGTTCTTGAATAATTAGCCTAGTATTACTCCATCTAATGTTGATTAATTAGAGAAGATATTTGGTTACATAAGGAAGATTATTTTCTTGACATAATCATTATGAAGGGAAGAAGACTCTAGAGCTGAAGTTCCCGGTTACAAACAAAAACTTAAGCTCTAGAGTTGAAGTTTGCCAGTTACAAAAAATACTTCGCCAGTTACAAAACAAAATTTCAACTTTAGAGCTGAAGTTCGTCAATTACAAAATAAAAATTTTAGCTCTAGAGCTGAAGTTCGCCAGTTACAAACAAAACATTCGCTAGTTACAAAACAAAAACTTCAGCACTAGAGCTGAAGCTCGCCAGTTACAAAAATAAAAACGTGCTACTTCAGTCCCGTCTACTAGAATGCTGAAGTTTTGCATGATTGCCTTTTCTATTTCACTCTCGTATGCTAAAATTACTTGTAAATTATATTATATAATTGTGACTTAAATCTTCTAATTAAATTTAAATACACAAAAGATTTGCAAAAAAATATTCAAGGAATGCTTTATAATTTTTATTATTACGACATTACCAAAAATGGCAATATCTTTCTTAGTTTTCATCCCCCCAATGGAATGAGCACAACAAGGTGCTAATACCACCATTAAAAGGAAAAAAAACTAATGAAGATGTGCCAAAATACAAGTTACATATTAGTCTACATATTATCTCCAACAAATTTTATAAATCCTTCAAGGTTCGGAGGAATTTTCGTTGGTGGTGGCGAAAACGTAGCTTGTTCATCGCCGCTTCCGGGCGAAGCAGCATCCTCTGCAAGTTTCGCTAGCATTTCTTCATAAGCTTCGTCTATCTCCGGTTGTGATTCAGCAAGTCCAAAATTTCTTCTTTCCAAACAGATCCAATCTTTGAAGAGTACTGGTTTTTTCAAGCTCTCCCTCAGACACTCTATAATCACCAATTTGAAGTCTCGCTTGACTAAAAGTGCTCTCCGATGCCACAGTTGAAGCTTGAATAGTGAAAATATCTCGAATCATCCTTCAAAGAACCAGATAGTATTTTTCTTTATCCTTCCACCATTCCAAACCATCAAAGGAGCCGTCGGGATTCTCTGGTTCAAGTCCCTGCTACAAATAAATTTGAAACTCATTTAGTTGTGAAGTATCACCAATATTATCACCTTGAGAACCCCAAAAATTCGTCCAAGAACCAAGTATTTTTAGGCCCGCAGCTCTTTTAGATGATTGCGCACTAGATGAAGTAGGAGTTTAAATATTTTGTCTAGCATGATCTAAGGCAAATTGATAAGCATTATAAATTGTTTGATCATTTATGTTAATTGAGGCTTTTACATCTGCAAGTGTAGCAAATTTCTCATCTGAAAGTGATAAAGCCCTATAAATATTTGTATATCAAAAGTGAGGACCTTCTAATTTTATGGTAGGATTTAACATGGCAGCAACACCAAAAATATAGGGAATAGGAAAAAAATATTTTTTAAACTTCTCTTTCGTAGAATCATAGCAAGTGAATAAATTACCCCACCCTCTGAAAATTGAGTAAACAAATTTGCAAGTGCTGCAATATAAACTAAATAGTTAGATATAGTAGGATAATATTGCCCAAATAATTCGTTTGCAGCAACATGAAATTATTCTAAAAAACCTATAAGCATTTTAACATTAGTCCAATATTGATTTGTAAGGTGTTCATCATCATCATCATCATCATCATCATTATCATCATCATCATCACTAACACGAGCATTAAACATTGCGTTTATTGGGTTTCTATAATCATATGCAGCAACTAAACTTTCATACATATAATTAGGAGTGTTCATGGTTCGGTTTGGATCGATTTTTCCCTAAAAAGAAATCAAACCAAGTAATTCGATTATTCAAATATTAGAACTAAACCAAACCAATTAAATAGTTTTTCTCGATTTGTTTTATGTCGTTTTTCGATTTTTTGGTTATTTGTCGGTTTTTTCTTAAATATAAGACATACAATATCAAACACATATTCAGGCGACCAAATTTTCAATGTAATACTATCAAACCAATTGCCCTTTGAGAAATCTATTACTTACCAAGATATATTGATAATAATTGATTCAACTAGTGATGAATAATTTAATGACTCAATTAAAAATATATTATTTTTAACACGAAATGGTTACTCTAAACAAAAGAAAACTACCAATCAAACTAGAATGTAAAGGTAAAGAACTATTTTAAAATCGTAAACTATTAGTATTTACCATAAACTTTTTGAAACTTTGTATATATATATATACATATATATATATATATATATATATATATATATATATATATATATATATATATATATATATATATATATATATATATATATATAGTAATAACAAATTTGAAATAGATACTCCTATAGTCGGTTTGGTTCGATTTTTTTCTTATTAAAACCAAAACCAAATCAAATTTGATTGGTTTTTACAATTCAAAACCAAAAACAAACCAATCCAAAAAGTATCAGTTTTTTTACCGGTTTGATTTGATTTTCGGTTTGGTCCAATTTTTTGATTTTTATGAACACCCCTACATGTAATTCCATCTAGTCGGACAAGGTTTAGAAACCTTTCTTTCTCCAAGGCCAAATTCATCACATTTTTTAAAGTATTCTCCAAGTCTACTTCTATGGTTTGAATAAAATAGCCAATTAAGAGCCATTTTAACATTTTCAATTTCAATATTTAATATTTTCATACCATCACTGATGGTTAAATAGTAAATATGACAAATATATCTAACATGAAAAATATTACTAAATGCAGGATTTAGTGTAGTTGTAAGGAACCATATAGCATCAGTGTTACTAGAAGCATTATCCATTGAAACTAATATTATTTTATCTCAAATGCAAAAATATCTATATATCTGCAACTGTGTTACAATAAACATACCTCACGTGAATTAATTATTCTATAAGCAATAATGCGCTTTTGTATTTTTCATTCCTCATCAATCTAATGGGTGGTGATAGTTAGATAATCACAGTCATCACCACATCTACCTATATCAGTAGTAATAGCAACGCGATAATTTATATAAGTAAATAAATACCGCAAATATTGTTTATATTTATAAATATCGCTCTTTACGGTTGCGAGAGACCATCCTTTATAAGAAGGATTAAAAGCTCTTCTAATGTAATGCACAAAGTGAGGGTTAGAAGGAAAAATATAGGGTCAGCACATAACAGTAACTATTTTTGCTAATTCTTCACGATCTTTATTTGGATCGTAATATAAAATGCCACTGATAATAATGTTAATTCCCGGATGAACTAGATTTGACCCGATACTAGGGTTAACCTCAGTACCTACACTTGTCCCTCTCTTGTGCAGCTTTCATTTGAAGATATCTAGCTTTATCTATAGGGTGTGTCTTTATGTGTCTAGTCAAATTACCTATACTACTACGGTCTCCAGTATATTTATGAGCCATCAAAGATCCACAAGTTTTACACTTAGCCTTATTTTGAGCTCTAAGTTGAGTAAAAAAGTGTCAAACAAGAGATTTTTCGGCCGTTTAGAAGGTTGTCTATTAAAATTAAGGGTACTACAGGAGGGTTTGGCGGGGCATCATTTGGATTATTATCATTTGGGTTAACAACAGGAGTAGTAGGTGTATCATCTTAATCCGGTTGCATTTTATCTAAATTATCATTTTTCTCATTATTTTCATCGATAGTTTGATTTGGATAAAGAGCATTCATATATTCATCATTTAATTATTGACCTGGTACAACATCATGGAAAAATTAACTATCGGTAAATTTAAAACAAGGGCTATTACTATCAAGAATAACGGGTGGAGGAGGATGGGTAACAGGTCTGGATCGGGGAGCCAGATGAGGAGTAATAGGAAAAAATTTATTGTACATATATCATTTAATCAAGGCTAATACAATGTTCTATCATCTCTACACACTACTTAATCATATAAATTATATGTTGTTAGATGTAAATATCATATAGAAGTAGGGTAGACGAAATGGAGGTTCGCATGATAATAATGTGCCACTGGATAAAAGAAAAAGTCTATAAAATAGTGGTTAGACCGACCATGTTATATAGGCGGAGTGTTGGCCAATCAAAAAATTTCATGTCTAAAAGTTAAAAGTAGCTTAAATGAGGATGTTGAGGTGGATATGTGGGCATACCAAGAGAGATAAAATAAAAAATAAAAATTTTTAGGGTAAGGTGCGAGTGGACTCCACAGGGGACAAGTTACGAGAAGAAGAAGAAGAAGAAGAAGAAGAAGAGTGAACAAGAAAAGGAAAATTTTAAGATTGTTATGACTAACTCATACTTTTGGTTATGAAGAAAGGAAAGAGGGTGAGATGTGACTCATGATGAGGTATTTTAGGAGACACATAAAAAAAGGACAGTGCAAGAGAACACTGGGTGGAGACGAAAACATCGAACACATATATAAAATACTAACTTAAAAAAAAATTTAACTAATATTAATTTGTTTACATAGTAGCTATGTTTTTATTTCAAGAAGATTATCATAAAAGGATGGAAGAATGTCAATAAACCCAGCTTCCTTCAATTCAACCAACACTTGATGATATGGTTCGTTGTGGATAGATGCAGCGGGTGGAGTAAACAAAGGCAGAGTCAACTGACATGGAGTAAGCCGACCAACAGGTCATCCAAACCTACTCTTATCCGATGCTTTTAATTTGTCAAATCAAGAACAGATAAAATCTATGAGAAAAGAAATTCATGATATGAAACAACAATTGGACTCACAATTCGGAACATTCGTTAAGATGTAGAAATTCATGAAACTATGGGCATGAATTCTCTCATGATGAAGATGAACAAACTGAATCTGATTTGTAGTCTTTTAGGTATAAACTTTGGTTGATTGTCAAACTTGATTGTGGGAGACAAGATTTTGTTTTATTTTTTAATTTGAATGTGGGCTACTATCTCTATATTTTTATGCCCAAAATTATTCGATTTAATGGATTGATAGTAAGATTTGTTGGTTTAAATTTGTATATTGTTGGCCGGATTGATTAGTTGTTGGTTTGAACATTGTAATTGTTTGACAGGTGGTGTAGCTCAAAATTAGGCAGAATTCTGCCTAAAAGATTTCGACTGATTACTGACGGAAAGCATCAGATATTTTTCTAGTTTACAAAAAACATTCCAGATTTCTAACCGAATTAGTCAGAAATGATTTAAAAAATTATGTTTTTGAAACTTCCGTCGGAAAATTAAAGGATTTTATTTTTTAATTTTTAGTTCTCAACCGAATCAAATAGAAATATAAAATAGATATTTATTTTTATTTGAATTATTACGACAAATTCGGTTGGTAAATTTTCGACTACTATGGTCGGTAATTTAAAAATAATTTGGTTGTATGACCTTTTGAATGGTCCGACTACTTTGGTCAAAAATAATAAATTTTCGTTAGAACATAATCGAAAATCCAGAATTTTTGAATGTTTTGCGACAGATTTTGTGGTCGAAAATGAGTTATTCCTAGTAGTGATCCAAAAAAGAACCATCGGATGGAAGGCATGCAAGAATATATGAAATATCTAAAAAAGGCACGTAGAAGATGGTTGAACTTTCAAAGGGTATAAGGTCACTCAAATGCAAATGGGTCTTTAAACTCAAGAAAGATGGAAGTTGCAAGCTGGGCAAACACAAATATTGATTGGCGGTAAAAGGCTTTGAACAGAAAAACGATATTGATTTTGAATACAACTTCACATGTTATCAAAGTGACTTCTATTAAAACAAATGTGAGTTTAGCAGTTTGCTTAGATCTTGAAGTGGAGAAGTTAGACATGAAAACTACGTTAGAATTGGAAGACGGTATTTATATGGAGCAGAAAGAAGGATCTATAGTAGCTGAAAGGAAATAATGGTGTGCAAGGTAGTGGTACAAGAAGTTTGACTCGTTCATAAAAAGTTAAACTTACATAAAAACATATTCATATCCATTCAAAAAAAATTCTGACAATAAGTTTATTATTCAGAGAAAGTTCAAAACTATCCTTGAACTATAGGTTAAGGGTCAAAAATACTCTCCGTTCGCCTATTGCACTAAAATTGCCTCCGACGTTTTCTTTTCTACTTAAGTCGGCCCTTATGGCAAATGGCAATTTTTCCACACAAAAAATATGTAGTTAATAATGATGTGACAACTTCTTATTCGTCAAATTTAAAACATTTGTCCCCGTTAAAAAGGACCACATATATATACCTATATTCAGATTAACACGCTCCAAATAAAAAATCCAACTGAAAAAAGGAAACTCCAACCCCCGAGACTCTTCTTTCTTTTTTTCTAAGTGTCTCTTCTTCAAATTTGGGTTCTTCAATGTCACGATCCCGGTTCGCACTCCGTGAACATGTCATGATGGCACCTACTCCCTATGACTAGGTAAATGAGAGAACAACATAACTTGAGGTAAATATAATTAAAACTGAACAACTAGAAGGAAAACTGTATATAAATGCCGCTTCGCATTTATAACTCAATAACACGAAAGTCTATAATATCATCCCAAAATTCGAAAACTCACAGGAACACAAGCTAATGGAAGGTAATACACTGCTCTAACTCCAGAATGTCTAAAATAACAATACGAAAGGAAAAGCTAACTACTAAAGCTATAATAAGATAGAGACTCCTGGTCTGCGGATGCGGCAGATGTACCTCAAAGTCTCTGCTAGATCTCCTCGCCTCGAGGATAATACGCCTGGGTAGAGCTATCTGTATCTACACATGAAAAACATGCGCAGAAGGGACATGAATACACCACAACGGTACTCAATAAGTGGCAGGCCTACCCTCGGTTGGGTAGTGACGAGGAAGGTCAGGGCCCTATTGAGAATAAACATAATAATAAGTCTTGCAACAACATGAAATAAACATAAATATTGAGTACATTAATGAAGTAACACAAGTTATACAAGGCAACAATTAACACTCAAAGAATAAGGTAACACGGAGTAAAACAACTCAATATCAATACCAACAACGAGGATCTCCCAGGATACTGTCTTGTAGTCCATTTCATCAACTGTCAAAGGAGCTCATAGGATACCGTTCCGTAGTCCATCATATGAGTATATTCGAAGTATCTCTCGGGATACCGTCCTGTAGTCTAATCAATGTGCATGGGGGATCTACCAGGAATCTAACATGTAGTCCCAAAGTAAACAAACAAGGGGGGAAGCAACCGGAATCCCACATCTGTAGTCCCAATATAAATACGCAGCCACAACAAGAAGATATTCAGAAATAAAGTTTAAAAATACAAGGCAACATGTAATTCTAGCCTAACATGTTTCACGTTGTACAAATAAAACAACTTAAGCAAATATGCAACTTAAATCAGCTAAGCATGCTTTTCTAGACTAACACTGCCTATAATTGCAAATGAAACAAGAGTCTTTATAGGCTGAAGCACGCATCAAGGTAGTGGTACAAGAAGTTTGACGCATTCATAAAAAGTCAAACTTACATAAAAATATATTCATATCCATATGTATACTTCAAAAACAAATACTGACAATAAGTTTATTATTCATAGAAAGTTCAAAACTATCCTTGAACTATAGGTTAAGGGTCAAAAATACTCTCCGTTCGCATATTGCACTAAAATTGCCTCCGATGTTTTCTTTTCTACTTAAGTCGACCCTTATGACTAATGGTTATTTTTTCACACAGAAAAAATATGTAGTTAATAATGATGTGAAAGCTTCTTATTCGTCGAATTTAAAACATTTGTCCCCGTTAAAAAGGACCACCTATATATACGTATATTCGGACTTACCCGCTCCAAATAAAAAATCCAACTGAAAAAAGGAAACTCCAACCCCCGGGAGTCTTCTTCCTTTTTTTCTAAGTGTTTCTTTGTTAAATTAGGGTTCTTCAATGTCACGAACCTAGTTCGCCCTTCATGAAAATATTGCGATGGCACCTAGTCCTTACGACTAGGTAAGCCTAAATGTCGCTCGGCATACACAACTCAATAACGCGAAAGTCTACAATATCATCCCAAAATTCGGAAACTCACGGGAACATAAACGGAAGGTAATACACTGCTCTAACTACAAAATGTCTAAAATAACAATACGAAAGAAAAAGTTTACTGCTAAAGCTAGAATAATATAGAGACTCCTGGTCAGCGGACGCGGCAGATGTACCTCGAAGTCTATGGTAGATCTCTCTGCCTCAAGGATAATACGCCTAGGTAGGGCTACCTGGATCTGCACATGAAAAATATGCGTAGAAGGGGCATGAGTACACCACATCATACTCAGTAAGTGACAAGCCTAACCTCGATTGGGTAGTGACAAGAAAGGTCAGGGCCCTACTGGGAATAAATATAATAATAAGTCTTGCAACAACATGAAATAAACATAAATAATGAGTACAACTATGAAGTAAGACAAGTTATACAAGGCAACAATTAACACTCAGATAATAAGGTAACACGGAGTAAAACAACTCAATATCAATACCAACAACGAGGATCTCCCAGGATACTGTCTTGTAGTCCATTTCATCAACTGTCAAAGGAGCTCATAGGATACCGTTCCGTAGTCCATCATATGAGTATATTCGAAGTATCTCTCGGGATACCGTCCTGTAGTCTAACTATCAATGTGCAAGGGGGATCTACCGGAAATCCAACCCGTAGTCCCAAAGTAAACATGTCACGACCCGAATTACCCACCATCGGGGTCATGATGGCGCCTACTAAATGGAAGCTAGGCAAGCCAAATATTAGTTACACCTCCATTAATTACCAATTTCTTATTAAGACTTATTATTAAAAACATATAAATTACAGCGGAATAATCAAAATTAGCGGAAAACTTAGTCAAATATGATAAAGAAAACCCAAGCATGATACACTACCCAAGACTGGTGTCACAATACTCACGAACTTCTAAGAATAATACACATAATTGTCTGAAAGAAAATACAAGTTGTTTATCTCGATTACATGAGATAACAGAATGAAAAGCATAGATAGAAGAGACAACGGGTCCTGCGGACGCTTGCAAGGCTACCTCGTAGTCTCAGTAGTCGGAAAATCCACAAGTCGCTACTGCCGCTGCTGCTGTCCGTAACCTGTATCTGCGCAAAAGAGCGCAGAGTGTAGTATCAGCACAACCGACCCCATGTGCTGGTAAGTGCCTGGCCTATCCCAGCGAACTAGTGACAAGGCTAAGGCCGGTCACCCACATAAACCTGTACAGTTGCAATATACATATATATACAATACATTTATAAGGAAATACTCTGCTCTGAAATAACAGTCAATAACTCACGATATCCAGAATAATCTAATCAACAGAATAAATCTTACTTTCATGTCTCAATTCCTCTCTCATTTCATATCTCGTGGTAGGCGTACCACCCGCTCCCAACTATCACAATAATTATATCTTGTGGTAGGCGTACCACCCGCTCCCAAATATATCAATAGGCTACCGGCAACTATGGCCAATGCCAAGATTTAAATCACTTCGTGGTCGACGTGCCACACGATCCCATTTCTTATTATATAAGTGGTCGGCGCGCCACACGATCCCAATTCATAAATATATAAGTGGTCGGCGCGCCACACGATCCCAATTCATAAATATATATATTACCGGCATTTAGCCAATAATCTCTATATCAACAATATTTATAATTACCGGTTTTAAACCAATAATTGATAATAATTTCAACAATTTATCTTCATTACCGGTATAACACCAATAACTCTTAATCAACAATTTTATTCATAACTAAATTCCTATTCCTTCAAGATAGGATAGAACAAACACTTACCTCGAAAGTTTACGAACGATTCAATCCGTAGCAATGCCTTTTTCCTTTCGAATTTGACTCCAATCCAATCGTATCTATACACAATTGATTTAATATCATCAATTCTACTTAACAAACTAGTTCATATTGCTAAATATGATTTTTACAACATTCTGCCCGGAATAGTAAAAATCGACCCCGGGCCCACATAATCGAAACTCAAGTTTCGAACCAAAATAAGTTCACCCAATCTTCCATGAGTTCAAATATACAATTTGTTCTTAAGTTCGACTCCAAAACGAGTTCTAGATCGCAAATTCTTTGAAAACCCTTACTATACTAAATTCTCAATTTTTCTACCCATTTACACCTAATTAGGCTTAGAAATTCAAATAATATTGATGGAAAATGAAGAAAACGAGTTAAGAATCACTTACCCAAGAAGTTTGATGAAGAATCGCTCAAAAATCGTCCAAGGAGTTGTGGAGAAGAGAGTTGAACAGAAATGGGATTTTTATCCCGTTTCTGTTCTGTTTTCTGACTTAAATTCACCGGGCATAAGTTTGTTCATCGCGTTCGCGACACCCCGGTCGCGTTCGCGATGAAGAAGAAGTTTTACACATCGCGTTCGCGTGGGGCTTGACGCGAACACGAAGAAGAAAATTCTGGGGCTTACAGGTTGGCCTACGCGAACGCGAGCTAGTCCACGCGAACGCGTAGAGAAAAAGGGTTTGCTCAATTTTACACTACGCGAACGCGTGAAGTAGTACGCGATCGCGATGAAGGGAAACAGCTGGGCATCGTGAACGCGACCAGAGGGACGCGAACGCGTTGAAGAGAAGAAGTTGGCCATCACGAACGCGACCACCTGGACGCGAACGCGTAGAAGGATTGCCTGCTGCAGATTTTCTGCAGTTTTTCTTAAATCCAAAACCACCCCGATGCCTATCCAAAACTCACCCGAGCCCTCGAGGCTCCAAACCAAATATGCACACTAACTCAAAAACATCATACGAACTTGCTCGCGCGATCAAATCGCTAAAATAACATCAAAATCCATGAATTGAGCCTTAAAACTCAAGAATTCTTTCAAATTTTCATAACTTTCAAAATTTCCAATTTGAGGCCGAAACACGTCAAACGACGTCCGTTTTCAACCAAACTTTCCAGGAAGCGCTTAACCAATATATATGACCTGTACCGGGCGTCGGAACCAAAATACAAGCCCGATACCAGTACATTTTAATAAAAATTCAGTTTCATTTTCCTTAAACATTTTCAAAAAACAATTTAAGAGAAAAATTCTTTTACCGGGGTTCTAGACCTCGGATTTCAATTCCGGGCATACGTCCGAGTTCCATATTTTTCTACGGATTTTCTGAGACCGTCAAATCACGGATCCGGGTCCGTTTATCAAAAATGTTGACCAAAGTCAACCGTATCAATATTAATATCATTTTTATCCAAATTTCTCATAGAATTCATATTTTCTATCACAAAATCTTTTCGGCTACATGCTCGGATTGTGCACGTAAATCGAGGCAACATGGAATGAGGTTTTCAAGGCCTCAGAAGCTCGAAATGATTAATAAAATAAGTGATGACCCTTTGGGTCGTCACAATCTCCACCTCTAAAACAACCGTTCGTCCTCGAACGGACAAAAGAGAGAACCTGAGTCGGGAAAAAAATGTGGGTAGCGGCTCCGCATATCGGACTCGGACTCCCGGGTCGATGCCTCGGGAGGTCGACCTCTCCACCGAACACGCACAGAAGGATAACTCTTCGACCTCAACTGTCGAACCTGCCGGTCTAGAATGGCCACCGGCTCCTCCTCGTAAGATAGATCATTGTCCAATTGGACAGTACTGAAGTCTAACACATGTGTGGGATCGCCGTGGTATCTCCGAAGCATAGATACGTGAAAAACTGGGTGCACGGCTGATAAGCTAGGCGGCAAAGCTAATCCGTAAGCCACCCCTCCCACTCTGTCTAGAATCTCAAATGGACCAATATACCTAGGGCTGAGCTTGCCCTTCTTCCCGAACCTCATCACGCCCTTCATAGGCGACACTCGAAGCAATACTCGTTCACCAACCATGAAATCTACATCTCGAACCTTACGATCCGCATAAGTCTTCTGCCTGGACTGAGCTAAACGCAATCTCTCCTGAATAGTCTTGACCTTATCCAAGGCCTCCTAAACTAAATCTATACCCAACAACCGAGCCTCTCCCGGTTCAAACCATCCAACTGGTGATCGACATCGCCTACCATATAACGCCTCATACGGAGCCATCTGGATGCTAGACTGGTAACTGTTATTGTAGGCGAACTCTGCTAATGGCAGAAACTGGTCCCACGAGCCTCCGAAATCAATAACACAGGCTCGAAGCATGTCCTCTAAAATTTGAATAGTCCTCTCGGACTGGCCATCCGTCTGAGGATGAAATGCTGTACTCAACTGAACCTGTGTGCCTAACTCCTGCTGGACCGCTCTCCAGAACCGCGAGGTATACTGCGTACCCCGATCAGAGATAATAGATACTGGCACTCCATGGAGACGAACAATCTCTCTAATGTACACCTCCGCTAACCTCTCCGACGAGTAGGAGACAGATACTCGAATAAAGTGTGCTGACTTGGTCAGACTATCAACAATGACCCAAATAGCATCAAATTTCCTCCGAGTCAAAGGAAGTCCAGTAACAAAATCCATAGTGATCCGCTCCCATTTCCACTCGGGAATTTCAATCCTCTGGAATACACCACCAGGTCTCTGGTGCTCATATTTCACCTGCTGACAATTTAGACACCGAGCGACATACGCAACGATATCTTTCTTCATTCTGCGCCACCAATAGTGCTGCCGTAAGTCCCGGTACATCTTCGCGGCGCCTGGGTGAATAGAATACCGCGAACTGTGGGCCTCCGCTAAGATTAACTCTCGAATCCCTTCGACATTGGGCACACAAACTCGACCCCGCAATTTCAATACCCCATCATCATCTAGATTTACCTGTATGGCACCTCCCCGCTGTACTGTATCTCTCAACTCACGCAAATGAGGATCATCAAATTGCCTCTCACGGATACGCTCTAATAAAGAAGAACGAGCGACCGTGCGGGCTAACACCCTGCTAGGCTCAGAAATGTCTAATCTCACGAACCGGTTAGCTAAGGCCTGGACATCTATAGCTAATGGTCTCTGACTGACCGGAATATATACAAGACTACCCATGCTGGCAGACTTTCTACTCAATGCATCGGCCACCACATTGGCCTTACTCGGGTGATATAAAATAGTAACATCATAGTCTTTTAGCAACTATAGCCACCTTCTCTGCCTCATATTCAACTCTTTCTGCTTAAACAAATACTGAAGACTCTTATGATCGGTGTATACTTCACATGCTACACCATACAAATAATGCCTCCGGATCTTCAATGCGTGAATAATCGCCGCCAATTCTAGATCATGCACTGGATAGTTCTTCTCATGAATCTTCAACTTGCCTCGAAGCATAGGCAATAACTTTGCCATCCTGCATTAACACTGCACCAAGCCCAATACGGGAAGCATCACAATAAACGGTATAAGGTCCCGTACCTGTGGGTAAAACCAATACCGGTGTTGTGGTCAAGGTTGTCTTGAGCTTTTGAAAGCTCGCCTCACATTCATCGGACCATTCAAATTGAACACCCTTCTGGGTCAATCTGGTTAGTGGGGTTGCAATAGACGAAAATCCTTCTACGAATCGGCGATAATAACCCGCTAACCCCAAGAAACTCCGAATATCCGTGGCTGATGTCGGTCTAGGCCAGCTCTTGACTGCCTCAATTTTCTTCGGATCAACCTGAATACCTGCTGCCGTCACAATATGACCCAGGAATGCAACCGAACTTAGCCAAAATTCACACTTTGAAAATTTTGCATATAGCTGGCTATCTCTCAGAGTCTGTAAGGCCACTCTGAGATGTTGCGCATGCTCCTCCTGACCGCGGGAATATATTAATATGTCATCAATGAAGACTATTACAAACAAGTCTAAATAAGCCCGGAACACCCGATTCATTAATTCCATAAAAGCTGCTGGAGCATTTGTCAACCCAAAAGACATGACCAGAAATTCATAATGTCCATACCGAGTGCGGAACGCTGTCTTAGGGACATCAGATGCCCTAATCTTCAGCTGATGATAGCCGGATCTCAAATCTATCTTTGAAAATACCTTGGCACCCTGAAGCTGGTCAAATAAATCATCAATTCGCGGAAGTGGATATTTATTTTTGATAGTCACCTTGTTTAACCGTCGATAGTCAATGCACATTCTCATCGAACCATCTTTCTTCTTTACAAATAATACAGGTGCACCCCACGGCGAAACACTGGGCCTAATGAAACCCTTTTCAAGTAAATCCTGCAACTGTTCCTTCAATTCTTTTAACTCGGGCGGAGCCATACGGTATGGGGGAATGGAAATGGGCTGAGTGCCTGGAGCCAAGTCAATGCAAAAATCAATGTCCCTATCGGGCGGCATACCTGGCAAGTCTGAAGGAAATACTTCAGGAAATTCGCGAACCACAGGCACAGAGTCAATAGAAGGAACCTCAACACTAGAATCACGGACATAGGCCAAATAAGCCAAGCATCCTTTTCCAACCATACGCTGAGCTTTAACATAAGAAATAACATTACGGCTAGTATGACCTGAAATTCCTTTCCACTCTATACGAGGCGAATTCGGCAGGGCTAAAGTCACAGTCTTGGCATGGCAATCTAAAATAGCATGATACGGAGATAGCCAGTCCATGCCTAGTATAATATCAAAGTCCACCATATTTAGGAGTAATAAATCAGCACGGGTCTCGAGACCCTCAATTACTATATTACATGACCGATGAACTAGATCAACCACAATAGAGTCGCCTACTGGTGTAGACATATGAACAGGAACACTCAGTGGATCACTGGGCTGAATCAAGTATGGTGCAAAATAGGAAGACACATACGAATATGTAGACCCAGGGTCAAATAATGCTGATGCCTTTCTATCACAAACCAAAATAATACATGTAATGACGGCATTAGAAGACTCAGCCTCTGGTCTGGCGGGAAGTGCATAACATCGGGGCTGTGCCCCACCACCCTGAGCAGTATCTCTGGGACGATCAGCTGCTGGCTGGTCTCTACCTCTATCGGTCTGAGCTCCACCTCTATGACCTCTACCTCCACCTCTATGTCCTCTACCTCCGCCTCTAGCTAGTTGGGCAGGCTGTGAGGGAACTGGGGCCTGAATCATGGCACGAGAACCCTGCTGGTGAGATCTGTCAGAAGCTCGAGGGCAATACTTTGCAATGTACCTAAGATCACCGCACGTAAAACAAGCCCTCGACTGCTGAAAATAGCGAAGTGGTGGTGCACTGATAGGCTGCTGATCAGAGTAGCATGGCTGAGAATTACGATCACCTGAAGCATCATGAGAAACCTGAAGAGCTGACCGATAAGGCCTAGGAGGATGGCCTCTATCATAAAAATCTCTATCTCCAGACGAGGTACCACTGAATCTACCCGAATTACGAGATCTCTTATCTGATCCATGTCTTGCTCCCTGTGACAGAGCCATCTCGATCCGGCGGGCTGCATTAGCCGCCTCCTGAAAAGTGATTTCAGTTCCTGCCCCCATAGCCATCTGTAGCCGAATTGGCCGATTCAAGCCATCAATAAACCTCCTCACTCTCTCCCGATCTGTGGGAAGTATAATAATAGCATGACGAGCCAGGTCCACGAACCTAGTCTCGTACTGTGTGACAGACATAGATCCCTGATGAAGACGCTCAAATTATCTGCGCATAATCTCCCGCTGAGTTGCTGGAAGGAACTTCTCCAAGAATAATTCTGCAAACTGCTCCCAAGTCAAAGATGACGATCCCGCTGGCCTGGATAGACAATAATCTCTCCACCAAGTCTTGGCGGAACCGGATAACCGAAAAGTAGCAAAGTCCACACCATTAGTCTCCACAATACCCATAGTACGGAGAACTTCGTGGCAGCTGTATAGGAAATCCTGTGGATCCTCTGAAGGAGTGCCACTGAATGTGGTAGTGAACAGCTTGGTAAACCTGTCCAATCTCCACAACGCGTCAGCGGACATGGCTGCACCATCATTAGACGGAGTCGCAATAATAGGTCGAGCTGCCTCAACTGGCTGAATCACAGGATCCTGAGCCTGGGGAATTACTGGCTCCGGAGTGCGCGTAGCAGGAGTCTGATTACCTCCTCCAGCCTGAGAAGTGGCTGGTGCTACCGGTAATAAACCTGCTCTGGTGATATGATCCATAAAACCTGCTATCCGGACCAAAGCATCCTGAAGATCCGGTGAAAATAAAGTTCCTCCTGGGACCTGAGCTGGGCCTACTGGAGCTGCTGGGGCCGGAACTTCCTCCTCGATATGAACCTGAGGTTCTGCCGCTCGTGCTGCTGCTCGGGGCTGAGCTCTGCCCCTACCTTGTCCTCTAGGACGACCTCGACCTCGGCCTCTACCCCTAGCAGGAGCCGCCGCTGCTGGGACCTCGGGCTGCTGGTCAGTAGATGAGGATGCACGTGTCCTTACCATCTGCGGAAGAACAGAGTAGAAGTTCAATTAACATTTAAAAGATCAAGTCGCACGACCGGAAAGAATAAAGGGAATATTTTCCTAACTCCGTAGCCTCTGGAGGATAAATACAGACGTCTCCGTACCGATCCTTCAGACTCTACTAAGGTTGTTCGTGAGTTGTGAGACCTGTGCAACCTAGTGCTCTGATACCAACTTGTCACGACCCGAATTACCCACCATCGGGGTCATGATGGCGCCTACTAAATGGAAGCTAGGCAAGCTAAATATTAGTTACACCTCCATTAATTACCAATTTCTTATTAAGACTTATTATTAAAAACATATAAATTACAGCGGAATAATCAAAATTAGCGGAAAACTTAGTCAAATATGATAAAGAAAACCCAAGCATGATACACTACCCAAGACTGGTGTCACAATACTCACGAACTTCTAAGAATAATACACATAATTGTCTGAAAGAAAATACAAGCTGTTTATCTCGATTACATGAGATAACAGAATGAAAAGCATAGATAGAAGAGACAACGGGTCCTGCGGGCGCTTGCAAGGCTACCTCTGTAAGGCCCCGTAAAATTTTTTGTGCATAAAACCTAGTAGATGTGGTGTCATGGTCCGAATGATGTGTTAGGAATGCGTAGAATTCTTCGCGGCGAGCTTGCGAGCCGCGGTTCGGACCCTTGGTAGTGATTTAAGTTTCAAAAATGTAGAGAATTAATTTTTCCGAAAAATTGTCAAATGTGCGGTCAAGAATGCGACCGCAAACCTGACATGCGGACCGCATTCTGACCGCAAATCGTTCCAGAGAAGTTGCCCAAAATCATGTCAATAATGCGGTCGAAATTGCGATCGCATAGTGAATCTGCGGTCCAATTTGCGACCGCAGATCAGGAATGCGGACCGCATAATGGCCGCATTTCGTAGCAGAGCTGGAGTAATTTTGAGGCCATTTTGCGGTCACTTTGCGGACCGCATGTGTGTTCTGCGGTCGCATAGTGACCGCATATTTGACCCCGGCCCAGATTTTTGTAACATTTTGACCCGATCTCTTCTTTAATATAACACACTTCTTCTTCATTTTATCATATTATCTTACAAAAAAATTAGAGAGAGAAGAGAGGGTTTTTAGAGAGAGAAGTTCTTCATCTTCAAAGATTGTTCCAACTACTTAATTCCAAGGGATCCTAGGGCAAGGATTCAACTTCCCCAATATTTTCAAGGTAAAAACCCTAACTATTTTCTTGATTTTCAGTTTTAATTGGGTAAAGAGAGGTTTTCATATAATAGCTTTTAAGAGTAGAATTTTTACACTCATGCATGATTATTGAACTTGATTTCTAGTAAAAAGAAGTAAGTAGAAGTAAGAGTCTTCAAGAACAAGGTGGGCAAGAATAGGATATCTTGGGTAAGCATAAAGTAGAAAGTTAACGGAAGAAAACTCATCACCAGGTATGTATGGCTAATTTTGATTCTTGTGAAATCGCCCTTATGTGTAAAATTGTTTGGCATGTGTTGATTTGAGAAATTGTATGTGATTATTTGATGTTGTTGTTGGATATTCAAAGTTGTTGTTGAACTATGAGTGTTGTGGTATGAAATATGAACCGAAAGGTAAATGAGAGTTGAATTGGGTAAAGAATTTGTGAATAATGATTATGATGGCCTATATGGCACCTTGTGGAAAAGAAAATGAAACACTTGAGAATTGGTTTATTGTGGAAAGAGATGAAACACTTGAATTATGGAAAATTGTTGAATATACATGTGTGAACATTCTTGAATGTGGAAACATTGTAACTTGGTTGTGATATTGGCTTGAGAAGTAATTGAGAACATGAAACAATGTGCAAGTTGCTTATTTGAACTTGTTGAAATTGTGTGTAGTACCTTTTCTGCTGTTTGAAATTGTTGTGTTTTCAACTGTAAGGCGGGGTCGTGTCGCGCGCCGCGACGTGGTGAAATAAGGTGTGGGTTGGGGTGATAAGGGTGGCCGAGGTAATAAGGGTGGTCAGGGGCAATAAGGATGGAAAGCGATCAAAATCGCTATTGAAAATTGATACAGAAATCAATAATGTGAAAATGTGAAAGGAGACAGCAGGAGAGTTTGCAACCTGTGGGGCACCGATTGCCCCTTTGTTTGACTACTTGTGCTTTATGTGATTGATTGGTTATTGTTAAATTGGTTGATCGTAGAAAGTGCTTTGTGTTGAGAATTATTTGAAATGAGGAAAATGTGGAAACATGGGTGGCTGGCTTAATTAATTGTTGATGTAATTTAATGGCTTGAGTTTACTTGGGACAAAGTTTGTCCATACATACCAGTACAATTCAAGTGTACTGACGTCCCTTTTTGCCGGGGACGCTACATTCGTGTTATGATTGTAGGTGGATCAGTAGCAGGCACTTCAGCTCATCGGCAGTAGTATCCTTCTCCTTCCACTGCCTATTTTGGTGAGCCCCTTTCTTCCTCGGGGCCTTGTGTGGTTCATGCCACTTTGGTTTAGATTTTATTTTGGTTTTGTAAGGTATAGCCGGAGCCTTGTTACCGGCAAGTACTGTACTTCCCTTTTGTATCCTAGAGGCTCTGTAGACATGTAAACTGTGGGATTGTGGCCTATGTATATGTATGGGGCGTTGTAAAATATAAATTATGAACTTGTTAGTGATTCAATCACATGGTTGCGTTTATGCATTATGAAATCAGTCATTATTGGTAAAATATTTGGTTAATGAGAAACAATCAACACGGGGTTAACGCGTGGGAATGAAAGGCACCCAGGTCCGCTTGACTGGGGCAACTCGGTCAGGCGCCGGTCATGTCCCTCGATTTGGGGCGTGACACTTTGGTCATCGGAGCATATGGTTTTTAAAGTGTCCTAGGATGTCTCGGAGCCGTGTCTAGTAGTGCCCTTCTTATAGGTGTGTTGTCGACCACATCATATAAGTAGGGGGCTGCACGGACATTTAGGAATATTACCCTTCTTCATCACTCCAAATCGTGCGATAAAGCTTGACTATAAGATTGTTTTGTAACCGTGCGTTGAGATTCAAGGTAAGTTTAAATGCTCTTTCGTCTATTTTATGTAGTGTTGTCATATGTCATGACCAATGGGAAAAGACATGGGTGTTATGGAGATAGCACATGTATCTTGTTGAATAAACTGTATGAATATATATAGTATAAGTACATAGTACTACAAGTATACTTTATTTGGGGAAAGGATTAGAAGTGATTACCCGCACGAAGAGGCATTGATTTGATGATTGATATGTAAGCTTAAATAGCAAGCATGGTTAGTGCAAGAAGTATATAATTGATCGTAAGGTGTGAAAGAATATTGGTTATATAAGCACGTGATATATGAGATAATGACTAAGAGATTAATAGGGAGAGTGTAAGTCTCTCATATGAGGTAAAAAGTTATGAAATGAGACTCAATTGGACCCTAGGTGAGAAGACCCTTGTCTTACGAACGTTATAAGGACCCAAAAATGTACGAAGTTGCGTTACACTCATAAAGGATATGCGTGGGGACTTGGAATCCCATACCTACGTGGCTGAATAGGAGAAGGGAACTTAGGAGATCAATACTATGGTGACTTAAATTTTCCTAATGGTCGAGTATATATATAAGAGGGATAGATATATGAGGCATATGTTCCTAAAGTTTCTACACTCAAGACTTGTGTCAAGATCCAGGATATTTTCCCCATGTGGGAGAGGGAGGACCATCGTGAGGCCACTTAAATACAATGAAACAAGAGCGAGACCATGTAGCTATGATATTTGAATATTTTGGTGAAGACATGAATGGTCTAGAAAAGAGATTAAGGAATGTAAATTCTTCACGCATGGCAATGTGACTGATAGGGTCAACGATTCTAGAAAATAAGAGTATGTTTGTAAAGAGACTTTTACTTGTCATAAGGTCGGGAGAAATGGGACCCAAGGAGGTACCATATGTCAAATGTGAAAGATTGTGAGTTCCTAGAATGGGCTAATCATAGATTTGTGATTTAAACAAAGTTTCGGGATACTAAGAAAGCCAAAACGAGTGAGAGAAATGAATGTGTTGCCACGACAACCCAAGATGGTAATTGGGGCTTGATAGAGAGCCTCTAAAGAGCCTTACAAATAGATAAGTGTTAAATGATGTTCAGACGAACACTCCTTGCTACATATGTCCCAATAAGAGTTAAGAGGTGAGCCGGATGGAATGCCTAAGGTAAGAGACCACGTAATATATGGAAGAGTGCGTGGCTATTCACTAACTAGGAAGAATGAGGTGAGAAGAAATGGGGAGAAAACCTTAAAATTGAGATGGTCATGGTTATTTAAAATAATTTTTGCATCAGAATGGTGGACTCACTTAGGGCACAAGTGTTAATAAAAGTTATAAGGGATTAACCGCAATTCAACCGACATGGGTGACACTGAATATCGACTAAAAGGGGTCTAGAGATAGTTCATGTCTACACACAATGGGAAGCGAGGTCATCGTTGGTAAGGTTGTGGTACTGTAAATTGATTAAACAAGACATAATGATTTTTCAAATTCACAGGAGACAGACAAATGTGTGGAACAATAAAGCTATTAATTATGCACTATCCGCAAAACAAGATGGGAATGAAAGGTTCGGAATGGATTGAAGGAGGATGAAAACTCGTGACAGACTAGACGTGTTTGGCATGATAACTCTTAAGCGGCAATATCAGGGAACTTTATTGGTAACTATAACATGGGGAATAAGGCGAGTTACTCATCCGAGATAGAATCAAGTGGACTAAGCCTTACACTTAAGAGTGAAACCAAAAGTTGTTGTTGAAGTATTGAGGAGGATTTAAAGTTTCAAGAGAATACCCTTCTCGGGATAGTGACCCTTCGTAAGTCATATGCATATAAAGGTTGTTGATATACGTTTTGAGAGGTGTTTAACCGTAATGAGGGATGGTAGGAAATTTCACAGGGGAAGTAGTGCAGTTTCTTAAAGTCTATAATGCACATATGGGGAGAAGAGGTTGGTTAAGAAAAGTTAGAGCACAATGCTACTTTACATTCGATACAATGCCGTGCAAGTTAGTGTTATTCGGGGTATATGTGCAAAGTTAGCCAGTGCTATTCATTTGAGACAGGAGGTCATATGAGAAAACTCATTCAGCAATGCCTTGGGTTAAGAATTATGAAGAGTTAGTAGCAATTATTCACATGGGGTCGTAACCACATCAAGGAAATTATAGTGGAACTCAATTCGTGGAAGGTCTTATGTATGAGGAATATAGTAAGGATGTTCCGCTATCGATGTAAAGTATTAAGGTGAAAGTTATGCCTCCAAGGTTGGTTAGGGTGTGTGTTGATGCAGCATAGAAAGGTTATAGCGTATGCTTCGAGATAACTCAAAAATCACGAGAAGAATTACCCGACACATGATTTGGAGCTTGCGACAGTTGTGTCTGCTTTGAAATATGGCGGTATTATCTTTATGGAGTTCATGTAGATGTGTTTTCAGACCACAAGAGCCTCCAGTATTTGTTCAAGCAGAAAGAGCTGAATCTGAGACAGCGGCGGTGGTTAGAACTACTCAAGGACTATGATATGGACATATTGTACCATCCAGGGAAGGCAAATGTGGTAGCCGACGCTCTTAGTCGAAAATCCATGGGTAGTTTGGCTAATTTGGGTGTGGATCAGAGACCCCTGGCTCGAGAGGTTTACCAATTAGGCAGTTCGGGGGTTCGTATCCCGACGTCAGACGAGGGGGATATTTTGGTGCATAATGGAGCAGAATCATCATTAGTCGCGGAAGTTCATGGATCCAGCATTAGTTCGGGTAAAGGAAGCAGTTATGAATGACAAGACCTCAGCATTTGTACTCAGCAGCGAAGATGGTGTAATGCGGTGTCAAGGTAGACTATGTGTTCCGGACGTGAACGAACTTCGGGAAAGAGTGATGGCAGAGGCTCATACTTCCAGGTATTCTGTGCACCCTGGTTCAACGCAAATGTATCACGATCTCAAGGAGATTTATTGGTGGAACGGTATGAAAAGGGATATAGAAAGCTTTGTAGCTAAATGTCCGAACTGTCAACAAGTGAAGGCCGAGCATCAACGGCCCGGTGGATTAACTCAGATTATAGAAATACCAAGGTGGAAATAGGAGATGATCAATATGGATTTCGTGGTGGGGTTACCTCGCACACAGCATAAGTTCGATTCAATATGGGTGATAGTAGATCGACTCGCCAAATCAGCTCACTTCCTGCCTGTCAAGTCCACTGATACTGCGGAGCAATATGCAAGATTGTACATCAAGGAGATAGTAAGGCTTCATGGCACTCCACTTTCTATCATCTCGGATCGCGGGGCTCAGTTCACAGCTAACTTTTGGAAGAAGTTTCAGCAAGGTTTGGGAACTCAGGTGAATCTCAGCACAGCTTTCCATCCACAGACCGATGGACAGGCCGAGCGGACCATTCAGACGCTTGAAGATATGTTGCGGGCTTGTGTCTTAGATTTTAAAGGTAATTGGGATGAACACTTGCCACTGATAGAATTTGCTTACAATAACAGCTATCATGCTAGCATTCAGATGGCCCCGTTTGAGGCATTATACGGGAGAAGATGTAGATCGCCAATCGGGTGGTTTGAGGTAGGTGAAGCGGAATTGCTAGGGCCAGATATGGTGTACGAAGCTATGGAAAAGGTCAAGGTTATTCAGGAGAGAATGAAAACAGCACAGAGTCGTCAAAAGTCCTATGCAGACGTTCGTCGAAGGATTTGGAGTTTCAAGTCGATGATTGGGTGTTCTTGAGGGTATCTCCTATGAAGGGAGTCATGCGATTCGGGAAGAAAGGGAAATTGAGTCCTAGGTATGTCGGGCCATATCGGATCGTTCAAAGGATTGGTCAAGTTGCTTATAGGCTAGAGTTGCCTTCCGAGATGTCAGCAATGCATCCGGTATTCCATGTGTCCATGTTGAAGGAAGTGATTGGAGATCCATCCACCATCATGCCAGTCGAAGCTATAGAGGTTAATGAAAATTTGTCATATGAAGAAGTTCCAGTTGCCATCTTAATAGGCAAGTCCGTAAGTTGAGAAATAAGGAAGTTGCCTCTGTTAAAGTATTGTGGCGAAGTCAACAAGTTGAGGAGGCCACATGGGAAGCTGAAAAAGAGATGAAAGAAAAGTACCCCCATTTGTTCGATCAAGCCTAGAAGAAATTAGGCGACCCTTCTACTTCTAGTAACTGTCATCTTGTCCAAGTTGTTTCCCTCTTAGTGTTAGTAAAAGCCTCCTTCATTTTGTAAAGAGTTATGTGTTAAGTAAGCAACTAATAGTAAGTGTAGATTGGTAATGGTTTGTTAAGTGTACATGGTGTGTTAAAATGGTTAAATAAGGTAAGAATTCATTGAAGTGACTAGTTTATGTGCAAATGTAACAATGTGATAGAATATGTGCATTCGTTGAGGTAAGAAAGTATATACAAGTTGTGAAAAGTGTTGTAGTTGTATATTGTTGTTTGGTAATATGTTTCGGGGGCCCTCTGACAGGTGGATATGTTCATAATACAAAGGAAACTCTGGCGAAATTTTTCTAAAATATAAGAGTTAGTCAAAATTTTGATAGCTTGCATATCATGATAACGATCCTCGCGGGATCCAATAACTGGCTCACGGCCCACAAGTATACTCAACCGCCCAAGAAGGGGGAGGATGTAAGGCCCCGTAAAATTTTTGTGCATAAAACCTAGTAGATGTGGTGTCATGGTCCGAATGATGTGTTAGGAATGCGTAGAATTCTTCGCGGCGAGCTTGCTCGCCGCAGTTCGGACCCTTGGTAGTGATTTAAGTTTCAAAAATGTAGAGAATTAATTTTTCCGAAAAATTGTCAAATGTGCGGTCAAGAATGCGACCGCAAACCTGACATGCGGACCGCATTCTGACCGCAAATCGTTCCAGAGAAGTTGCCCAAAATCATGTCAATAATGCGGTCGAAATTGCGATCGCATAGTGAATCTGCGGTCCAATTTGCGACCGCAGATCAGGAATGCGGACCGCATAATGGCCGCATTTCGTAGCAGAGCTGGAGTAATTTTGAGGCCATTTTGCGGTCACTTTGCGGACCGCATGTGTGTTCTGCGGTCGCATAGTGACCGCATATTTGACCCCGACCCAGATTTTTGTAACATTTTGACCCGATCTCTTCTTTAATATAACACACTTCTTCTTCATTTTATCATATTATCTTACAAAAAAATTAGAGAGAGAAGAGAGGTTTTTAGAGAGAGAAGTTCTTCATCTTCAAAGATTGTTCCAACTACTTAATTCCAAGGGATCCTAGGGCAAGGATTCAACTTCCCCAATATTTTCAAGGTAAAAACCCTAACTATTTTCTTGATTTTCAGTTTTAATTGGGTAAAGAGAGGTTTTCATATAATAGCTTTTAAGAGTAGAATTTTTACACTCATGCATGATTATTGAACTTGATTTCTAGTAAAAAGAAGTAAGTAGAAGTAAGAGTCTTCAAGAACAAGGTGGGCAAGAATAGGATATCTTGGGTAAGCATAAAGTAGAAAGTTAACGGAAGAAAACTCATCACCAGGTATGTATGGCTAATTTTGATTCTTGTGAAATCGCCCTTATGTGTAAAATTGTTTGGCATGTGTTGATTTGAGAAATTGTATGTGATTATTTGATGTTGTTGTTGGATATTCAAAGTTGTTGTTGAACTATGAGTGTTGTGGTATGAAATATGAACCGAAAGGTAAATGAGAGTTGAATTGGGTAAAGAATTTGTGAATAATGATTATGATGGCCTATATGGCACCTTGTGGAAAAGAAAATGAAACACTTGAGAATTGGTTTATTGTGGAAAGAGATGAAACACTTGAATTATGGAAAATTGTTGAATATACATGTGTGAACATTCTTGAATGTGGAAACATTGTAACTTGGTTGTGATATTGGCTTGAGAAGTAATTGAGAACATGAAACAATGTGCAAGTTGCTTATTTGAACTTGTTGAAATTGTGTGTAGTACCTTTTCTGCTGTTTGAAATTGTTGTGTTTTCAGCTGTAAGGCGGGGTCGTGTCGCGCGCCGCGACGTGGTGAAATAAGGTGTGGGTTGGGGTGATAAGGGTGGCCGAGGTAATAAGGGTGGTCAGGGGCAATAAGGATGGAAAGCGATCGAAATCGCTAGCAAAAATTGATACATAAATCAATAATGTGAAATTGTGAAAGGAGACAGCAGGAGAGTTTGCAACCTGTGGGGCACTGA
Organism: Nicotiana noctiflora; assembly: GCA_032618575.1. NCBI lineage: Eukaryota > Viridiplantae > Streptophyta > Magnoliopsida > Solanales > Solanaceae > Nicotiana > Nicotiana noctiflora. The sequence continues at coordinate 28,574 of JASVEL010011878.1, read as the reverse complement.
TTGCCCCTTTGTTTGACTACTTGTGCTTTATGTGATTGATTGGTTATTGTTAAATTGGTTGATTGTAGAAAGTGCTTTGTGTGAGAATTATTTGAAATGAGGAAAATGTGGAAACATGGTTGGTTGGCTTAATTAATTGTTGATGTAATTTAATGGCTTGAGTTTACTTGGGACAAAGTTTGTCCATACATACCAGTACAATTCAAGTGTACTGACGTCCCTTTTGCCGGGGACGCTACATTCGTGTTATGATTGTAGGTGGATCAGTAGCAGGCACTTCAGCTCATCGGCAGTAGTATCCTTCTCCTTCCACTGCCCATTTTGGTGAGCCCCTTTCTTCCTCGGGGCCTTGTGTGGTTCATGCCACTTTGGTTTAGATTTTATTTTGGTTTTGTAAGGTATAGCCGGAGCCTTGTTACCGGCAAGTACTGTACTTCCCTTTTGTATCCTAGAGGCTCTGTAGACATGTAAACTGTGGGATTGTGGCCTATGTATATGTATGGGGCGTTGTAAAATATAAATTATGAACTTGTTAGTGATTCAATCACATGGTTGCGTTTATGCATTATGAAATCAGTCATTATTGGTAAAATATTTGGTTAATGAGAAACAATCAACACAGGGTTAACGTGGGGGAATGAAAGGCACCCAGGTCCGCTTGACTGGGGCAACTCGGTCAGGCGCCGGTCATGTCCCTCGATTTGGGGCGTGACAGTTTTGCAGGAGGGGTCTCTTTTTTCTTTAAATATAGAGGTTCAAACTCCAACTCTCTATCCCAAAACCCCGTACCTTCCTGAGATAGCACCCACTCTGCCAGACCTTCACCATTTACCTCTTCTAAGTTCATTAGGCATGCCTGAAGGGGATCTTCAGTAGTCAATTCTACATTATCTGTCTCCACTATCATATCAACCGCATCAATAAGAGAGCAATTCGCGAACTCACTTCAATAACTCACGATATCCAGAATAATCTAATCAACAGAATAAATCTTACTTTCATGTCTCAATTCCTCTCTCATTTCATATCTCGTGGTAGGCGTACCACCCGCTCCCAACTATCATAGTAATTATATCTTGTGGTAGGCGTACCACCCGCTCCCAAATATATCAATAGGCTACCGGCAACTATGGCCAATGCCAAGATTTAAATCACTTCGTGGTCGGCGTGCCACACGATCCCATTTCTTATTATATAAGTGGTCGGCGCTACACGATCCCAATTCATAAATATATAAGTGGTCGGCGCGCCACACGATCCCAATTCATAAATATATATATTACCGGCATTTAACCAATAATCTCTATATCAACAATATTTATAATTACCGGTTTTAAACCAATAATTGATAATAATTTCAACAATTTATCTTCATTTCCGGTATAACACCAATAACTCTTAATCAACAATTTTATTCATAACTAAATTCCTATTCCTTCAAGCTAGGATAGAATAAACACTTACCTCGAAAGTTTACGAACGATTCAATCCGTAGCAATGCCTTTTCCTTTCGAATTTGACTCCAATCCAATCGTATCTATACACAATTGATTTAATATCATCAATTCTACTTAACAAACTAGTTCATATTGCTAAATATGATTTTTACAACATTCTGCCCGGAATAGTAAAAATCGACCCCGGGCTCACATAATCGAAACTCAAGTTTCGAACTAAAATAAGTTCACCCAATCTTCCATGAGTTCAAATATACAATTTGTTCTTAAGTTCGACTCCAAAACGAGTTCTAGATCGCAAATTCTTTGAAAACCCTTACTATACTAAATTCTCAATTTTTCTACCCATTTACACCTAATTAGGCTTAGGAATTCAAATAATATTGATGGAAAATGAAGAAAACGAGTTAAGAATCACTTACCCAAGAAGTTTGATGAAGAATCGCTCAAAAATCGTCCAAGGAGCTATGGAGAAGAGAGTTGAACAGAAATGGGATTTTTATCCCGTTTCTGTTCTGTTTTCTGACTTAAATTCACTGGGCATAAGTTTGTTCATCGCGTTCGCGAGACCCCGGTCGCGTTCGCGATGAAGAAGAAGTTTTACGCGTCGCGTTCGCGTGGGGCTTGACGCGAACGCGAAGAAGAAAAATCTGGGGCTTACAGGTTGGCCTACGCGAACGCGAGCTAGTCCACGCGAACGCGTAGAGAAAAAGGGTTGGCTCAATTTTACACTACGCGAACGCGTGAAGTAGTACGCGATCGCGATAAAGGGAAACAGCTGGGCATCGCAAACGCGACCAGAGGGACGCGAACGCGTTGAAGAGAAGAAGTTGGCCATCGCGAACGCGACCACCTGGACGCGAACGCGTAGAAGGATTGCCTGCTGCAGATTTTCTGCAGTTTTTCTTAAATCCAAAACCACCCCGATGCCTATCCGAAACTCACCCGAGCCCTCGAGGGTCCAAACCAAATATGCACACTAACTCAAAAACATTATACGAACTTGCTCGCGCGATCAAATCGCTAAAATAACATCAAAATCCATGAATTGAGCCTTAAAACTCAAGAATTCTTTCAAATTTTCATAACTTTCAAAATTTCCAATTTAAGGCCGAAACACGTCAAACGACGTCCGTTTTCAACCAAACTTTCCAGGAAGCGCTTAACCAATATATATGACCTGTACCGGGCGTCGGAACCAAAATATGAGCCCGATACCGGTACTTTTTAATCAAAATTCAGTTTCATTTTCCTTAAACATTTTCAGAAAACAATTTAACAGAAAAATTCTTTTACTGGGGTTCTAGACCTCGGATTTCAATTCCGGGCATACGCCCAAGTGCCATATTTTTCTACGGATTTTCTGAGACCGTCAAATCACGGATCCGGGTCCGTTTATCAAAAATATTGACCAAAGTCAACCATATCAATATTAATATCATTTTTATCCAAATTTCTCATAGAATTCATATTTTCTATTACAAAATCTTTCCGGCTACATGCTCGGATTGTGCACGTAAATAGAGGCAACATGGAATGAGGGTTTCAAGGCCTCGGAAGCTCGAAATGATTAATAAAATAAGTGATGACCCTTTGGGTCGTCACAAAACATACAGGCGGGGCTACCGAAATCCCACATCCGTAGTTCCAATGTAAATACGAAGCCATAACAAGAAGATATTCAAAAATGAAGTTCAAAAATACAAGGCAACAAGTAGTTCTAGCCTAAAATGCTTCACGTAGTACAAATAAAGAAACTTAAGCAAATAGGCAATTTGGATCAACTAAGCATGCTTTTCTAGACTAACACAGGCTATAATCGCAAATGGAATAAAGAAGGTAAGAAAGGAACTCAGTCTAAATATTTAAGTAAAATCGGATTTTTAACAATTAGCTCAAGTACGCACTCGTCACCTCACATACAAAGCATTCAATATTACCAAATATCATATACTAAGGGGAAGGTCCCCCACACAAGATTAGACAAGTCACTTACCTCGAACCAGCTCCAAAATCAATTCGAAATCACACTTTTGCCACGAGTATCCGACTCCAAATGGCCCAAATATATTCAATTCAACTACATATCGTAAATAAAACTTCAAGCAACTGATTCTACTATTTAATTCAAAGTTAGGACGTGAAATTAGGTAAAACAACCAAAATGCCCCTCGGGCCAACATCTCGGAATCGGATGAAATTAATATTTTCAGAACCCTTGTAATCTGATGAGTCCACCCATATATAATCTCTCAAATCGGAGTTCAAACACCGACTCAAAACACAAAAATTTGGTCTATGAAGTTTTATAGTTTTCATCCAAAATCTGAAATTAAAAAGAGAATTCGTGATTAGATTAGTGTGTTATGAGCAAAAAAGTATTTAGAATCGTTCCCAATCAATGCCTCTGAAAAACCCTCAGAATCTCCGTCAAATCCGAGCTCTCTAGATTGAGTTTTGGTAAAAATGGCTAAACCCTCGTTTTAAAATGTTTATATTTGTCCAGCTATTTAATGCATCGCAAACACGGAGGAAGTCCCGCATTCGTGAAGAAGGAAAATTGAAGGCTGTCAAATTGCCCTTCGTGAACGTGATGAGCAGTACACGAACGTGACACTGGTAGTGCGGACATGATGAATAAAATTGGCTCAACCCTCAGAGCCACATATAACTACGCCAACGTGATGAATAACTGCAAATGCCAAGGAGGAAAAAGACGAAGCCTCGCGAACACGAAAGGCTTCATGCGAACACAAAGATGGGAAAGGTCAGAGCTTCGCGAACGTGAGAGTTGCAATGCAAACATGAAGAAGAAAATTAGTCTGCACCTGCTGAAGGATTTTCTGCAATTTTTCACAACTCCAAAATGCCCTGTTGATCATCCGAAACACACCCGAGGCCCCCAGGACCTCAACCAAACCTACAGACAAATCCCATAACATCATTCAAACTTGTATCAATCCTTAAACCACCTAAAACAACGTCGAAAACTCGATTAATCACTGATTTGAGTCTAAGAACCTCAAATTCTGTCAAAACACGCTTTCGATCAAAAACCTAACCAAACCACATCTGAATGACCTGAAATTTTGCACACACATCCCAAATGACATGACAGGACTATCGAAACTTTCGAAAATCCATTTCGACCCTCGGATCAAAATCTCACTATCAGACGGGAACTTAAAAAATTTAAATTTGGCATTTCAAGGCTAAATTAGCTACAGGCCTCCAAAACACATTTCGAATATGCCCCCAACCCCGAAATCACCTAACGGAGCTAGCGGAACCATCAAATTTCTATTCTAACAATGTCTTCACACCGTTCCAACTACAGGCAACTTTCCTACACTTAAACTCTCATTTAGGTACTAAGTGTCCCAAAATCTCCTAAACTCAAAATCAAACATCTCGGCAATCAAATTTAGAAGAAATAAACTTGGAGGAAAGCAGTTAATAGGGGATCGGGGCGTAAATTCTTAGGACGACTGGCCAGGTCGTCACATCCTCCTACACTTAAACATTTGTTCGTCCTTGAACGAGCATAGAGAAATATATGAAGTAGTGAAAAGATGATGGGTAACTACTGTGCATATCCTGCTCGGTCTCCCAGGTCACCTCCTCGACCCACTGATACCGCCACTGAACCTTTACTGAAGCAATATTCCTTGACCTCAACTTTTTGATATGCATGTCCAATATAGCCACTTGATCCTCAATATTGGATAGACCCTTGTCCAACTGGATTGAACTAAAATCAAATATGTGAGACGGATCACCGTGATATCTCAGGAGCATCATAACATAAAATACCAGATGAACTCTTGCCAATCTGGGAGGTAAGGCTAGCTCAGAAGCAACCTCCCCAATGCATCTCAATACCTCAAAAGGGCCAATAAATCTCAGACTCAACTTCCTTTTCTTTCTAAATCTCATAACACCTTTCATAGGCGAAATTCGAAGCAGAACCCGCTCTCCGAGCATATACAAAACATCACGAACCTACTTGTCTATGTAGCTCTTCTATATGGACTGGGCTGTTCGGAGTCTATCCTAAATCACCTTAACCTTCTCCAATGCATCCCTAACAAAATCTATGCCCAATAGCATGGCCTCATCCGGCTCAAACCAACCCACTGGAGATCTACACCTCCTACCTATAAAGCCTCATACAACGCCATCTGAATGCTGGACTGATAACTATTGTTGTAAGCAAATTCTGCCAATGGTAAGAACTAATCCCAAGATCCTCCAAACTCAATCACACATGCATGGAGCATATCCTCAAGAATCTAAATAGTGAGCTCGAACTGTCCGTCCATCTGGGGGTGAAATGATATGCTCAAATCCACCCGAGTTCCCACCTCCTGCTGAACAGCCCTTTAGAACCGTGATGTGAGCTAAGTACCTCTATCTGAAATTATAGAAAAAGGAATACTATGCAGACAGACAATCTCCCATATATAAATCTCTGCCAACCACTCTGAAGAATAGGTGGTACACGCAGGATGAAATGAACGGACTTGCTTAACCAATCCACAAGAAACCAAATGGCATCAAACTTCTACAAGGTCCGTGGGACTCCAGATAATAAGTCCATGGTGATACGCTCCCATTTCCACCCCGGAATCTCTATCTGCTGAAGCAACCCATCCAGTCTCTGGTGCTCATACTCCACCTGCTGGCAGTTGAGGCATCTAGATACATACCCAACTATATCTTTCTTCATCCCCCTCCATAAATAGTGTTGCCTCAAGTCTTGATATATCTTCGCGGCAGCCGGATGGATGGAATACGCAAACTATAGGCCTTTACTAAAATCAACTCTCGAAGCTCATCAACATTAAGCACACAAATCCGACCCTACATCCTCAATACCCCGTCATCTCCAATGGTCACATCTCTGGTATCACCATGATGAACCTTGTCCTTGAGGATAAGTAAATAATAATCATCATATTGCCGCTCCCTAATAAGATCGAATAGGGAAGACGAAGAAACCGTACAAGCTAGGACACGACTAGGCTCCGAAATATCCAATCTCACAAACTAACTGGCTAAGACCTAAACATCCATCGCCATAGGCCTCTCTGAAGTTGATAAATATGTCAAACTCTCTGCACGGCGACTCAAGGCATCCGCCACCATATTGGCCTTGCCCGGGTGATACAGATTAGTAATACCATAGTCTTTCAGCAACACTAACCACCTCCTCTGGCCCTAATTCAGATCCTTTTGCTTGTACAAGTGCTGCAAACTCTGGTGGTCAGTATAGATCTCACAAGGCACATCGTACAAATAATGATGCCAGATCTTCAAGGCATGAACAATAGCAGCTAACTCAAGGTCGTGGGCAGGGTTGACAATCACCCTACCGTCCTGCATCAATACCGCTCTGAGGCCAACCCACAAGGCATCACAATAAACTGTATAGGACCCCAAACTAGTAGGCAATATCAGAATTAGGGCTGTAGTCAAAGCTATCTTGAGCTTCTTAAAGCTCGCCTCGCACTCCTCTGTCCACTGAATGGGGCACCCTTCTGGGTTAATCTATTCATAGGGGCCACAATCGATGAAAATCCCTCCACAAAACGACGGTAGTAGCCCACTAAACCAAGGAAACTACGAATCTCTATGGCTGAGGATGGCCCGAGCCAACTCTGCATGGCTTATACCTTCTTCGGATCCACCCGAATGCCCTCACTCGATACCAAGTGGCTAAAAATGCCACAGAACTCAACCAAAACTCATATTTTGAGAAATTTGCATATAAATTCTTCTCTCTCATGGCTTGAAGCACGATCATCAAGTGCTGCTCATGGTCTTCCTGACTCCAAGAATACACCAAAATATCATCAAAAATAATAACAAATGAGTCGAGCTATGGCCTGAACACACTATGCATCAAATGAAAAAAAGTTGTTAGGGCATTGGTCAGCCCAAATAACATAACAAGGAACTCGTAATGACCATACTGAGTCCTGAAGGCAGTCTTTGAGAAATCTGTCTCCCAAATTTTCAACTGATGGTAACCTGAGCACAAGTCAATCTTAGAAAAGACTTGTGCGCCCTAAAGTTGGTCAAACAGATCATCAATACGAGGAAAATAATAACGGTTCTTCACTGTAACCTTGTTCAACTAGCAATAAAAGATACAAATGCGCATAGAACCTTCCTTTTTCTTCACAAACAAGACAGGAGCACCCCAAGGTAAGACACTAGGTCGAATAAAACCTTTATCAAGAAATTCCTGTAACTGATCCTTCACCTTCTTCAACTTAGGAGGAGCCATACGACACGTAGGAATGGAAATGGGCTGAGTGCCCGACAACAAATCAATGTCTTTGCTGGGCGGTATGACCGGAAGATCAGCTGGAAACACGTCGGGATATTCCCGTGCCACTGGGACTGAATCAATAGAAGGGGTATCAGCACTGACATCTTTCACATAAGTTAAATACGCGGCACACTCCTTCTCAACCATACGCTGAGCTTTAAGGAATGAGATAACTCTACTAGGAGTATGATCTATAGTACCACTCCACTCAACACACGGAATAACTGGCATAACCGGTGTCACGGTCTTGGCATGACAATCAAGAATAGAAAAATGGGGCGACAACCAGTCCATGCCCAAGATAATATCAATATCAATCATACTGAGTAACAATAAATCTGCTATGGTCTCAAAACCACGAATAGTAACCAAACATGACTGATAAACATGGTCCACAACAAAAGAATCCCCCACAGGAGTGGAAACATATACAAGAGAACTCAAGGAATCTCGTGGTACACCCAAGTGCGGAGCAAAATAAGAAGATACATAAGCGTAAGTAGAGCCTGGATCATAAGAAGAAATTTCATAGACTGTGTGAGATATGAAATAGTGTGGGAAAAAATATAGAGAGAGTGTAAGATGTGCTACAGTGAGGTGTGTAATTCAAAATAGGGTTATTTCTTTGAGTGTGTAACTGGTTCTTTAAGTATTTATTCGAGACTATGAAGGATAAAATTTTTTATTATAGTAAATTATTTTGCTCCTTTCAAGCCTGTGATTTTTTTCTTATTCGGAAAGATTTTTCATGTTAACATTTATGTGTCCTTGTTACTCTTGTTGATTACCATATTTTAATATTATGTTATTACTTCGTTGTTATTATCCTAACTATTATTTTCTTTGAGGGGTTTATTCCCAACAATTCTTTAGCTTTGTTTTCCGTGTTCCTTTCCTTTTTAAAGATTTTTTATATTATATTTAAGGATTGGAGAAGGCGGTCAGGAGGAGGGAGAGTGGAAACCGAATTCCTACGTATTGTATGCTAAACTTCTGATCACCGGTATCACTAGATTATAGAATTTTAATCTAATTAAAATTTGTGGGGACCCTGCAAAGAACTTTCACACTTGGTGCTTTAAATTATTAGTTAATATTATTTTATATTGCAGAAACACAATAATCGAAGTACTTGTACATCGTAAAAACTCTTATTAGTTTATCATCTCAGCTTAGTAGCTAATTATTACGTATTTTAATTGGTTTTTTAAGGACTCAAAAATTTAATTTCTACATGCATCGATCGATAACATATACATATATATATATATATATATATATATATATATATATATATATATATATATATATATATATATACATATATATATATATATATATATATATATATATATATATCAAATCTATTACAACATGTTAATTTGTGTCAGCCAGCAGTAATAGCATAACCGGGACCATTAGAGCATTGTGTTTTGCTGGATAGGAACAAGTCAATGAATTTATTTTGGACCAAAAAAAGAATTAGTTTATTAATGGCAGCTTAATAGGTGGGAAGTTTCACCTTGTTGAACTAGATTCTCTGCAAAAAATATGTAATAAAGGTAGAGTTCTACCACCACAACAAAGCAATAAAATTAAGTTTCAATCTAAAATAAACTGATCAGTTATTTTAATCATTATTATCTGTACTCTTTTTGCTCAAAAAATGTAAAGCATGTCCAATAAGCACGTATGTTCCAATATATTCTGGATTCTAAGGATTCATTATAATCAAATTAATTAAATTTACATGTTGAACGTACCACAACTCATACATACGGCTGAAAATATAAAGCTATTATAGATGGAGTTGACATCTTCACTAATTTTGTTTTGAAAAAATAAACTTTGACAAATTATCCAACATAAAACTGTGTCATGGAGTCCAAAAATATACATCTTTGAGAACCTTAAGATTCATTACCCCATCCAGAAATAAAAGTGAAGAATCCCCCCATGCATGCATGCACGCGTCAAGTATTGATAAATCTTGCCCTAGCTAATCACACAATTTTGGGCAAACACGAAGGAATTCCAAAACAAATGTACATAAATGTTATGGTTATTTGTATATATAGAGTGTATAGTGATATTTAGGAATGATGTTTGTTCTTATAGAAGAAGGCTAAGAAAGAGGCAGAGGCTAAGACCGCAGCATTTGAACACCTGTATGCGGAACTCGGAGGATGAGGCGGTAACAAAAGACCGTTCAGGTTAGCCAAGGTTTGAGAGAGGAAGGCTCGGAACCTGGACCAAATAAGATGCATCAAAGATGAGGGCAACAAGGTATTGGTGGAAGAGGTGTGTATTAGTCGCAGGTGGCAGTCATAATTCCACAAACTCTTGAACGAGAATAGGGACAGGACATCGTACTTGGCGAGATGGAAAACTCATAGAACCAACATGATTTTAGATTTTGTAGGCGTATTAAGGATGATGAAGTTGAGGAGGTGCGAAAGATGAGTAGAGCCAAGGCGGCTGAGCTAGACGAGTTCCGGGTAGAATTATGGAAGTTTGTGGGATGGGCAAGCTTGGAGTGGCTTACTAGATTGTTTAATATCATTTTCTGGACTAAGAAGATGCATAAAGAATGGAGGTAGAGTTTGATGGTTCCGTTGTACAAGAACAATGGTGATATCGAAAGTTGTAACAACAACAGGGGTATCAAACTACTGAGTCACACTATGAAAGTGTGGGAGAGGGTGGTGGTGGGGAGGGTGAGGAATAGTGTGTCTATTTTGGAGAATCAATTCGGTTGGTTTCATGTATGGGCGTTCCACCATAGAAAACATTCATCTTGTAAGGAGGTTGATAGAGCAGTATCGGGAGAGAAAGAAGGACATGCATATGGTGTTCATCGATTTTATAAAAGCTTACGATAAAGTCCCAAGGAAGGTTCTATGGAGATGTTTGGAGGTTAATAGTGTTCCGGTAGCATAGATTAGGGTAATTAACGATATGTACGGTGGACCGAAGACTCGAGTGAGGATTATGGAAGGAGACTCGCACTATTTTTCTGTGATGATGGGTTACATCAGGGTTCAACTCTCGCCCCATTTTTATTTATCATGGCGATAGATGTGCTGACACATCACATTTGGGGGGTGGGGGTGGGGGAATTACCATAGTGTCTGTTATTTGCAGATGGCGGATGACATAGTAGTATTTGTACTAGTCTTGTATTGAGTTCCTTGTTGTTGGACGATGCGGCATTATTGCCGGTAGTTTTTGCACTTCTCTTATAACTTCGCATTCTTAGATTTTTTGCTATTACATGTTGTGCTATTTTTTCTGTTATCTTATTTCCTTGCCATTGTTATTATTTGACTATTGTGTCATTTTCAATGTTTTTTAGTCGAGAGATTATTAGAAATAACTTCTCCTCATAATATAGAGGTAAGATTTAAGTACGCATTATTTTTCTCAAATCCAACGTGAGGAATTACACTGAATTTTTTCATTCTTTTTTTGTTGCTGTTTGTTCTTATAGAACGAATAATAATATTCTTAATATATTCGTTAGATGATAAATCTCGTCTATCTACAATAGGGACAGGCCCACTTGAGGACAGGTGGGTGCTCAAACGTGGACTCTTTGATTTGTACATATCATGGGTGTACAAAGAAAATCGACAAACTGCACCAAACCGGTAATTCAAGTCAAACTGGAAAAAAAAACTCGATCATGGGTTGCTTTGACTTGGTTTGGTATTGGAAAAAATAACCCGATCATAATTTGTTTGGTTTGGTTTTAACTAAAAAAAGTTAAATCGAAACCAAACCAACCCGATATTGCATTTCTTCAATTTTAAAAATATTTTATACATATAAATATTTATTTTTAATACAATTCATAAATATTTCTTAAATTTTTTCATAGGTTTATCTTTAAACATATTGTTTCAAGTTTGGAATTAACATTCTTGAATGGTCCAATAAATTTTACCGTTCATAAAGGTAGTAATTCAAATAAACTTCACATCAATACTAATGCTAACTAAGAAAATTCAATTCAAACACTAGAAATGACAATAGTGTGGATATCTACTTTTCAGTTTTGCATTATTTATATTGAAAATGCAAAACTTAGTTTATCTTTTTCTTTAGTGCTTAGTTGTGTAACTAATATTTATAGTTGTACTTATATCATGACTTATATCGTACTTTTAGATTATGTTAATATTTATTATGGCTTATTGCTTAGTAATATTTTCTTTATGAATTTTAGTATTTTTGTTATTGAATATTTTTGTACAATGTTATGACGCATCTCATATTATTGCATTATTTTCTTGAAAAATATATTATATAGTTATATCCTTGTAGGATTAGAGAAGTATATGGAGCACAAGTTATATATTTGTGCTATGAAGACTTATCCGGAAAAAAAAACCCGAAAACCCGAAAAAATCCGAAAAACCCAAGAAAATCCGAGATTGAAAAACCCGATTTCGTTGGTTTGGTTTGGTTTATAAATTTAAAAATCCGACACTATTGCTTTGGTTTGGTAATTAAAAAATTCGAATCAACCCGGCTTATGTACACCCCTAGTACAAACAATAGTAAGTATAATAACTAAAGACACTAAAAAAGTTTGCTCGGTTGTTTTAAATAATCATTAGAGTCCACAGAAAAATTGAGAGAAAGATCTTGATAATAACTAACCTTGCGAAAGAGATGCTAATATAAATGATACAAAATCCTGGATCCCAAATTATTAAAATTACTACTGTCAATATATATGTATGTAATCCAGCAGACTTTCACCAACCAAACGTCAAAGAAAGCCTCAAAATTAAATCCTAAATAAAGAACAAAAGTTCTTATATATTTGTGATGCAAAAATCTGGATATTATTGTTGTAAGATAATTAATTATCAAGGCCTTTCTATATATTAGGAATTGATAATAATAAGAAAACTCAAAATCAATTTAATGTTTAAAATTAATAGTTGAAAAATCGAGATATGAAGACAACAGTTTCCTACATAAAGTGCAAGATCTAATTAAAAATGATGGTTTATGGAACGTTTAGTTATATGTCAACAATAAATTTACACACATCTAAGTATTCGAGTTGTGTTCATATCTTCTTAATTTCCAGAAACGTTTTCTTTTCCTCATAATAGTTCAAGTTTTATTCCTAAATAAATTTTAGTGATTAAATAAAAGAAATGTCCACAAATACATTATTTCAATTCAGTGCACTGAGTAGAAAAATGACACTTCTTGAGTCTGAGAATTCATTCAAATAGATAATACAACCAAAAGTCACAACCATTCGAATTAGTAAATCACGAAAACATTCTAAATATATATATTTTTTTCACAATTTGTTTTTCTAAGAAACAAAATAAGTCTAAATATCTTTAAAAGAAAAGTAAAACAAATTATAAAGTTAATCTGTTGGATGTATAGTGTGTGTGTATTAATTGGAGTGATTAGAATTAACAATGACAACAATTTTCTAATGAATATTGCATGCATGTGTAGCGTAATCAAAACGAATTGAAGCCATATGCAGATTAAAAAATACGCAGAGAAAAATAGAGCATCCAAACAAAGTCTGAATAAAACAAACATTACAATAACCATATCAAAATATTTGATCAAAGAAAATTAAAGGAGATTTATTACAAGCACCAGAAGTCTCCTTTCTCTTAACCACAAACAGAAAACTATAAATAAAAAAACATTCATTGTTCCACACCCACAAATCAGCATATATATATATATATATATATATATGCCAAACAACTACTCATTTATTCCTCTGCTGGTGGTGGCAAATTCAAATCGGGCAAACGATATCCTTCTTCCCCTACCGCGGGTTCAGCCACATTAAGATCAGGGAGCACGTCGCGCCTTTCGTGACGTACTTCTTCCACCACGGGGTCGCCAGCGTTTCCTGCAACTTCTTCTTGTTCTTCTTGTTGTTGCATTTGCGCCTGCAGATCAGCAAACTCCTCCCTATTAAAAGTAGGAGGAGGATACGCACCTTTCCACCCACGATTCGGATGCGAATTCATGTGTCCGAACAAAGCTTTAATCGAATGAAAGTCTTTGTGACACACCACGCATATGTTCTGATCGGGCTGAGGAGGAGGAGGAAGAGGAAACGCCGGTGCAGCAGGTGGTGGTGCGATCGGTAGAGGCACATTCGGCCTCACACTACGGGTTTGGTTTGCCGCACCCATCCCTTCTCTCGACGATCCTTCACCCTCAACCAACATGCTTCCTCGCTTCCTCGGAGAAGCAACAGCAACACTGACTGCAACGCTAGCGTTGCTTCCACCAGAAGTGGCATCGAGTCCGGTGGGAATGCCAGTACTAGCGTTACTACCACCAGCACTGGCACCGGATAGGATGGGAATCTCAGTGCCAGCGGTGGGGTTCACTTGAGTCCCGCTAATAGGAGTAGCGGGACTTTGGGAAGTAGGAGGTGGGACGTGAGTAGGTGATTGAGGGTTTTCGGAGACAACCTTATTGTCGCTGCCGCCAGTGTTCGTCATTTTCAACAAAAAAAAAAAGAAGAAAGGAACAGAGATTTTCAGATAAAAGAAAAATAAGAAATGCAAAGCTGGTGGTAGGGTGAATACAACGTTGGTGACAGATTATATATATACTGAGGATGGAGAAACGTTTGAATTTTGGCAGTTATCATCCCTAGTGTTGTTTCAGAAGAGTCGTTTGCAAATTTGTTATAAAAATTTTAAAACTATTTTAGTAACTTCTTATAATTTTAATTCAAATCAAGAACCAACAAAGGAATAACTTTCATGCATTTACCATTTTTAGGATTATGTCAATATTCACGTAATAATATAATTTTGACTTGAAAATGGGTTGAAACAAAAGGGAAGGACCATTTTGGTGTAACTAAGATAACGATGAAATAACACTTCTTTTTTTAACGTAATTTAGATGGAAAATTTATATTTATATTTATATACTCATATTTCAAACTCAAACAAAAACATAATCATGTAAATAGCACATATAAAAGTAACCTTTTTTTTAGCTAGTCGAAATTTTCTGGGTACATTATGAAAAAGAACCAATTTTTAAAATTAATTTTAGATGGATTCGATATTCATTTTCTCTAATATGAAAGATAAAAAAACTTTGTTTTAGTTATATGGTAATACACATGAAAGACAAATACTTTTTTGGTTAGTGAAAATTTTCGGTATCTTAAATAAAAAGATCATTATTGAGTTTCTAAACCTATCATCATTTGGTAGATTTTCTTTTTAGCAATTTTAAAAACAGTTATCCTTAATAATTTAATTACCTTTCGTGATGTATGTTGAAGGATTTTGCTGCCTTTCAAATGAATTCAAATATTTGGAGGAAAAAAATGTCTGCCTAATTTTGTTGTTTGTGATCAAGCAGAGGAAAAGCGTCCACTAATTAAAATGTAGTAGTAACTTTCAAGACGATCGATTTCTTTAAAGAAAAATAAAGCTAATTTAGTCCTTTTTCATAAAAGATAGTTGCGGACTAGGATCAAACTGAATTGGAAAGTCGCATCCAATCGAAATTCAAACCAAACATATTTAAAAAATTTAATTATGTTTTGTTATAAAAAAACTCGAACTAAATCAATATATAAATATATAATTTTTATATACTTTTAAGACCTTATATAAAATTTTCTTTAAAATATATCTAGAATATTTGAAATCCTCTCATGGGATGTAATAATTAATAAAATTATAAAGTGCAATCATTTTTATTTTATTTTTAAATAATGGGTTGTATCATCACTTTCTTATATCAAGTGTTATAGAAATACGTTAATCAGCTCTTTGTTCTTCCATATTCATGTGCCAAGATTACATCTTTTTCAAATTTGAAATGATATTTTGATAATTTATAAATTAAATATAGTAATATCATTATTTAGGTACAATATGATTTTTATGTTTAACTGCATTCAACCCATTCTTATTTGCCATGGTGATGGATGCACTAACTCATTATATTCAATGGGAGGTGCCATGGTGCATGCTATTTGCTGATGACATAGTTCTAATTGACGAGACACGAAGCGGTGTCAACGAAAGGCTAGAGGTTTGGAGACATGTCCTTGAGTCTAAAGATTTCAAGTTGAGCAGGACGAATACGGAATACCTTAAGTGCAAATTTGGGGTCGAGCCGACGTAAACGGGAGTGGGTGTGAGGCTTGACTCTCAAGTCATTCCCAAGAAGGGTAGTTTCAAGTACCTTGGGTCGGTTATTCAGGGAATCGGGGAGATAGATGTTGATATAACACACCGTATAGGGATGGGGTGGATGAAGTGGAGGTTAGCATCGGAGTCCTGTGTGACAAAAAAGTACCACTGTTACTATAAGGTAAGTTTTATAAAGCTAAGGTTAGGCCTACCATATTGTATGGGATTGAGTGTTGGCCGGTTAAGAACACACACATCCAGAAGATGAATGTAGCAGAAATGAGGATGTTGAGGTGGATGTGCGGGCATACAAGGATGGATAAGATTAAGAATGAAGAAATTCGAGAGAAGGTGGATGTGGCCCCCATGAAGGACAAGATGAGGGAAGCAAGACTCAGATGGTTCGGGCACATTTAGAGGAAGAGCATTGATACACCGGTGCGGAGGTGTGAGCGACTTATTGTGGTGGGCACGAGGAGGGGTAGAGGGCGACCTAAGAAGAATTGGGGAGAGGTGATCAGGCAGGATATAGCGCGACTTAGGATTGCTGAGGACATGGCCCTTGATAGGGAATTGTGGAGCTCGTGCATTAAGGTTGTGGGTTAGGGAGAAGTTATGAATATTTCTACAACGCACTAGAGTGAGATTAGCCAGTTAGGAGTTAGTTTTAGGGTGTTAGTGGTATCTACTAATGCAGGGCTTTACCGTCAGTTATTATTATACCTTCCATCTATTTTGTATTTCTTATATTGCTGTTATGTTATTAAGATTCTATTGATGGTACTAATATATCATCTCTTGTTGCTTTCTTGAGCCGAGTGTCTCTTGGAAACAGCCTTTTTGCCCCTCGGGGTGGGGGTAAGATCTGCGTACATATTACCCTCCTCAAACCCCACTTGTGGGATTATACCAGGTCGTCGTTGTTGTTGTTGTTGCTATTTAGTTAATCTTGAAATTGTATATCAATGAAAAATTATTGTTAGAGACTAAGAAAATAGTGTTACTAAAAAGATTCTCCCATAAGAATATTTTAATTGATTTTTTAAATTTTTACGAAAAATATATTTACTTATCAAAACTTTATCTATAACTTTAATAAAGTAAGATTGAAATAATAATCATGTAACCAAAAAAAATAGAAAACCTGAAAATCCAAACTGATATAGCCGAACCAATCCAAACTGATATAGTTGATTTGGTTTGGTTGATTGAGTATAACCAAATCAACCCGATTCATGTATACCGGGGAGACAATCCAAATCGTAGTCAGTGTCCATTATTTGATTGAGCACGACGTGGTCTTCTAGTCGCGTTAAACCATCCAAAGGAGTACCGTCAGCCCCCAAAAGTGCTTTCCTTCTCGCGCTGAAGAAAAAAGATGTTTAGCTTTTTTGTCTGCCTCCTTTACCTATCAAAGATTCTGTTAACATTGCAGATGGCACTCTCTTACCTCTTTCACACTGTGGGTCTATGTCTTCATCCCGGATTCTTCATGATAGATTCCATTTTCCTCCTAAAAACTACTTGTTTTCTGTTAGTCACCTTGCAGCTAACCATCTTCATCTCATCTTTTCTTCTTCTGAGTGTCTTATCCATGATCAGCGCACGGGAAGGATCGTTGGCTGTCGTAAAGTTTCGTTCTTTGTTCCGTCGTCGACCCTATCTATGTTTCTATGATGGCCCAAGAACACGCTCATTCTTCAGCCGTAGAGAGACTTTTGAATTGCGAGGTACCATTACGAGCTCAATATATACGAGTGTTATACCCTTGCGGAGACACCCTGATTAGCAATGAGTCATTTACATTGCTTCGAAAATTCTTATTTTATATTTACACACATACGGTTGAGATATTTTTTCTCTCAGACACATCAATTTATGACAGGAAGTAAATCCGTAAAATCACTACAACCTAGACCAAAATATATTTACAAGGCGAATCATAACATAACTATGTCGATCTGGTTTACGAAATTTTTTATGTATGTCACGAATAGACGAAATGCTGAAATTCTGAAACTACTTTTGGCGGATTGGTAGAACGGAAGTTGACGGAGGCATTTTTCAGTGACTTGAAGCTTATGAAACATTAATGGAAGAAAAGATAGTTAGAGATTGATCCTGTTGAAGACATAATATTTAAGTAAATAAATGTAAAAGATCTCTATGTATATATGTATCTGAACTCTTCGTTATTCGGTACTTTGACTTTGAACTGTAGTATTCTATTAAATATGCTAAACCTTCAACTAATTGAAATTTCTGCTTTTGTGCTTTCTAATTGGGATTCAAATGATATTGTTAGGCAGATTGTACAAGAAGTTTAGTAGTTTACTATAGAGGATCCATGAAGCAAGGCTAGGAAGGAACTGGAGCTGCTATACTTCTATCCTGATTGAGTTACTTGATTATATATATAGTTCTGATCCATTTTGTATTTATGAGAAGTCGGTTTAGATAGGGAGGATTAGTATTTGGGAGTCTGAGGATTGATGCTTGACTGCCTAATTTTGTTCTTTTTTTGTACTGTACAATTTATTACTTGGTAATTAAAATTCGTTACTTACCCCCCCCCCCCCCACACACACACACACACACACAAAAAAAAAAAATGGGATTCAAATGCATGCTTTCAGCGTGCAATTCTCACGAGTTTAGCACTTCATTAATTGTTAATTGCACTACATGAGTAAATTACATCGTACGACTTTCAATACTATATTCTATCAGATTTGAGCAAAAGAATCAGGGTACACTTAGGCTTATCCCTCATTGTTCACACTACTAATATTGCTATTTGGCACTTCCCAAATATGTAGCGCTCATTTGCCTACAACTAACAAGCTGTTCCAATTTTATTCTTTTTTGGGATGGTAACATAGTGTCCGAACAACTTGCTCGCATTCGTGCACATGCAAGTTGCTACAGCCTACAAGCATAGATGTCAAGTGATCCTGCATACCATGGCTGAAGCAAATGACTCGCACTAATAACTAAAATTAGAATCTGATCTTCAGGTTATTACTCCTATGTGGACCCATTCAGCTATTCTGATGAAGATCCCATTCGTGCTTCTTAAGATAAGAATATCTCGCATTGCCTAAATTGCCTTTTGCAATACATCCTTCGACATGCACCAAGTGCCCAAATATAGTCGGTTTGCTCAACCTGACTTGCAACAATTAAAGATCCCCAGCAGAAACAATCATTAAGCTTGAAGTACAAAAACCACCTGTGACACATTAGTCCATAGCACAAAACCAAAATAGACAAATACAGCAAGCAGGTAACATCCAGCATAATGTTCAAACTAGAAAAAGGAAATGCTACAGTAAATTGTACGATATATCATATAATAATGAACAGTTTAAGGGGCTGATTTTAACATTGTATGTACAATGAACTGAAGAACTTTTTTCCTTTTTGGCCTGAGGCAAGAGTCAACGGGGGATAAGATGAGAGTTCTTTCCAAAAAATCAAACTCCGCAAATTTATTTCTATCCAAGATTTGATGCTTCTTCTGTCCACATCAACAATTTCATCTGTCCCCACCAGGAGCTATATGACAATAGAGAATATCCATACACTACTGTCCAGTGTTCCCTAGAAGTCGCTCTACCGCAGCGTGCACATTCCCTGCAGCGGCAATAAGTGCCCGGATATTTTCTTGAGTGTCAAAAAAACCCATTTCTTGTAACTGGGCTAACTGAGTGGCGTATAATTCCTCTGGCGGCACTACAATAACACATCAAGAGGAAAATGAGCATAGGTCATGTCAGAGAGAGAGAAAAAGAGAGACAGACAGCGAGAGAGTAAAATAACCATTGGATCTGTTGGGTACACCCAATCCCCCCGTCCCAAGTCCACCGAACATGTTCATCAGCATTTCCATTCCCATGTTGTCAAATGCTGCAATTATTAAGATCATCTAGCTGATATGAGTAAAACTAACGAATAATGCACACAAAATTGCATTGCATTTCTCCAACCTTAATTGTACATGGTATCCCAACAAAATAAAAAAGATAGGCTGAATATTGCCTCTATCGGCATAATAAATTGCTATCCCTTTCAGTCAACAGGGCAACCTGAATATCAGAGTTTCAGAGTCAAAAAAATGATTTGAACCTTAAAATCACCCATCAATCTATCCACGGATTTCAAATCAGTGACTCGTCTGTTTTAAATTCAGTTCCATTTTATTCAAGTACTAAATAATTTATCTTTTACGGAATATTATAGATTCCCTACTTAAAATAAACATTAGAGATTCCCTTAAAGTAGAGTTTTCTAAATCTAGTACATATCCTTATTCGAACAGATGAATCTCTAACAACAAAAAGAGATTTCTAGCGAACACTTGACCAGATTTAAGTCTAACAATGCATATACGGATTTGCTTTAATTGTATCATTTTTTGGGCTAAATCCATATTAATTTCGAGTTCTTCCATATAATTTTAGGTTTTCCTCGTCTTTTTTAGCACTTCCAATCATCAGGTTGTGGCACATCAGTCTGACTAGGGCATATGGAGGTCTACTTAGGAGATGGATAAAATGACCTCTCATCTTATCCTCTGTGTTTGCTACTTACATCCTTTGTAAGACGTGATATTTTTAATATTATATGACCTCGTATGACCGCACATCCATATCTTACATATGCATTTTTATAAAATTTGGTGTTATTTATCTTGTGGATATACAAATGGCTTTAAAATTCCAACATTCATTCCCATATAAGGTAGTTGATCCCACGGCCATTGCATAGAACATGTGTTTCATTTTGTTAGGCATCCACATAGATCATAACTCTCTTAAAACTCCTCCATGTAATGATCCTCTTTTAATTTGTGTTGCGTCTTCATCTATCACATCATTCTACTCACATATGATCCTAAATATTTGAATTCTCTACATTTACGCACCATTATATCATCTAATCTCATCTCACTGCTATTATTATAACTTGCAGCGAAGGCAGCTCGTCTTATTTCTACTTATCATAAAACTAGAGTGCTTCTCCCAGTTCCCACTTTTAGCTGACTTACTCGCTAATTTCACTAATTAAGATGTTAAAATCATCTATAAATAGCATGCGTCATGGAACCTTTCTTCAGCTTATCCATAATTGGCCTAAAATACTACATGCAGATCCCCAGAGTAAACCACTTGGGTACTGATTTGTATCTCGTCTCACTATTCACACTTATGCCAACTCCTCTTTTTTTTGAGATTGTCTACCAACCTTGAACCCTTGAACTAGTAGTTTGTAGAGAACTCCCCAACCACTATGAACAAGGATGGCTGGTCATATGCCACTCCTCAGTACATTTCATTTGTGACGTTCAAATATTTTATTTGAATTCATTTTTTTTAAATCCTCCTCAGAGAACCTTTTATCTCATCCTAAGAATTTCAAACAATACTCTTAACAAAAGTATAAACTCTGTTGTAACGGGCATAATTTTGAATGAGTTCTCTGTCATCCTTGTAAATTTTAGAATCCTTATGCAATAAAACAAAACTAAGAAATAGGTATCTCAGTTGCCTAAACAAATCTTTGGCAAAATATTCATGAAACATATGGTAAATAAATGTGCATAAAAAAATATTGTAGTATTTCTAGCAGGCCAGCTCTGCGTCAGAATACTAGTCTTAAGCAATGCTTGGAAATAAGTGTAAGAAAATTTATTTGCTCCAGGATAACATTATTAATCAAGAGACCATTTCCCTCCCAGCCTAATTCAAAACAACCAAAGGGTATATTACTCTTATAAGGATATCAAATTGGGAAAAATAGAGAATAAAATTTCACCTGTTCGGCCAGCATCTTGACCCTGTCCTCTGCAAGTGGGAAAGACACTTAGTCAGAAAAGATAGACATAATCCAGAAAATTACTCCACTGATACAAATAATCAGAATAAAGATCTAGAGCCACTCACAAGTTCATCTTTTATCCTTCCTAATTAGAAAGGTCTAGACTACTCTTTGGCAAGTGAAATATGAGAATATGTAAGATGATAATTCTCTGTCTTTGGTAATTGTACTAAAAAAAAATGGTGAGTAATAATGAGAATCCAAGGAGATGCATATCATCACATCATATAAACCATGAAGCGTGAGTTTCTCTGGCCAAGGAAGTTTCACAGACATGTCCAGACTTACTGGTTTGTTTGCTGCCGACCAAGTTGAGACAATAGCCCTTGCTGTAGAGTCATAACTTGCTGAAAGTAAGAAGAATTATCAAAAAATGTCAGAACAGTGTTTTTATTTTTCAATAAGGAAAATACACCCAAAGAGTTACGCACCCATCAAGTTTTATGTCCAGACACATATCAAAAGGCTTCTTTCTGCACCCTAGGTGCTCCAAATAGACAGGACAATAACTTTTAAATTATAAGAATGGAAAAATAGATCAATCTACAATATTATCTTGATATAGGTTCAATCTAGAATCTCTTACATTGTGCCCAGGAAACATGTTTCATGAATCAGTGACACTTAACCAGCAATACGAGAACGAACTTAGATCATGTTCAAAGTAATTACATATAGTAATATTTTACTCCATTTAATGAAATGAAAACGTATAACAGTTTCTATATTAATAAATCTGAAGTACAGTTTTATATTGAAACAATAAAATACAGTTCCTACCGTATCATACATGACCAGTGTTTGGAAAAGCGATCGCTTTGTCGCTTTAAGCGCGAAGCGACAAGGCACCGCTTTTTACTGCCTGAGGCGACGTGATCGTATGAAGCGCACTCTTCAGTGAAAAAAGCGACAAGGCAACGAGGCGACGAAGCGAGTGAAGCGACCACTTCTGTCAAAAAATCGCAGCTGGGCTCTTTTAAAAAAAAAAAGAAGATTGGGTCTGTTTGTAAATTATAAAAAACAGACCCCTAACCTCACTTCTGTAATTGCTTGACAAAACAGAGACCTCTTCTCTCTTCTTCATTGACAAAACTAGGGTTTCCAGGTAAGTTTCTTCTTCTCATTTTTTTCTTTCTTCTTCTTGTTCCCGTCCAGATTCTGCTCTTTTTTCTTTCCTTTTCCTTCTTCTTCTCCTCTTCTCTTTTTCACTTTTTCTCCTCCAGCGTCGTCTGCACAGCTAGGGCAGGCGTTGGTTTTCTTTTTTCCCTCCATTTTATTCTTCTTAATTTAATATGTATTTTGGTTTATAAAATTACTTATTATATATATGTGTTATATCTTTCAGTTTATTTGATTTAAATTTACAAACAGACCCCTAACCTCGCTTCTGTAATTGCTTGACAAAACAGAGACCTCTTCTCTCTTCTTCATCGACAAAACTAGGGTTTCCAGGTAAGTTTCTTCTCCTCCTTTCTTCTTCTCATTTTTTTCTTTCTTCTTTCTTTCTTCTTCTTGTTCCCGTCCAGATTCTGCTCTTTTTTCTTTCTTTTTCCTTCTTCTTCTTCTCTTCTCTTTTTCACTTTTTCTCCTCCAGCGTCGTCTGCACAGCTAGGGCAGGCGTTGGTTTTCTTTTTTCCCTCCCTTTTATTCTTCTTAATTTTAACATGTATTTTAGTTTATAAAATTACTATATATATATATATATATATATATATATATATATATATATATATATATATATATATATATATATATATGTGTGTGTGTGTGTGTGTGTGTGTGTGTGTGTGTCTTATATATATGTGTTATATCTTTCTGTTTATTTGATTTTTTAATGTGTATTTCAGTTTATAAAATTAATTATTATATATATGTTATATTTTTAGTTTGATAAATTTTATATGTATTTCAGTTTAGAAAATTACAGCCGTTCCTTCTATTGACTCACTTCCTATCGTTCGGGAGTTTCCAGAGGTTTTCCCTTCAGACCTGCCGGGTATGCTGCCCAACAGGGATATTGATTTTTGTATTGATCTGGCTCCAGGCACGCAGCCCATTTTAGTTTATTTGATTTTTTTAATGTGTATTTCAGTTTATAAATTAATTATTATATATATTATATGTATTTTCACAATTGCGCTTCGCTTTTGAAGCGAGGCGAGCCCCTGTCGTTTTTTTGTGTTTCGAGCTCACAAAAACACTGTACATGACACCAAAATATGTGAAGTTTACTTATGGTAAATGAACATTGTCAGAGCATAGTTTATTTAGTAAGAAAGTGAATCTAAGTGAGTAATTTACAAGGGGTGGAAGGTAGATCAAGAATTGTCCAATAAAAGAGAAGAGTAACATATTTGTTTGAGTTTTTCCTGTTGCTCTTTTCCCCTCCAATTTTCCATAATAAAACGTTTCTTTTCTTTTTCCTTCTAGTCCCAACGTTAAGATTTAGTACCTTCCAATATGACATCTTGATGAGCATGGTTACACAAAGGCTACATCTACATTTGTGATACATAGAGGCATTTATAAACTCAATTGATAAGCATGTGACCCTTGAACCAATCTGATTCAAGTTCTCCCCAGATAGATCTGCAAAAGCTCAAGTAAATATATAGGCTTCCAGAGAAGTAATCTTGTATTTTTTATTTTCTTTTCGCATTATCTTTTGCTGCAGCAATTCTAATAAGCATATTTTTAATAGTACTTTGACCTTATTTTTAAGTAAAGGAAATAGATATGCAACAGCTGTGAATCAAACCGGGTCTACACCGTATAGTACTTTTAACCTTTTTGAGTTACGGTATAATTTTTATCTTTAAATATATAAAAAAAAGAATGTGATGCAATTTTCTATATTTGCTACAACTCATGCACCATGTACGCACTCTAGAGGTCAAACAAGCACGACATAAAGATATCAATTACCTGCATTGTCTCAGGGGACGTTAACTGACGAATAAATTCAGGGTTTTGCATCATTTCTCTGAGATGGGGGTTGGAATCAAGCATGCTTCTTAGCTGCGGGTTGAGCCCAGAAATCTAGCCACCAAGATGCTCAAGAAATGAGATGCTTGACAAGAAATTTTCCAGCACAAACGAAAAGAAAGAACCAAGAAAGAAGAAATAAAGCCTTAAACTCGCTGACAGCAACTTTAGTTCAAACGAGTAAATAAATACCTGGTTCATGTACTGAGGATTTGAGAGGAGAGACTGCATCATCTGTGAGATGGCTGGATTCTGCATTAACTGATTTAGAGAAGAGGCATCAGGCATGCCACCTAGCATTCGCTGCAAATCTGGCAAAGCGCCCAAGCCACCAAGAGGGGGCGCCCTAGTATCCACAGCAGTATTTGACCTAGCAGTGGTATTCGTTTGGGCGGCTCCAGCTGCAAAAATAGTTGAAGAAAATACCCTGCTTATCAGAAATAGTTGAAGAAGAAAACAACAATAAAAATAAAGCAAGATTACAAATTCTCAATCAACACACTGAGAGGAAGTCCACTGGATAAAAAAGATCTCGGCTTCTGATTAGCCAAAGGCCCTTAATAATACTGCATAATTAGATTCTCCATATTGAATATAAAACTGTTTTTACTAAATTCTGATAAGATTATGCTAACTTTGAAATCATTTACTAGAAAAGAACAAAGAAGGAAAGAATGGCTGCAGAAAACAAGTGTTGAAATGTACAAGCTCTAAGCACAAATTGCACAAGTATGACCATGACACCCTCAGTAGTGAAGATGCATGAAAGTATCTCCAGAAGAACAAAAAAAGAGAGATAAAAGTTGCTTTTTTAATATGCAAAGGACCCTGAGTCAACAGAATAGAATATGAAAAGGTTTATACTAGCAGCTAAAACAGTTATAGAACATGAAATTGGTAGAAGCTTACTGCCAGCTGATGCCCAAGGATTCGGAAGTGGATTAGTATTGGGTGCGGGAGGATTAGCAGTTGTCTCAGAACCAGTAACTGGAGGACTAGTTGCCTGATTTCCGCCTTGCCCCCCACCTTGGGCTCCCAAAAGAGCTGCGAACGGGTTCGCACCTGAATCATTTCTTGTATCTCCAGCCATGGTTGTTGCATTCAGAAATGGCTCTTGAACATTTTCATACATGCGCCTTAGCATGTTAAATCCCTCAGGAGAGGATTCAATGTTGCTCATTGCCCTGTCAGTATTGCGCATCATCTCACGCATAATTTCAGGGTTTCGTGCAGCCTCCATTGTCTGGCGAAGAGTAGAAGGGTCATTGAGTATGTGAGCGAGCTCAGGATTACGATCCATGATCTCTCGCATTTGAGGATTGTTCATGATCATGTTGCGGATGATTTCTGGGTTATTCATTAGATTCTGAACAAGGGGCATATTCATCATATCTCTCATCATGTCGGGGTTTTGAGTCAGCTGCTGCTGGACCTGCTCAAAATCAGGAAGACCAGCTCCAAATGGACCACCGCCGCTTCCAAGTCCGGGAAAGAGTGGAGCTCCACCTACTCCTGCAAATGGCCCCCCTACATTTGGTGGGGCATCCCCTGGTATATTCTGATTAGTATTTGGATTTCCAGCATTGGTTGCACTGGCGGAAGCAGCTGGGGCAAAACCTCGAACCAGATGAACTGTGTGATCTGCCTCCAGACCTGTTTGCCAAAAAAATAAAATAAGATTGCTAAGATTATCAGTCTGACAGCCTGATAACATGCAATAAGCAAGCAGATTAAAGAGTAAGTTTGGCTCCGCATCCTGATAGCGTTTCATTTAAAAACTCAATACTGAATGTAATGCGGTGATAACTAACCAATCATGAAATGGATCAACTTGATTGGCATCAAAGTAGCATCATGTTGCAGAAACGAATCAGAAGCTCATCACATTTTTTCTTTTGGTGTGTGCGGGTGGGGGTGGATCCATGCCAAATTTAATTTACTTAGTAAAGTGGAAACTGAGCGCCAACAACAAAATTCACAGTCTCTACTATATGCAGTTCCAGATGCATATTTTATCCTCTAATAGAAGAGCGAAAGACCCCAGTACCACTGAATCTTTCCTCTACACTTTTCTCCACTTACTGACCTTTACCTATTTCTTGTCCCAAGACAAACCATGAAATAGTACAGAGTATTTGGTAATTAAACGAGCAAGATCTTTTGTCTATTAGAATTGAAAATACAGTGCTTCCTAATATATTAACACCTTATCAATTATTTCCATCTATTCGGGAAAGAATAGAGACATAGAAACCACATTTGCACTTCTAAATCGAGGAAGTATTAAGAATACCTTGTAAAGGTAATCCTACCTACCAAAGATGGAGCAAAATCGGCTCAGCTCAAAGTGTTGCACCGAAGATCTGTATCTAAGATCTCAAAGTTACTCAATCACTAGGAAATCTCCTTCACGGCAGTCAAAGAAGATACTTCTCCGTTCCAAAAATTCACAACATCCTCCAATATTCCCAATGAATTATTTTCCAAAATTAAGACTCCCCTCCAGTTCGGGAAACAGCTTCTACATACATTCTTTATTATTCCTTAAAACAGCTTCCTATATGCATTAATTTCAACACTGAACAAATTCTTAACATTATTCCTCAAAATCTCCACTTTTTACCTGCCCCAGTCATCACTGGGGCCGTGTATTAGCAAATCCGAAAAACTAATACACTATTTATGAGTTGAACAGAAAAATTCATGAGCAAACAGTACGACACCAATTGAAGTCCCTGGCCTCATATTAGCCTACCTTCAGTATCTTAACTCCAAGAAATCTAGACTTTTAGACATTCATGCAAACAAACATAAAAACATTTAAAGATACAAGAACCTTTTTATATCAACAAATACGATAAATAAAGCAGGATATTTATAACATTTACATCACAAACCCTAACTAGCTTATAATTGAGGTACAATTGATTGATTGATCAGTAACATAACAAATTTAAAGTATACTTACCTAATACAAATAATTCAGCATTAACAATAAAAATACGACAAAAAATTGCCTACCAATATTGCGCGAAAAAGGAACAAAAACAATTAGATATAATTAATACCGTAGCTTGTTAGGGTTTGGTCGTCCTTTAAGATCCGGCCTTTATAGATCAACCTCTGCTGTTCGGCAGGGATATCGGACGGCTGAGAAAGGATGGACTTGAATAATCCGACAGTGGAATCGAGGCTCACTTGAACGGAAAATTTGGAGCCGTTGGAACATCGAACGTTGATCGTAACTGTTTCACCACCACCGCCGGCGTTATTCTCGGCTACTTCGTCTTTAACCGTTGTAGCAGTAGTATCGCCTCCGCCCATACTCAAATCAATCTCGATTGAATTGGTGAGAGCGGAGAGTATACAGTTTGAATGAGGGATCGGTGGAGGAATGGAATTGAAGCCCTAGCTCGGAGGATTTCACGCTTACAGGGGAAGAGAGAGAGAGAAGAGGGGCTATTTGTTTGATACTAGTTTCAGGCGCGTTGCGCGTGTATTCGGGTTAATGAGTATTTAATTTAAAATTAACATAAATACTATATTAAACACTCTGTTAAAATGTAAAATAAAATCTTAAAAATATTGAAGTTAACGAAAATGCAAATGTTGATAATTTTTATCAAACTCAATCAAAGACGGAACTTTGTGTGGTTTAAATAATTGAATCTTCATTGTAATTTGACATATGAATTTTGATTTGCTTTAGAAGATGCATATAGTTGTATTCACATTACT
>JASVEL010011877.1:0-85574 GCA_032618575.1 Nicotiana noctiflora | reverse complement strand
CCGGTGCGGAGGTGTGAGCGACTTATTGTGGTGGGCACGAGGAGGGGTAGAGGGCGACCTAAGAAGAATTGGGGAGAGGTGATCAGGCAGGATATAGCGCGACTTAGGATTGCTGAGGACATGGCCCTTGATAGGGAATTGTGGAGCTCGTGCATTAAGGTTGTGGGTTAGGGAGAAGTTATGAATATTTCTACAACGCACTAGAGTGAGATTAGCCAGTTAGGAGTTAGTTTTAGGGTGTTAGTGGTATCTACTAATGCAGGGCTTTACCGTCAGTTATTATTATACCTTCCATCTATTTTGTATTTCTTATATTGCTGTTATGTTATTAAGATTCTATTGATGGTACTAATATATCATCTCTTGTTGCTTTCTTGAGCCGAGTGTCTCTTGGAAACAGCCTTTTTGCCCCTCGGGGTGGGGGTAAGATCTGCGTACATATTACCCTCCTCAAACCCCACTTGTGGGATTATACCAGGTCGTCGTTGTTGTTGTTGTTGCTATTTAGTTAATCTTGAAATTGTATATCAATGAAAAATTATTGTTAGAGACTAAGAAAATAGTGTTACTAAAAAGATTCTCCCATAAGAATATTTTAATTGATTTTTTAAATTTTTACGAAAAATATATTTACTTATCAAAACTTTATCTATAACTTTAATAAAGTAAGATTGAAATAATAATCATGTAACCAAAAAAAATAGAAAACCTGAAAATCCAAACTGATATAGCCGAACCAATCCAAACTGATATAGTTGATTTGGTTTGGTTGATTGAGTATAACCAAATCAACCCGATTCATGTATACCGGGGAGACAATCCAAATCGTAGTCAGTGTCCATTATTTGATTGAGCACGACGTGGTCTTCTAGTCGCGTTAAACCATCCAAAGGAGTACCGTCAGCCCCCAAAAGTGCTTTCCTTCTCGCGCTGAAGAAAAAAGATGTTTAGCTTTTTTGTCTGCCTCCTTTACCTATCAAAGATTCTGTTAACATTGCAGATGGCACTCTCTTACCTCTTTCACACTGTGGGTCTATGTCTTCATCCCGGATTCTTCATGATAGATTCCATTTTCCTCCTAAAAACTACTTGTTTTCTGTCAGTCACCTTGCAGCTAACCATCTTCGTCTCATCTTATTGCACGGTTCAGAGAGCACTTGTGTATGTGATGCAAGTGAACGTCTACGAAAAAGCTGTCGTAAAGTTTCGTTCTTCGTTCCGTCGTCGACCCTATCTATGTTTCTATGATGGCCCAAGAACACGCTCATTCTTCAGCCGTAGAGAGACTTTTGAATTGCGAGGTACCATTACGAGCTCAATATATACGAGTGTTATACCCTTGCGGAGACACCCTGATTAGCA
The DNA here is from genome assembly GCA_032618575.1 of Nicotiana noctiflora. Taxonomy (NCBI): domain Eukaryota; kingdom Viridiplantae; phylum Streptophyta; class Magnoliopsida; order Solanales; family Solanaceae; genus Nicotiana; species Nicotiana noctiflora. The sequence goes on along the minus strand of JASVEL010011877.1, from coordinate 84,212 downwards.
ATGAGTCATTTACATTGCTTCGAAAATTCTTATTTTATATTTACACACATACGGTTGAGATATTTTTTCTCTCAGACACATCAATTTATGACAGGAAGTAAATCCGTAAAATCACTACAACCTAGACCAAAATATATTTACAAGGCGAATCATAACATAACTATGTCGATCTGGTTTACGAAATTTTTTATGTATGTCACGAATAGACGAAATGCTGAAATTCTGAAACTACTTTTGGCGGATTGGTAGAACGGAAGTTGACGGAGGCATTTTTCAGTGACTTGAAGCTTATGAAACATTAATGGAAGAAAAGATAGTTAGAGATTGATCCTGTTGAAGACATAATATTTAAGTAAATAAATGTAAAAGATCTCTATGTATATATGTATCTGAACTCTTCGTTATTCGGTACTTTGACTTTGAACTGTAGTATTCTATTAAATATGCTAAACCTTCAACTAATTGAAATTTCTGCTTTTGTGCTTTCTAATTGGGATTCAAATGATATTGTTAGGCAGATTGTACAAGAAGTTTAGTAGTTTACTATAGAGGATCCATGAAGCAAGGCTAGGAAGGAACTGGAGCTGCTATACTTCTATCCTGATTGAGTTACTTGATTATATATATAGTTCTGATCCATTTTGTATTTATGAGAAGTCGGTTTAGATAGGGAGGATTAGTATTTGGGAGTCTGAGGATTGATGCTTGACTGCCTAATTTTGTTCTTTTTTTGTACTGTACAATTTATTACTTGGTAATTAAAATTCGTTACTTACCCCCCCCCCCCCCCCACACACACACACACACACACAAAAAAAAAAAATGGGATTCAAATGCATGCTTTCAGCGTGCAATTCTCACGAGTTTAGCACTTCATTAATTGTTAATTGCACTACATGAGTAAATTACATCGTACGACTTTCAATACTATATTCTATCAGATTTGAGCAAAAGAATCAGGGTACACTTAGGCTTATCCCTCATTGTTCACACTACTAATATTGCTATTTGGCACTTCCCAAATATGTAGCGCTCATTTGCCTACAACTAACAAGCTGTTCCAATTTTATTCTTTTTTGGGATGGTAACATAGTGTCCGAACAACTTGCTCGCATTCGTGCACATGCAAGTTGCTACAGCCTACAAGCATAGATGTCAAGTGATCCTGCATACCATGGCTGAAGCAAATGACTCGCACTAATAACTAAAATTAGAATCTGATCTTCAGGTTATTACTCCTATGTGGACCCATTCAGCTATTCTGATGAAGATCCCATTCGTGCTTCTTAAGATAAGAATATCTCGCATTGCCTAAATTGCCTTTTGCAATACATCCTTCGACATGCACCAAGTGCCCAAATATAGTCGGTTTGCTCAACCTGACTTGCAACAATTAAAGATCCCCAGCAGAAACAATCATTAAGCTTGAAGTACAAAAACCACCTGTGACACATTAGTCCATAGCACAAAACCAAAATAGACAAATACAGCAAGCAGGTAACATCCAGCATAATGTTCAAACTAGAAAAAGGAAATGCTACAGTAAATTGTACGATATATCATATAATAATGAACAGTTTAAGGGGCTGATTTTAACATTGTATGTACAATGAACTGAAGAACTTTTTTCCTTTTTGGCCTGAGGCAAGAGTCAACGGGGGATAAGATGAGAGTTCTTTCCAAAAAATCAAACTCCGCAAATTTATTTCTATCCAAGATTTGATGCTTCTTCTGTCCACATCAACAATTTCATCTGTCCCCACCAGGAGCTATATGACAATAGAGAATATCCATACACTACTGTCCAGTGTTCCCTAGAAGTCGCTCTACCGCAGCGTGCACATTCCCTGCAGCGGCAATAAGTGCCCGGATATTTTCTTGAGTGTCAAAAAAACCCATTTCTTGTAACTGGGCTAACTGAGTGGCGTATAATTCCTCTGGCGGCACTACAATAACACATCAAGAGGAAAATGAGCATAGGTCATGTCAGAGAGAGAGAAAAAGAGAGACAGACAGCGAGAGAGTAAAATAACCATTGGATCTGTTGGGTACACCCAATCCCCCCGTCCCAAGTCCACCGAACATGTTCATCAGCATTTCCATTCCCATGTTGTCAAATGCTGCAATTATTAAGATCATCTAGCTGATATGAGTAAAACTAACGAATAATGCACACAAAATTGCATTGCATTTCTCCAACCTTAATTGTACATGGTATCCCAACAAAATAAAAAAGATAGGCTGAATATTGCCTCTATCGGCATAATAAATTGCTATCCCTTTCAGTCAACAGGGCAACCTGAATATCAGAGTTTCAGAGTCAAAAAAATGATTTGAACCTTAAAATCACCCATCAATCTATCCACGGATTTCAAATCAGTGACTCGTCTGTTTTAAATTCAGTTCCATTTTATTCAAGTACTAAATAATTTATCTTTTACGGAATATTATAGATTCCCTACTTAAAATAAACATTAGAGATTCCCTTAAAGTAGAGTTTTCTAAATCTAGTACATATCCTTATTCGAACAGATGAATCTCTAACAACAAAAAGAGATTTCTAGCGAACACTTGACCAGATTTAAGTCTAACAATGCATATACGGATTTGCTTTAATTGTATCATTTTTTGGGCTAAATCCATATTAATTTCGAGTTCTTCCATATAATTTTAGGTTTTCCTCGTCTTTTTTAGCACTTCCAATCATCAGGTTGTGGCACATCAGTCTGACTAGGGCATATGGAGGTCTACTTAGGAGATGGATAAAATGACCTCTCATCTTATCCTCTGTGTTTGCTACTTACATCCTTTGTAAGACGTGATATTTTTAATATTATATGACCTCGTATGACCGCACATCCATATCTTACATATGCATTTTTATAAAATTTGGTGTTATTTATCTTGTGGATATACAAATGGCTTTAAAATTCCAACATTCATTCCCATATAAGGTAGTTGATCCCACGGCCATTGCATAGAACATGTGTTTCATTTTGTTAGGCATCCACATAGATCATAACTCTCTTAAAACTCCTCCATGTAATGATCCTCTTTTAATTTGTGTTGCGTCTTCATCTATCACATCATTCTACTCACATATGATCCTAAATATTTGAATTCTCTACATTTACGCACCATTATATCATCTAATCTCATCTCACTGCTATTATTATAACTTGCAGCGAAGGCAGCTCGTCTTATTTCTACTTATCATAAAACTAGAGTGCTTCTCCCAGTTCCCACTTTTAGCTGACTTACTCGCTAATTTCACTAATTAAGATGTTAAAATCATCTATAAATAGCATGCGTCATGGAACCTTTCTTCAGCTTATCCATAATTGGCCTAAAATACTACATGCAGATCCCCAGAGTAAACCACTTGGGTACTGATTTGTATCTCGTCTCACTATTCACACTTATGCCAACTCCTCTTTTTTTTGAGATTGTCTACCAACCTTGAACCCTTGAACTAGTAGTTTGTAGAGAACTCCCCAACCACTATGAACAAGGATGGCTGGTCATATGCCACTCCTCAGTACATTTCATTTGTGACGTTCAAATATTTTATTTGAATTCATTTTTTTTAAATCCTCCTCAGAGAACCTTTTATCTCATCCTAAGAATTTCAAACAATACTCTTAACAAAAGTATAAACTCTGTTGTAACGGGCATAATTTTGAATGAGTTCTCTGTCATCCTTGTAAATTTTAGAATCCTTATGCAATAAAACAAAACTAAGAAATAGGTATCTCAGTTGCCTAAACAAATCTTTGGCAAAATATTCATGAAACATATGGTAAATAAATGTGCATAAAAAAATATTGTAGTATTTCTAGCAGGCCAGCTCTGCGTCAGAATACTAGTCTTAAGCAATGCTTGGAAATAAGTGTAAGAAAATTTATTTGCTCCAGGATAACATTATTAATCAAGAGACCATTTCCCTCCCAGCCTAATTCAAAACAACCAAAGGGTATATTACTCTTATAAGGATATCAAATTGGGAAAAATAGAGAATAAAATTTCACCTGTTCGGCCAGCATCTTGACCCTGTCCTCTGCAAGTGGGAAAGACACTTAGTCAGAAAAGATAGACATAATCCAGAAAATTACTCCACTGATACAAATAATCAGAATAAAGATCTAGAGCCACTCACAAGTTCATCTTTTATCCTTCCTAATTAGAAAGGTCTAGACTACTCTTTGGCAAGTGAAATATGAGAATATGTAAGATGATAATTCTCTGTCTTTGGTAATTGTACTAAAAAAAAATGGTGAGTAATAATGAGAATCCAAGGAGATGCATATCATCACATCATATAAACCATGAAGCGTGAGTTTCTCTGGCCAAGGAAGTTTCACAGACATGTCCAGACTTACTGGTTTGTTTGCTGCCGACCAAGTTGAGACAATAGCCCTTGCTGTAGAGTCATAACTTGCTGAAAGTAAGAAGAATTATCAAAAAATGTCAGAACAGTGTTTTTATTTTTCAATAAGGAAAATACACCCAAAGAGTTACGCACCCATCAAGTTTTATGTCCAGACACATATCAAAAGGCTTCTTTCTGCACCCTAGGTGCTCCAAATAGACAGGACAATAACTTTTAAATTATAAGAATGGAAAAATAGATCAATCTACAATATTATCTTGATATAGGTTCAATCTAGAATCTCTTACATTGTGCCCAGGAAACATGTTTCATGAATCAGTGACACTTAACCAGCAATACGAGAACGAACTTAGATCATGTTCAAAGTAATTACATATAGTAATATTTTACTCCATTTAATGAAATGAAAACGTATAACAGTTTCTATATTAATAAATCTGAAGTACAGTTTTATATTGAAACAATAAAATACAGTTCCTACCGTATCATACATGACCAGTGTTTGGAAAAGCGATCGCTTTGTCGCTTTAAGCGCGAAGCGACAAGGCACCGCTTTTTACTGCCTGAGGCGACGTGATCGTATGAAGCGCACTCTTCAGTGAAAAAAGCGACAAGGCAACGAGGCGACGAAGCGAGTGAAGCGACCACTTCTGTCAAAAAATCGCAGCTGGGCTCTTTTAAAAAAAAAAAGAAGATTGGGTCTGTTTGTAAATTATAAAAAACAGACCCCTAACCTCACTTCTGTAATTGCTTGACAAAACAGAGACCTCTTCTCTCTTCTTCATTGACAAAACTAGGGTTTCCAGGTAAGTTTCTTCTTCTCATTTTTTTCTTTCTTCTTCTTGTTCCCGTCCAGATTCTGCTCTTTTTTCTTTCCTTTTCCTTCTTCTTCTCCTCTTCTCTTTTTCACTTTTTCTCCTCCAGCGTCGTCTGCACAGCTAGGGCAGGCGTTGGTTTTCTTTTTTCCCTCCATTTTATTCTTCTTAATTTAATATGTATTTTGGTTTATAAAATTACTTATTATATATATGTGTTATATCTTTCAGTTTATTTGATTTAAATTTACAAACAGACCCCTAACCTCGCTTCTGTAATTGCTTGACAAAACAGAGACCTCTTCTCTCTTCTTCATCGACAAAACTAGGGTTTCCAGGTAAGTTTCTTCTCCTCCTTTCTTCTTCTCATTTTTTTCTTTCTTCTTTCTTTCTTCTTCTTGTTCCCGTCCAGATTCTGCTCTTTTTTCTTTCTTTTTCCTTCTTCTTCTTCTCTTCTCTTTTTCACTTTTTCTCCTCCAGCGTCGTCTGCACAGCTAGGGCAGGCGTTGGTTTTCTTTTTTCCCTCCCTTTTATTCTTCTTAATTTTAACATGTATTTTAGTTTATAAAATTACTTGTTAAATATATGTGTTATATCTTTCAGTTTATTTGATTTTTTAATGTGTATATATATATATATATATGTGTGTGTGTGTGTGTGTTTGTGTGTGTGTGTGTGTGTCTTATATATATGTGTTATATCTTTCTGTTTATTTGATTTTTTAATGTGTATTTCAGTTTATAAAATTAATTATTATATATATGTTATATTTTTAGTTTGATAAATTTTATATGTATTTCAGTTTAGAAAATTACAGCCGTTCCTTCTATTGACTCACTTCCTATCGTTCGGGAGTTTCCAGAGGTTTTCCCTTCAGACCTGCCGGGTATGCTGCCCAACAGGGATATTGATTTTTGTATTGATCTGGCTCCAGGCACGCAGCCCATTTTAGTTTATTTGATTTTTTTAATGTGTATTTCAGTTTATAAATTAATTATTATATATATTATATGTATTTTCACAATTGCGCTTCGCTTTTGAAGCGAGGCGAGCCCCTGTCGTTTTTTTGTGTTTCGAGCTCACAAAAACACTGTACATGACACCAAAATATGTGAAGTTTACTTATGGTAAATGAACATTGTCAGAGCATAGTTTATTTAGTAAGAAAGTGAATCTAAGTGAGTAATTTACAAGGGGTGGAAGGTAGATCAAGAATTGTCCAATAAAAGAGAAGAGTAACATATTTGTTTGAGTTTTTCCTGTTGCTCTTTTCCCCTCCAATTTTCCATAATAAAACGTTTCTTTTCTTTTTCCTTCTAGTCCCAACGTTAAGATTTAGTACCTTCCAATATGACATCTTGATGAGCATGGTTACACAAAGGCTACATCTACATTTGTGATACATAGAGGCATTTATAAACTCAATTGATAAGCATGTGACCCTTGAACCAATCTGATTCAAGTTCTCCCCAGATAGATCTGCAAAAGCTCAAGTAAATATATAGGCTTCCAGAGAAGTAATCTTGTATTTTTTATTTTCTTTTCGCATTATCTTTTGCTGCAGCAATTCTAATAAGCATATTTTTAATAGTACTTTGACCTTATTTTTAAGTAAAGGAAATAGATATGCAACAGCTGTGAATCAAACCGGGTCTACACCGTATAGTACTTTTAACCTTTTTGAGTTACGGTATAATTTTTATCTTTAAATATATAAAAAAAAGAATGTGATGCAATTTTCTATATTTGCTACAACTCATGCACCATGTACGCACTCTAGAGGTCAAACAAGCACGACATAAAGATATCAATTACCTGCATTGTCTCAGGGGACGTTAACTGACGAATAAATTCAGGGTTTTGCATCATTTCTCTGAGATGGGGGTTGGAATCAAGCATGCTTCTTAGCTGCGGGTTGAGCCCAGAAATCTAGCCACCAAGATGCTCAAGAAATGAGATGCTTGACAAGAAATTTTCCAGCACAAACGAAAAGAAAGAACCAAGAAAGAAGAAATAAAGCCTTAAACTCGCTGACAGCAACTTTAGTTCAAACGAGTAAATAAATACCTGGTTCATGTACTGAGGATTTGAGAGGAGAGACTGCATCATCTGTGAGATGGCTGGATTCTGCATTAACTGATTTAGAGAAGAGGCATCAGGCATGCCACCTAGCATTCGCTGCAAATCTGGCAAAGCGCCCAAGCCACCAAGAGGGGGCGCCCTAGTATCCACAGCAGTATTTGACCTAGCAGTGGTATTCGTTTGGGCGGCTCCAGCTGCAAAAATAGTTGAAGAAAATACCCTGCTTATCAGAAATAGTTGAAGAAGAAAACAACAATAAAAATAAAGCAAGATTACAAATTCTCAATCAACACACTGAGAGGAAGTCCACTGGATAAAAAAGATCTCGGCTTCTGATTAGCCAAAGGCCCTTAATAATACTGCATAATTAGATTCTCCATATTGAATATAAAACTGTTTTTACTAAATTCTGATAAGATTATGCTAACTTTGAAATCATTTACTAGAAAAGAACAAAGAAGGAAAGAATGGCTGCAGAAAACAAGTGTTGAAATGTACAAGCTCTAAGCACAAATTGCACAAGTATGACCATGACACCCTCAGTAGTGAAGATGCATGAAAGTATCTCCAGAAGAACAAAAAAAGAGAGATAAAAGTTGCTTTTTTAATATGCAAAGGACCCTGAGTCAACAGAATAGAATATGAAAAGGTTTATACTAGCAGCTAAAACAGTTATAGAACATGAAATTGGTAGAAGCTTACTGCCAGCTGATGCCCAAGGATTCGGAAGTGGATTAGTATTGGGTGCGGGAGGATTAGCAGTTGTCTCAGAACCAGTAACTGGAGGACTAGTTGCCTGATTTCCGCCTTGCCCCCCACCTTGGGCTCCCAAAAGAGCTGCGAACGGGTTCGCACCTGAATCATTTCTTGTATCTCCAGCCATGGTTGTTGCATTCAGAAATGGCTCTTGAACATTTTCATACATGCGCCTTAGCATGTTAAATCCCTCAGGAGAGGATTCAATGTTGCTCATTGCCCTGTCAGTATTGCGCATCATCTCACGCATAATTTCAGGGTTTCGTGCAGCCTCCATTGTCTGGCGAAGAGTAGAAGGGTCATTGAGTATGTGAGCGAGCTCAGGATTACGATCCATGATCTCTCGCATTTGAGGATTGTTCATGATCATGTTGCGGATGATTTCTGGGTTATTCATTAGATTCTGAACAAGGGGCATATTCATCATATCTCTCATCATGTCGGGGTTTTGAGTCAGCTGCTGCTGGACCTGCTCAAAATCAGGAAGACCAGCTCCAAATGGACCACCGCCGCTTCCAAGTCCGGGAAAGAGTGGAGCTCCACCTACTCCTGCAAATGGCCCCCCTACATTTGGTGGGGCATCCCCTGGTATATTCTGATTAGTATTTGGATTTCCAGCATTGGTTGCACTGGCGGAAGCAGCTGGGGCAAAACCTCGAACCAGATGAACTGTGTGATCTGCCTCCAGACCTGTTTGCCAAAAAAATAAAATAAGATTGCTAAGATTATCAGTCTGACAGCCTGATAACATGCAATAAGCAAGCAGATTAAAGAGTAAGTTTGGCTCCGCATCCTGATAGCGTTTCATTTAAAAACTCAATACTGAATGTAATGCGGTGATAACTAACCAATCATGAAATGGATCAACTTGATTGGCATCAAAGTAGCATCATGTTGCAGAAACGAATCAGAAGCTCATCACATTTTTTCTTTTGGTGTGTGCGGGTGGGGGTGGATCCATGCCAAATTTAATTTACTTAGTAAAGTGGAAACTGAGCGCCAACAACAAAATTCACAGTCTCTACTATATGCAGTTCCAGATGCATATTTTATCCTCTAATAGAAGAGCGAAAGACCCCAGTACCACTGAATCTTTCCTCTACACTTTTCTCCACTTACTGACCTTTACCTATTTCTTGTCCCAAGACAAACCATGAAATAGTACAGAGTATTTGGTAATTAAACGAGCAAGATCTTTTGTCTATTAGAATTGAAAATACAGTGCTTCCTAATATATTAACACCTTATCAATTATTTCCATCTATTCGGGAAAGAATAGAGACATAGAAACCACATTTGCACTTCTAAATCGAGGAAGTATTAAGAATACCTTGTAAAGGTAATCCTACCTACCAAAGATGGAGCAAAATCGGCTCAGCTCAAAGTGTTGCACCGAAGATCTGTATCTAAGATCTCAAAGTTACTCAATCACTAGGAAATCTCCTTCACGGCAGTCAAAGAAGATACTTCTCCGTTCCAAAAATTCACAACATCCTCCAATATTCCCAATGAATTATTTTCCAAAATTAAGACTCCCCTCCAGTTCGGGAAACAGCTTCTACATACATTCTTTATTATTCCTTAAAACAGCTTCCTATATGCATTAATTTCAACACTGAACAAATTCTTAACATTATTCCTCAAAATCTCCACTTTTTACCTGCCCCAGTCATCACTGGGGCCGTGTATTAGCAAATCCGAAAAACTAATACACTATTTATGAGTTGAACAGAAAAATTCATGAGCAAACAGTACGACACCAATTGAAGTCCCTGGCCTCATATTAGCCTACCTTCAGTATCTTAACTCCAAGAAATCTAGACTTTTAGACATTCATGCAAACAAACATAAAAACATTTAAAGATACAAGAACCTTTTTATATCAACAAATACGATAAATAAAGCAGGATATTTATAACATTTACATCACAAACCCTAACTAGCTTATAATTGAGGTACAATTGATTGATTGATCAGTAACATAACAAATTTAAAGTATACTTACCTAATACAAATAATTCAGCATTAACAATAAAAATACGACAAAAAATTGCCTACCAATATTGCGCGAAAAAGGAACAAAAACAATTAGATATAATTAATACCGTAGCTTGTTAGGGTTTGGTCGTCCTTTAAGATCCGGCCTTTATAGATCAACCTCTGCTGTTCGGCAGGGATATCGGACGGCTGAGAAAGGATGGACTTGAATAATCCGACAGTGGAATCGAGGCTCACTTGAACGGAAAATTTGGAGCCGTTGGAACATCGAACGTTGATCGTAACTGTTTCACCACCACCGCCGGCGTTATTCTCGGCTACTTCGTCTTTAACCGTTGTAGCAGTAGTATCGCCTCCGCCCATACTCAAATCAATCTCGATTGAATTGGTGAGAGCGGAGAGTATACAGTTTGAATGAGGGATCGGTGGAGGAATGGAATTGAAGCCCTAGCTCGGAGGATTTCACGCTTACAGGGGAAGAGAGAGAGAGAAGAGGGGCTATTTGTTTGATACTAGTTTCAGGCGCGTTGCGCGTGTATTCGGGTTAATGAGTATTTAATTTAAAATTAACATAAATACTATATTAAACACTCTGTTAAAATGTAAAATAAAATCTTAAAAATATTGAAGTTAACGAAAATGCAAATGTTGATAATTTTTATCAAACTCAATCAAAGACGGAACTTTGTGTGGTTTAAATAATTGAATCTTCATTGTAATTTGACATATGAATTTTGATTTGCTTTAGAAGATGCATATAGTTGTATTCACATTACTCGCAATAGTATTTTAATCCTTATATGACCTATATTTTTTCTATTATATAGAAAAGAGAAAGAAAGGTTAACCGAGGGTATTATGGTCATTTTAAATATATTAGTGCATTATTTGTTTGTATACTAGGCTCAAAAGTTTGATTGTGGGTTTTTAATAACCGAAAAAATCAAAACTAACGTGCCCATAAGCTATTAAATTCTTTAGTTGGACCCTACTTTCCATTCAATCTTTACTATCTTTATTAAATGCATTACTTGATTATTATTTTTATTTTTTTCAACAAGTACTTTTAACTAGAATAATTATTTTTTTGATAATTTATAATTCAAATGTTCGTCCGATTAAAAATACTAAGGTCACATACATTTATATATGACAATTCTATTATTTTCTTAAGAAATATTATTTTATTTATTAACTATTTTAGTAAAGAAGAATTCATTAAAAAAATTAATGATACTATATGTAGATTTACATTCAAATGTTATTATATCATTATCAATTGATATCATTTTATACAAATTTCAATTGGAATTACTATATGTAGATTTACATTAAAATGTTATTATATCGTTATCAATTGATATCATTTTATACAAATTTCAATTGGAATACTTCATAAAATTCAGAAAAATTTTTATTTAAGAATAAAATCTAGTTTCAAGTTCCCTTTTTTATTATAAAATATAAAAAATTATAATAATTATCCCTTCTCTAAAATTATGAGTTGAGAATATCTGAAGTAAAAATTAAGACAACTAATTTGTGAAATTATTATTTTTGTTATGAAATAATAAAAGAACAAGAACAATATTGTAGAGAAAGGGAGAGAGGGAATTCTTATTGAATTTCTGGATGGTTTACAATGGGGTAAGACTGTCACGACCCGGATTTTCCCCCAACATCGGGATCGTGATGGCGCCTACTCGTGGTAGCTAGGCAAGCCACTGTATTCATACTATCCTGTTTTTAACACAATTTTGATTGAATAAATGCGGAATACTTTATCGAAATGGAAATAACAATTCACAAGGTAAAACCATACCGAAAATCCTCTACCCAAGACGTGGAGTCACCGACTCACAAACTACTATGGAATACTACACATAAAAGTCTGAAGAAATATAACACAATTTTGTTTGTCTCGGAACAAAGAGACTCCAGCTAATAATATAGATAAAGAGACAGACGCCGGGCCTGCGGACGTCTGCATAGCTACCTCGGTCTCAAACATGATCAACTCCCATGCAATCTACTTACTGCGCTGCTGCTTCTGATCGTAACCTGGACCGTGCAAAAACGCACGTAAGTGTAGTATTAGCACAACCGAACACACGTGTCTGGTAAGTGCCTAGCCTATCCCGCGAAGTAGTGACAAGCTTAGGACCAGACACCCACATAAACTGTGCAGTTGCAATATATATATATAACACATTTATAAGGAAATACTCTGCTCGAAATAATATTCAATAACTCACGATATCCCAAAATAATCTAATCAACATAATAAATCTTACTTTCATGTCTCAATTCTCTCTCATTTCATATCTCGTGGTAGGCGTACCACCCGCTCCCAACTATCACGAGTAATTATATCTTGTGGTAGGCGTACCACCCGCTCCCAAATATATCAATCGGCTACGGCAACTATGGCCAATGCCAAGATTTTAAGTCACTTTGTGGTCGGCGTACCACACGATCCCAATATATCAGATAATTATATCTTGTGGTAGGCGTACCACCCGCTCCCAAATATTTAATATATATATTACCACAAATAACAAGAATTAACCAAGTAATAACACAATAAGGAATATCTCAAAGAACTCAACAATTAACAACGGTTAATAAGTTCACAAGGAAAACAAGGTATAATGGAAACACAAGTAATATCAAGTCAAGGAATAGCAAGTAGTTACACGTCATCACCCAAATAAAATATAATGGAAAAACAAGTAATATCAAGTCAAGGAATAGCAAGTAGTTGCACGGCATCACCCTTCGTGCTTTTACTCTCATCCTCACCAAATAAGCAAATAAAGTACACGGCATCACCCTTCGTGCTTTTACTCTCATCCTCACATCCATAGTATGGCATGATCCTTCGTACATGGTTCAATAACAGGGCACGGCATGATCCTTCGTGCATAATCAATAATAGGGCACGGCATGATCCTTCGTGCATAATCAATAATAGGGCACGGCATGATCCTTCGTGCATAATCAATAATAGGGCACGGCATGATCCTTCGTGCATAATCAATAAATAAACATGGTACGGCATTAACCTTCGTGCATAAATATATAAACATGGCACGGCATCACCCTTCGTGCATTATCACTCTTCCTCACCCAAATAACAATCACAGTTAAGGGCAAAGAAAGAAACAGTAATTCATAAACCGTCCCATCAAGGGAAATCAATAATTATCTTCACAACAAGTCCCAACAAGGGAGAACAATAACAATTCATCCGTAATATATCTCAAAATAATCATTTTCCAACGACTCACGGTCATACTAGACGCCAGTGTATGGATGCTCGTCACCACAGCCCATACACCGCACTCGATCACATAACACATAACACATAATCCTATTCCTCAAGCTAGGATAGAACAAACACTTACCTCGAATGCTTATGAACAATTCAATCCGTGGAAATGTCTTTTCTTTCAATTTGGCTCCAATCCAACCGTATCTATACACAATTGATTTAATATCATCAATTCTACTCAACAAACTAATTCTTAATACCAAATACCACTTTTACAACATTCTGCCATGAATAGTAAATTTCAACCCCGGGCCCACATGGTCGGAATTCGGGGTTAGGACCAAAATTCGGTTACCCATCCCCCCACGAGTTCATGTATATAATTTGTTTCAAAATCGGACCTCAATTCGAGGTCCAATTCCCCAATTTATGAAAAACCCTATTTTTTAACAAAAACAAGAATTTTACCATGAAAACATTTGATTTCTAATGAAAAACATGTTTAATGATGTTAGGAATTGAAAGAATTAAGTAAAAAGTGACTTACAATCGTTTTGATGAAGAAGAAATCCTTGAAGAATCGCAAATGGGTGTTTTGTTTTTGTAAAATGTGAAGAAATGACTGAAATTCGTGTTTTTCAGGTCTCTGTGTTCGCATTTGCGAACATGGGTTCGCAATTGCGAACCCCGACCAATTTCTGGAGTTTGAAAAATAAGCTAAGGCTGGGAAGTTCGCATTTGCGAACTTTTGTTCGCATTTGCGAAGCCAAGGCAAAACTGGGAAGTTCGTATTTGCGAACTATTGTTCGCAATTGCGAACACAAGCTAAATATTGGGAGGTTCGCATTTGCGAACTATTGTTCGCATTTGCGAACACAGGCAGAATAGTGTCGAGTTCGCATTTGCGAACACAGGCACAGTAGTGTCAAGTTCGCATTTGCGAACTATTGTTCGCATTTGCGAACACAGGCACAATAGGGGGGAGTTCGCATTTGCGAACTATTGTTCGCATTTGCGAACTCTGCAGAATAGTGGGGAGTTCGCATTTGCGAACTATTGTTCGCATTTGCGAACTCTGCAGACCAGTTGCAGACAGCAACTTCTAACATGAAAAATTGATCTCGTGGCCTATCCAAAGTTCACCCGAGCCCTCGGGGCTCCAAACCAAATATGCACATAACCTCAAAAATACATTATGAACTTGTTCGTGCGATCACATCGCCAATATCACCTCGTTTTCATCAAATCAAGCCTCAAATGCATGATTTTCATACCTTTAGTTTTCAAAACTTTCAAACTTGGGACTCGAGGTCCAAAACATCTCAAACGACATCCAAATGTCACCAAACTTTACAGAAATCACATATATAATATTTAAGACTTGTATCGGGCGTAGGAACCAAAATACGAGCCCGATACCAAGGTCAATTAATTTATTTCCTTTAATAATTGCATCAAAAACAATTTCACATAAAAAATTCATAACTTGGGCTCTAGGCCTCAGAATTCGACTCCGGACGCATGTCCAAGTCCCATATTTTCCTACGGACCTCTCGGGACCATCAAATCTCGGGTCCGGATCCGTTTACCAAAAATGTTGACCGAAGTCAACCATATCAATATTAATATCATTTTTATCCAAATTTCTCATTGAATTCATATTTTCTATCACAAAATCTTTCCGGCTACATGCTCGGATTGTGCACGTAAATCGAGGCAACATAGAATGAGGTTTTCAAGGCCTCTGAAGCTCGAAATGATTAATTAAATAAGTGATGACCCTTTGGGTCGTCATCACAAAGACCCCTCTATTTATAGAAGAAATATGACTTAGTCACAAAGTAAAACTCTCCACAAGATAGACATTCACTCTAAATAGAATTTGATTCATAACACTCCCCCTTGAATGTCTATTCAATAAGTAATGTGCCTCATTAAAACCCTGACTAAAATAAAACTCAATGGGAAAAAAATCTAGAAAAGGAAAAGGAGTACACATATCTAATAATACGCCTTTTGGTTGCCTCGTTAAAAACCTCGCAAGGAAAACCCAGTGGGACAAAACCTTGTAAGGGAAAAGAGTGCAACGCGCATTAACTCCCCCTGATGAGAGCATCAATTCACATCCTTAAGCTTTCGCATCCCAATCTTGTACACTAGTTTCTTGAAGGTTGACGTCGACAAAGATTTTATATCAGTTTCAATATATTTTCATAATGACATAACATAGAGATCTCTTCATTCATATATTCAGGTACCTGAATCTCTCATGAGATATTATGAAGTGTAATGTCATGTGATCTTCTGGATCACTTGCCTCCTTTATTATGATCATTTTGATCATTTACTCACCTTCTTTATCAAGAAATTTATTTGAAACCGATTGTCTATACGCTTTAAGCTTACCATAGACTTTGTCCTTCTAGGACTTATTATAATATGAACATTTGCAGTAAGAATATAGTTACTTTCTTTGAGTCAGTAAATGCGTCTGGCATGCTTTGCAATAAATTGCATATGAATTATCCTTTTATGAACTTCAAGTTCATATTATTTTATTCGAGAATCTCGATGTATAAATGATAATTTATTCCATGTAACTTTTCTCAACTGTTGTATCTTGTCTCCCCCTCATGTTAGAAAAACTAACTTGTTTCCTCAACTTTGAGAATCCATCTTTGTGTGTTATGGTGTTAATCAAAATATACATCGCACATCAATAATAATAATAAGATGGAATTATTTGGTTCCTGACCCTGAACCACTTGTGAGGGGAGAAAATAATATACTTTCGTATATAATGTATATCAAACTGATAACTTTGTTCTCATAAGAAATAATTTAGCTATTAAGTGGAGGCACTCAATAAATTATTTTGCTAACCAGCTATGATGTAGACCAACTTATCAAGTTGAACTTCTTGAATAGAAAATCTGGAATATGCTCTAAATTAAATTATTGAGCAAGTTACCTCGCAGACACCATATTGCGGTTTAGCAATAATCGCACATGTAACCATCTCATAAATACATCTTATGTGGTATACATGGCAGGTGAATAGGCCCATATTCACCTTTGATGTTTCCAGTATTCATGGAATTCAATCCCAATTTTAGTTGGTATATTAATTAATGTGAACAAGCAATATAAGAGAATTCGTAAAGAACTTTCTAGTTCTTTTAATATTTACCCATATGAATTCTCTATTATTTTTGCACATCATACTTAAATTGATATGGTAAAATCAATTATGCCAACTGGATAAATTATCAATATTGATAAACTTCAGATTTACACCATGCATGATGTGTGCAATTTTGAATAAACTCCAAGTTTATTATGATATGAGTTTTTATATCAATATCCACTTCATTGTGGTATCCTTTGTTTATGTAGTACAAATTGGAGAATGAAGGGGGTAGCTTTTCACATGCATATTACGTCGCTACAAGTTGTAGTAATAGAAGATATTAAATCTTTCCATTATTTATACTCTCAATATAATCAACCGCTTTCGCGTATACTTTGGAAACTGAATAAGTTTCTTTGAGACGTACTACAACACAATACCTTATTGGTAATTAATTGTGTTTCTCCAAAATAGTAATAATTGGCTCTTCTTGAGCTCTCAATTAATTTTGTACTACCACATATTCATCAACATCCTTGTGGTGAATATCTCTTTTAAAGAGAAAGTTATACCATTATGTATATGGTCAAAATTTTATGCAAGATCTATTTCTTGCATTACTGTTGTCTTTTAATAATCACAATGCCAAAATATAGCGTACAATATGTACGTGACCAATGACCATTCATGCCATAATAATGATATTATTTATGGTATCATCTCAAACCTTTTTCTAGAGGTGAGTGTGGTATATTCACTACCACTGGTACGTTCATATTCTTTGAAGAATGAAGATGTATTCATAAGTAAGATGTTGTCGCATTCACATCATGAATAGACCATAATCATCTATATGTGCTTTATAAAATCTCATGTCAAATCGATGACAAATTTTACTTTCACAGAGTGACGGATTATTTTGAGAATCCTTATTATTCTCATTATCACAATGATGATGACTATAATTTTGTCTATTGCCACGTCCACATCCATTGATACCTTCACGGTAATAATTTTGTCTTCTTTCAGACTTATCACATACTGCTATCACATTCTCTAAAGGGAATGAGAATGGAGCAAATTCAATGGGACGCGTTTTCAATTCTTTGCCCGCAATCATACATGAATTTAATCATGGCAAGACATAGAAATTTTACCACTTCATGTTGGTGTAATTTCTTAAAAATTCCATTAGAGTTATAATCAAACTTTGTTGTCTTTGACTGTATATAAAATCAAATTATAGAATTTCAAGAATTTGAAAGAGAAAAGTAGAATACTTACCTTAAATCCAGAATTTTAATCATGAAGGAAGTTCATGAAACAATTGACAATCATTATGCTCAATCCCAAAGTTTCTACTCAATTGGTTAGAGTCTCGTGCTGATAACATGTTATGAAATAATAAAAGATGAAGAGCAATATTGTAGAGAAAGAGAGAGAGGGAATTCTTATTGAATTTTTGGATGATTTACAATGGGGTAAGACCCCTCTATTTATAGGAGAAATATGACTTAGTCACAAAGTAAAACTCTCTACAAGATAGACAGTCACTCTAAATAGAATTCGATTCATAACAATTTTAAAAATCTTTATATATTAAAAAGTATGAGAAATATCGTCATACAATATTATACTTCTCCCTCTATGATCGAAGTTAGTTGAGTACATATTATATTCAATTAGAATTCAACATTATAAAATTTTCAAAATAGATAAATATATAATTTCTATTATATAGAAAAGAGAAGAGGTGGTTGACCAAGGGTGTAATGGTCATTTTAAATATATTAGTGCATTATTTGTTGGTATACTAGGCTCAAAAGTTTGATTGTGGGTTCTTAATAACCGAAAAAACCAAAACTAACGTTCCCATAAGCTATTAAATTCTTTAGCTGGACCCCACTTTCCATTCAACCTTTATTATCTTTACCAAATGCATTACTTGATTGTTATTATTATTATTTTCAACGAGTACTTTTAACTAGAATAATTATTTTTTTGATAATTTATAATTCAAATGTACGCCCTTATATATTTCTATTATATAGAAAAGAGAAGAGGTGGTTGACCAAGGGTATAATGGTCATTTTAAATATATTAGTGCATTATTTGTTTGTATACTAGGCTCAAAAGTTTGATTGTGGGTTCTTAATAACCGAAAAAATCAAAACTAACGTGCCCATAAGCTATTAAATTCTTTAGCTCGACCCCACTTTCCATTCAACCTTTACTATCTTTATTAAATGCATTACGTGATTATTATTTTTATTTTTTTCAACAAGTACTTTTAACTAGAATAATTATTTTTTTGATAATTTATAATTCAAATGTTTGTCCGATTAAAAATACTAAGGTCACATACATTTATATATGACAATTCTATTATTTTCTTAAGAAATATTATTTTATTTATTAACTACTTTAGTAAAGAAGAATTCATTAAAAAAATTAATGATACTATATGCAGATTTACATTCAAATGTTATTATATCATTATCAATTGATATCATTTTATACAAATTTCAATTGGAATTACTATATGTAGATTTACATTAAAATATTATTATATCGTTATCAATTGATATCATTTTATACAAATTTCAATTGGAATACTTCATAAAATTCATAAAAAATTTTATTTAAGAATAAAATATAGTTTCAAGTTCCCTTTTTGATTATAGAATATAAAAAATTATAATAATTATCCTTTCTCTAAAAATATGAGTTGAGAATATCTGAAGTAAAAATTAAGACAACTAATTTGTGAAATTATTATTTTAAAAATCTTTATATATTAAGAAGTATGAGAAGTATCGCCATACAATTAGAATTCAACATTATAAAATTTTCAAAATTGATAAATATATCATTTCTATTATATAGAAAAGAGAAGAGGTGGTTGACCAAGGGTGTAATGGTCATTTTAAATATATTAGTGCATTATTTGTTTGTATACTAGGCTCAAAAGTTTGATTGTGGGTTCTTAATAACCGAAAAAACCAAAACTAACGTTCCCATAAGCTATTAAATTCTTTAGCTAGACCCCACTTTCCATTCAACCTTTACTATCTTTACTAAATGCATTACTTGATTGTTATTATTATTATTTTCAACAAGTACTTTTAACTAGAATAATTATTTTTTTGATAATTTATAATTCAAATGTTCGCCCTTATATATTTCTATTATATAGAAAAGAGAAGAGGTGTTTGATCAAGGGTATAATGGTCATTTTAAATATATTAGTGCATTATTTGTTTGTATACTAGGCTCAAAAATTTGATTGTGTGTTCTTAATAACCGAAAAAACCAAAACTAACGTGCCCATAAGCTATTAAATTATTTAGCTGGACCCCACTTTCCATTCAACATTTACTATCTTTATTAAATGCATTACTTGATTGTTATTATTATTATTTTCAACAAGTACTTTTAACTAGAATAATTATGTTTTTGATAATTTATAATTCAAATGTTCGCCCGATTAAAAATACTAAGGTCACATACATTTATATATGACAATTCTATTATTTTCTTAAGAAATATTATTTTATTTATTAACTATTTTAGTAAAGAAGATTTCATTAAAAAAATTAATGATACTATATGTAGATTTACATTCAAATGTTATTATATCATTATCAATTGATATCATTTTATACAAATTTCAATTGGAATACTTCATAAAATTCAGAAAATTTTTTATTTAAGAATAAAATATAGTTTCAAGTTCCCTTTTTATTATAGAATATAAAAAATTATAATAATTATCTCCTCTCTAAAAATATGAGTTGAGAATATCTGAAGTAAAAATTAGGACAACTAATTTGTGAAATTATTAGTTTAAAAATCCTTATATATTAAGAAGTATGAGAAGTATCGTCATACAATATTATACTTTTCCATCTATGATCGAAGTTAGTTGAGTACATACTATATTCAATTAGAATTCAACATTATAAAAATTTCAAAATAGATAAATATATCATTTCTATTATATAGAAAAGAGAAGAGGTGGTTGACCAAGGGTATAATAGTCATTTTAAATATATTAGTACATTATTTGTTTGTATACTATGCTCAAAAGTTTGATTGTGGGTTCTTATTAACCGAAAAAATCATAACTAACGTGCCCATAAGCTATTAAATTCTTTAGCTGGACCTCACTTTCTATTCAACCTTTACTATCTATATTAAATGCATTACTTGATTGTTATTATTATTATTTTCAATAAGTATTTTAACTAGAATAATTATTTTTTTGATAATTTATAATTCAAATGTTCGCCCGATTAATTTCTATTCTATTATATAGAAAAGAGAAGGGAGATTGACCAAGGGCATTATGGTCATTTAAAAAATATAACCACATTGTTTACTTGTAAAATAGGCTTAAAAGATTGATTTTGGGTTTGTAATAAGGGAAAATCCCAAAAGTAACATAGCCCAAACCAATGAATTCTTGTTAACCCACTTCCCATTCAACCTTAACTATTTTTTTCTTTAAATGCACTACTTAATTAATGTTACTCTTCAATTTGTTTAAACGCAGACTATTTTTACTTTATTTTTTTCTCCTAATTAGTACTTTTAATTAAAAAAGCATCTGTTTGATAATTTTATAATTCAACGTTTATTTGATAAAAAATATACAATGGCTACATACATTTATATATAACAATTATATTATCTCCTTAAGAAATATTATTTTATTTGTTTTATTTATTGACTATATTTTAACAAAAAAAAGTGAAAATAAATTACACAAATTTTTATTAGGGTGTTCTTATATTAGTGTCAATTGATATTATTTATACAAGTCCTTATTAAATTACAATTTTAATTGGAACACTTTATAAAATTAGGAAAAAATATTTAAAAATAAAATATAGTATCAAGTTTTGATTAATATAAGAAGAAAAATCAACACATTAACACTATTGAAAATACAAAAGAGTAAAAGCATATATATTCAATTTAAACAATGAAAAAATACATCATGACTAAATTTTTCAATTGACTTTTCAATCATTTTTACCATCAATTTTATGTTTGGTGGTGCATAACTATTTTTTTAAAATAGATATGTATAGAACCTACGTAGAAATACTATATATTGTACTTGAAATATTGTATAATCTTTGTACAACAAAGTGTCAGACTTCGACAAATATAACAAAGTGATATAGTAATACGATTTCATAAAAATTAAAATACACATAACGCAATAGATTAAAATAAATACAGGTAAATGTGATTCTATACATTATTACACAAATGTCTGTTTTCTTTTTTCTTTCTCCAAAGACGAATAAAGTGTGTAATTATCAATAGACCAAAAGATATTAAAAAGAAAAAAATAAGAAAAATGAGCAACAATTGGGTCTGTGCATCGCACAGGTATGTCATCTAGTTTGTTAAGAACCAACTTGAAAAGGCTAGTTTTAATTAAAGACACCTTTCGTAACATTTCTGTTTTAGGAAAGGAAGAAACTTTTGAAACGATAGCTCATGATACATATAGGACCATGTTAGATATTATATAAAAATATTTGTTAGATATTTATAGGACCATGTTAGATATTTATTCCCATTTTCCTGAGCCGATGGTCGATTTGGAAAAAACATCTCTGTCCTTTCGGGTAGGGGTAAGGCCTACGTATGTATTGCCCTCTACAGACCCCACCTTGTAGGATTATACTGGGTAGTTTTTGTTATTGTTGTTATTGGTTCGATCAGTTAATACGGTTGTCCTTTCATTCATGGCCACCTTTTTCATTTATAAAAATAGTATACTATATTTCTGCATGATAAGTCTCAAGCACTTTGCATCCCCAATTATTAATGACTAATTACCTATCAAACGTTTGTTTCGCTACTTATTCCAATTTACAAAGCTGCAATTTGTTACCACAGAACTTCACACCTGCATATTTTAAATTTGAACGCAAAATGTTAATTTAACGGCGCTAACAAAAAGTTATCTTCATCACACAAATACTAAAGATAGCATGCAAATAAATATATTTTAATAAATAAATCAAACGTCTCCTTAGAAACTTCATCTAGCACTTTTGTCTAATACTTGAAAATCATATTTATTTAATTAATTAAAATATTTTTACTATTTTTATTCATTATTAAGTTGTTCAAACATGTATGGTTCAGAACCCGACTCTATGACATTCAACGAGGCTAATCGTTTCTCTCGGCTAATGCAAGAATAATAAGTGTCATGACCACTCTTAATTAAGGATACTTTTCGTATCCATCTAAAATGGTTATTGAGGTTACGACCTATCCGTTATGTCTAAAGTAACCTCCTAATGTAGGCCCGGCCACCAAAGGTCAACTTATACAATTCACATCTATAAATACCAAGGGAAGAAGCAAAAAAAGGGGTTCCACTCTTCCCCATGGGGGCTCTAAACATGCAGAGCAAAACACGAAGTGAGAACCCATCAACGAAAGCAGAAAAAGGGTAGATCCAAATAAACATAATTGTAAGGCTCTGAACCTCCTCATGGGGAGGCAAACCACTTGTGACGACCCAAAAGGGTCATCACTTGTTTTATTAATCATTCCGAGCTTTTGAGGTCTTGAAAACCTCATTTATAGTTGCCTCGATTTGCGTGCACAGTCCGGGCACAAAGCCGGAAAAGATTTATGTTGAAATATGTGAAATATGTGAAAAAGTAGAAGAATTTTGATATTAATATTGATATGGTTGACTTTGGTCAACATTTTTGGTAAACGGACCCGGATCCGTGATTTGACTATTTCAGAAAATCCGTAGAAAAATATGGAACTTGGGCATATGTCCGAAATTGAAATCCGAGGTCTAGAACCCCGATAAAAGAATTTTTCTGTTAAATTGTTTTCTGAAAATGTTTAAGGAAAATGAAACTGATTTTTATTAAAAAGTACTGGTATCGGGCTCGTATTTTGGTTCCGACGCCCGGTACAGGTCATATATATTGGTTAAGCGCTTCCTGTAAAGTTTGGTTGAAAACGGACGTCGTTTGACGTGTTTCGGCCTTAAATTGGAAAGTTTGGAAATTATGGAATTTGAAGGAATTCTTGAGTTTTAAGGCTCAATTCAATGATTTTGATGTTATATTGGCGATATGATCGCACGAACAAGTCCATAACGTGTTTTTGAGGTTGTGTACATGTTTGGTTTCGAGCCCGGGGGGCTCGGGTAAAGATTTGATAGGCCGTTGGATGAAATTCTGAATTTTGAACTGCTGGTTTTTTTCACCCAGCTGTTGGCTTCGCAATTGCGAAGAATTTCTCGCAATTGCGAAGGTGACAGACCAAGGCAGGGTTCGCAAATGCGAACCCTTGATCGCAAATGCGAAGGGCGTCCGGGAAGGCTTGGGTTCGCAATTGCGAACATAACCTCGCAAATGCGAGGCCTTCACTGCCTAGCCATGCTTCGCAAATGCGAAGCATTCTTCGCAAATGCGAAGGAGCCTTGTTCGCAAATGCGAACATTATGTCGCAAATGCGAACCTCCCAGTATGCCTTGGCTTCGCAAATGCGAACAAATGTTCGCAAATGCGAACTTTCCACCCTTAGTTTATTTTTCAAACTCCAGAAATTGGTCGGGGTTCGCAATTGCGAACCCATGTTCGCAAATGCGAACACAAAGACCTGAAAAACACGAATTTCATTCATTTCTTCATTTTTCACAAAACCAAAACACCCATTTGCGACTCTTCAAGGATTTCTTCTTCATCAAAACGATTGTAAGTCACTTTTTACTTAATTCTTTCAATTCCTAACATCATTAAACATGTTTTTCATTAGAAATCAAATGTTTTCATGGTAAAATTCTTGTTTTTGTTAGAAAATAGGGTTTTTCATAAATTGGGGAATTGGACCTCGAATTGAGGTCCGATTTTGAAACAAATTATATACGTGAACTCGTGGGGGATGGGTAACCGGATTTTGGTCCTAACCCCGAATTCCGATCATGTGGGCCCGGGGTTGAAATTTACTATTCATGGCAGAATGTTGTAAAAGTGGTATTTGGTCTTAAGAATTAGTTGGTTGAGTAGAATTGATGATATTAAATCAATTGTGTATAGATACGATTGGATTGGAGTCAAATTCGAAAGGAAAGGGCATTGCTACGGATTAAATCATTCGTAAAACTTTCGAGGTAAGTGTTTGTTCTATCCTAGTTGTAGGAATATGAATTTAGTTATGAATAAAATGTTGAATAAGAATTATTGGTGTTATACCGGTAATGAAGGTAAATTGTTGAAATTATTATAAATTATTGGTCTAAAAACCGGTAATTATAAATATTGTTAATACAGAGATTATTGGCTAAATGCCGGTAATACTTATATATTTATGAAATGGGATCGTGTGGTACGCCGACCACGAAGTGATTTGAATCTTGGCATTGGCCATAGTTGCCGGTAGCCTATTGTTATATTTGGGAGCGGGTGGTACGCCTACCACAAGATATGATTGTTGATATATTTGGGAGCGGGTGGTACGCCTACCACAAGATATAACTATTGATATATTTGGGAGCGGGTGGTACGCCTACCACAAGATATAATTACTGATATATTGGGAGCGGGTGGTACGCCTACCACAAGAGATAACTACTGTGATAGTTGGGAGCGGGTGGTACGCCTACCACGAGACATGAAATGAAAGAGGAAAATGGAGACATGAAAGTAAGATTATTTTGGATATCTTGAGTTATTGAATATTATTTCAGAGCAGAGTATTTCTTTATAAATGTATTATATATATATGTATATCTATATTGCAACTGTACAGGGTTTATGTGGGTGACTGGCCTTAGTCTCGTCACTACTTCGTCGGGATAGGCCAGGCACTTACCAGCACATGGGGTCGGTTGTGCTGATACTACACTCTGCGCTCTTTTGCGCAGATACTGGTTACGGACAGCGGCAGCGGCAGTAGCACGATTGTGGATATTCCGACTACTGAGACTACGAGGTAGCCTTGCAGGCGTCCGCAGGACCCGTTGTCTCTCCTATCTATGCTTTTCATTCTGTTATCTCATGTAATCGAGATAAACAGCTTGTACTTTCTTTCAAACAATTATGTGTATTATTCTTAGAAGTTCGTGAGTATTGTGACACCGGTCTTGGGTAGTGTATCAGATTTGGATTTTTCTTTATCATATCTGACTAAGTCTTCCGCTAATTTTGATTATTCCGCTGTAATTTTTATGTTGTTAATAATAAATTGGTTATTAATGGAATTGTTATTAATATTTGGCTTGCCTAGCTTCTATTTAGTAGGCGCCATCATGACCCCGATGGTGGGAAATCTGGGTCGTGACACCACTCTATTATCATGAATAAAGATCGCCTACGTTTTCCGTACGTGTCGGAGAGGGCGACTTTGGGGGTCCCCGGGAGTGCTCCCGTCCGCGTGCAAAATTAGCTTTCCCTTTGTCACTGAGCAACTCCTTTAGGTAACCCTGGTTGAGCATTCTGACGACTTTTTGCCGCAAACCGATGCAATCTTCAGTCTGATGCCCTCGTTCCTGGTGGAACTCGCACATGACGTTTGAATTTCTTGTGGCGGGGTCTGATTTCATCTTTTGGGGCCACTACACCTTGGTGCCGAGCTTCTCTAGTGCGTACACTATTTTTTAAGGAGAGACACAGAAGTTATGCGAAGAAAGTAAAGGGGGCGTACCTCGTTCGTTTCTGAGTGGGACGATGTGGTCTTGCACGGCGTCTGTATGACGTGGGGGCGGAAGCGAAGATCTCGTATAGGGTTGGTGTCGCTCCTTGCTGGGACGAGGGGGAAGTTCTCGGCGCCCCTCATGCCGCCGATCTCTTCTTGTATCCGGATGCACCGCCGCTAGCCGTCGGGTTGGTCCATTAAGATCCTCCTCATCTGCCCGTACCTTAGTGCAATAGGCGTTATGGATCTCGTCCCAGGTCGTGGGAGGGTACTTCATGAGCTGGCTTAGCAGTTTTTTGGTAGCTCTGGAGCTATCCCTGTTGAGTCCGTTCTGGAAGGCCGCTACCGCCATTCCCTCAGACACATTTGGCAGGCTCATTCTTACCCTGTTGAACCTGGCGAGAAAGTCCCTAAGGTCTTCGCCTACGGTTTGTCTGACGACGAATATGTCGTTCGCCCTTGCTTCCGTTTTCTTAGAGCCGGCATGTGTAGTGACGAACTTGTCCGCCATTTTCTCGAAGGTTGAGATTGCTCTGGCAGGTAGTTGTGAGTACCAGGTCAATGCTCCCCCGGTCAGCTTTTCGCCAAACTTCTTCAGCAGCACTGATTGTACCTGTTCTTTAGACAAGTCATTATCTTTTACTACAGTGACGTAGTGGATGAGGTGATCCTCGGGATCGGTGGTTCTGTCGTACACCTTCAGGTAGGGGGGAATCTTGAAGGTTTTTGGGATGGTGTAGGGTGTTGCCTCTTCGGAGTAGGGTTATTCCACAAACCTTCCTATATCTCGTTTGGGTAGTAGTTTAGGCGCCCCGGGAATCTTATCAACCATATCTTGGTCTCCTTCAACTGGTCGCGGAGGGCCTGATTTTCGCCTTCCATTTCCTTCATTTTCCTGAGGATGGTGGCTAATGTGTCATTGTGTGTTTGCGTCTCAAAGAGTTGGCCGTTGGTTCGTGTTCCTTCCTGTTGATCTGTTGTGGTGGTGTTGCTTATTGCTGGTGCTGCATTTCCGCAGTCTCGTGGTGGCTTTTCCACTAGGCTGCTCAGGGTGCTGGTTAGCCATTCTTTCAGTAGCCTCTTGATTGCTGGGGGTGCCGCTTTTGGATTGGAGGTGTCCCTTTCCTGCGGGGTAGTAAGGTTCCCAAAGGGGGGAGGGGAGGCCTCTGCTTCAGGCGCGGCAAAGGGGGTAGCGTTGATGGCTGCACTACCACCGGCCTCGTTCATGGAACTCATGAGGTTTGTGGTAACTTCTGCCACAACCTTGGATCGAGTATTATTTTCGGCCATTACCAGACTTTTTTCGATGATCGGATCTTACGAATGTATACTACGAGTTTGATTCTCGAAATCCCCACAGGCGGCGCCAAATTGTTTGACTCAAAAGTTGTTGAACACCTTTTAAGCAAATCAATCAATATAGATGAAGGGTTAATCGGAATAAATGGTAATATATATTGAAGATCGATCATTCGTGTATATGTTATCCTTATGATAAGATGATAAAGTTTAATCAAGTATAAGAACAAAGGAGCAATAAAGTTATAACAATAGAGAGAAAAATGATAGAGAGAGAGAGCGAGAGTTGTATTATTAATGATCAATAATACCTGTGTTACAAATGAGAGGGACCCTCCTTTATATAGAGGAGCGGTCCCCTCGCCAGCATATTACAACGCCCTAAGGCTATTACTATTACAGCGAAAGTATAAGGAAAGGGTGGTCGGGGACGTCCACTTGGACTGGCTCGTCGTCACGCCGCTACGGACGGGGACATATCCTTTTCGCCATGCGGCCATGAGGGAAGACGTCTCCAAATGTCGTTGGCCTTGTAAAGAGGCGGGCCTGGCCTGTTCTACGTCCGAGTCGGCCGTACATACATACGTACTCGCCTCATTTTATGTCCGATTTGCCCTCATACAGTGTCACCCCTAAAGTAAGGGGAGCTCTTGGAGGGAGGAAAAAAATGAACGTAAACTCAAATAAAATTGTACTCCAATTAGTTTAGTATGCGTGTTTGGAACATTTTGAGGTCAGCTTTGAGTGGTTGATTTTTTCCAACTTCCCTATCAATTATGGAGAGAGAGAGATCGAAAGTCTTGTTGTGCGTCTTGGAGCGAATAATTGCTTAAAATAAAGGCCGTTAAGGTCATATTGACATAGTATAATACGGATTAGCTCGCCCAGTGAGAAAGCGAGCCAATTCAAGTGCCACCGAGTAAATGGTAGCTTCAGATGAGATAAACCCATGAGTCCATCGACGGATCGTAAAGTAATGGTCTCCAATGACCCAAGGTTTTTTTTACATGCTGATAATCATTCTTATTCCCTTTCTCCGAGTTGAGGACATTCATTGGCTAAGGTGCCAGTTACACGATCGAACTTAAATTCGGCAAAATTGATCCAAAATAATATGCAAGCAAGTGAGTTGTGTTATTAAAATGAAATTAAAAAAATTAAGTCGGCATATTCTGTAGTATTCTACGGTTCAATTGTGCTTATTGTGATTATAAACATTCTTTGGAAGTTGAACTTCTTTTTAGATCAACTGGCATTCTAGTTTGTCATTGAAATAATAAGTTGAACTCAAAGGATCTTACTATTTTCATTTCATTGGAATAATAATTGGATTGTTAAATCCTGCAAATATTCATTTATGATTTTAATATCAGTTGCAGATAATAGCAAAGTGATTCCAGGAATTGTACTCATATGTGCCTCTGTAGTCTGTACAACTATTGCTCTTCTATTTAAATAAGTAAATTTCTCTCTATAACTAATTTTTTGATACTGCACGTAGAGGAGACAAAATGATTAAAAGAAAATAATTAACCTTCTATATTATTCATTAAAAATATTTGGATAATGAACTTTTTAAAAACGGGTCAAATATAGATTAGAACCATATTATCCATTTAGAAAATGGATAACCGATGAGTAACTTTTATGATATTTGTAAAGCCTCAAATTGAGTGTTTCTCAAGTTAGGGAGACTAACAATAACAACAATAACAACTATCCAGTATAGTCCCACAAAGTGGGGCCTAGGGAGCGTAATATGTACACAGGCCTTACTCCTAACTGAAAGGGCAGAGAGACTGTTTCCAATCGACCATCGGCTCAGGAAAAAAAGAAAGAAAAAGAAAGGAAAAAGGAAGAACAAAAGAGTATTAGTGACTCCAGCAGAAATCGCATAAATAATTATCTAAACATAAAATCATAAATTAAATGGCATGCAATAATATCGACCAATAAGTACAATAAGTGGGCATAATACAACACACAAGTCATCAATGGAGAGCCCTACCAAACCCCTCCTAGCCCCGAGAATGAAGTACGAAGAGTTCTAGAAGCCTCTATCCTACAACCCTGATACTAGACCTCCTGACTCTCCTATCAAGTGCCATGTCCTCAGAGAACTGCATTCTTGCCATGTCCTGCCTAATCACCTCTCCTTAATGCTTCTTAGGCCTCTCTCTGCCTCGACTTGCGCCAACCACCGCTAGCCGCTCACAACTCCTCACCGGGGCATTAGAGCTTCTCCTCCGTACATGCCCGAACCACCTGAGTCTCGCTTCCCGCATCTTCTCATCCACTGGATAATCCTCCCAAAACTGATCATTTGCAAGAAGTCATGGATAATACGATTACTCATATTATCCGCTGGTTAACCCGTCTTTTATCCGTATTAAATATGGGTCGGGTCAGATAATTTCTCCTTTTTTTCATTATCCGTACCGACCTGCCCGTTTGCAACTCCTAACCGCACGCGTGGGAGACTAAATAAATTAGAAATTTTACCAATATTTACAAATGTCATTTTCCAATTGGACAATACATAATTAATTAAACTTACTATCTCTTTTACCACCATTTTGAAACTACTAAAGTGGTCCTCAAACTAATTAATATATGGACTATAGCCCCACAACCAAGTAGAGTTATGATGGTCCATGGTTACCCTCATCACCTATTCCTTCACCTCCATTTCCACAGCCAGATCTCAATTTTTGGATTTTGGTCTAGATTGCTCTTACATGATGTCGCCAATGGAGAATTCAGACCAATTAATTCATTAGGCCAGTGACATCATCATATACATCAAACATTGTGTTCAACTTATTTTTCTAAACAGAAAATATAAATGCCAAAATTGCTAGTATTTTTTATTTTCTAAAATTCGTATTAATGCACATTCACTCATCTATCAATATGGATCTTGTTCTATTAATTCCTCATTTTAACTCATGACTTTAACTTATTTATCGATTACATTAAATGTGTGGAGACTTGAGGATATTTCTTGATTGTATGTGTGAGTGTAAGTTTTTTGTACAGATGGTGTAAAAAATATTTATAAAAACAAGTTACTTATAGATAATCCAATAAAGATAACAACTAACCTCCTATCACAAGTTTATTTATATGCTAATAATATAAAGACTATTTATACTCTCAATATATATTAACTTTAATCCGTTTACCTAAGTCGACTTTAATTATGCATTTATTTAAACACTTAATAGTTTTTAATCCTCCTCTTGGGTACGCGCCACCGACTTATTTAATAATAACATCAAATATGTGATGGTTTGAATATCTAAATCTTTTATAATTACGTCCGGTAATAGTGTGAATATGCTAATACAGAAGTCAACTTCCATTATGATTTTCTTACATTCATGATTGCAGTTAGTTAATTATTTTTCAGTACAATAATTTGAATCAAAATTACAAACTTATTCAATGATAATTGTTGAAGGATAAAATCCTATGATGTTATTAATGTTACCAAGCAACTCATCATACTTAAAAAAAAATTAATTCAAATTTACTCTCTCGTCCTTTTTATTAGTCCTTTATATCAAAAATAATTTTTTACTAAACAAATAAAAAAATTATTATTTTGTTTCAATATTACCTTTAGTATTAACTACCATACTTTCCAAATTAATTGGAGTTACATCCTTAATAATCATTAACACGAACAATTTAGTAAATAAATTCAATTATTTCTTAAAGAGCGTATCAAGCGAGGAACGAAGGGAATAATAAAAAAGGATATTTACATTCAGGGGCATATCTAGATTAATGTATATGGGCTCACGTGAATTCATACTCCTTTTCCTAAATCATGTATAATAATATTTATTTTTTAAAATTACTTAAATATATATGTGTGTGCACTGATGCTCAAAGACTCCTATAGTACAATAATTATTGGGTGCAGCATTACAATTGAAATTGCTGGTTTAAATCCCTACTCTAAACGGTCTTATTTTCGGTACGGAGTATAGATCGATATTAAGTGAAAATCACTAAAATTTCAAAAGGAATATAATCTTAAACCTATAATTTTAAAAGTGTAGTGAATTTAAGATAAGAGACTATAGTTAAACTGATCAAATATAAATTGTAGATCCGCTTTTCTTTTTTAATAATATACTCATCCTCTTGAAATTCTAGATCCGCCCTCATATACATTAAAAACTTAAACTTGTAACAAATGCTGAAATCTAGACATAAAGGGCAATGATACTATAGTCTTGTCATGCTCAAAATTTAGCGCTTGTACTAAAACGAAAGCAGAAAGAAAGAAAGAGCAAAAAGTAGGAAGGAGCCACAATATATTGAGGCCTACCACCATAAAGCTAAAAAATGGGGAGAGCGTACGCATTCTATATTTCTCTTCCTAATTCCTAAAAGTGCAAACATTTGAAGTTTCTATTTATTTTATATAAGGACAACGTAAAGACTTTTATAGTATTAATCAAATTATTTAAAAGTCAATTATATATTATTATCTAAGGCAACTATACCTTATTACTTAACTTTGAAAATACGTTAATTAAATAATCTCCTGTACATAATATATTAAACTATACTGATGGTATAATAATAACTCAGAATCCTATTTAGGAATTGAAGTCATGGAAAGTAATTTAGCACATTAACATTTTTAGACTAATTTCAAAATAACGTCTCCCTTATACTTCATTCGCCACATATGCCTAGCTGGTGTAGGCGAAATGTGAAAATATTTCACAACGGCCATATTTCATTAGCCGTTTCATTTGAATATATATAATGTCATCCCTTGTGTTTCACCAGACATATACCCATCATTTTCGCCCATTAATCCTATCTCCCCCCCCCCCCCACCCCCCACTCTTCTCATTCTTTGCTTCATTGTTTATTTTCTAGTCAAAGAAAAAAACATGGATATATCTGATGAGAACCAGTTCAGTGGAAAATCACTGGGTATGTGGTTGTTGTTGTTATAAAAAAATGACAGTTTTATCAAATATGATCTTCTTTTTATTTATTTATTTTTTCTAAAAAATTAATCTTCGTCGTTGTGACTGAAATTGTGGTGAGGCAGGAATGGGAAATAACAAGTTTGGAATGGAGACAAGACACAACAGAAGAGCACTGAAAGTGATTAATCAGAATTTATTAGGACCTAATCCATATCGCTGTGTTGTTAACAAGAGAGGATTATCACAGTAATACTTCGCTCCCAGCTTTAAAGTTTTCATTTTTATTTTTTCTGAGTTTCATTTTTAATCTGGAGCAAATATTTTCAGTGCAAATGGGACCATCTACGATAAGGATCCTACGAGGTAAAACTACTATTTTTATGAATTGTATGTTCAAATTTCAGTTCACTTGTCCCTTAGGACACATCCCAGTAATCAAGAGGTTATAATTAGAATCACATATATAGTGTGGTTGACTGATAAATAAAGTATAACTTTTTAAAATGAAGGAAATTGAATGCACAAATTGCTAGCTCACACCAGCATTACCCCGAGGTACAAACTTTCGTCGTGATGAAGTAAAAATAGTTGATTTATTTTGGGTTAAATTGAAGTGTCAAATAGCTTAAAAGTTGAAGTCAGGCACAATGATGTTGAACAGGAAACCAAGAAACCAAAACTAGCAGCTGAAGATTTTAGGATTTGGGAAGAACATGTGGCAGCTAAAGACCAACCCATGCCTATGTCTTTGGAACAAGAAGCAACATTTTCAAATGACAAGACAGAAATGGTACGTGTATTTGTGTATGATGTTTTAATGAGCCGTTTTTTTTGTGTATATTTATTAAACAGCTAACTTCATAAATTCTGTAGGAGGTTGAAATGGAGGATATATTTGAGGAGGCACTAATAGATATTGACAGTGATGACGCTAACAACCCGCTTGCAGTTGTTGACTATGTGGAAGATCTATATGCCAACTACAGAAAAATGGAGGTCAGTCCTCCATTCAGGTTCTGGTTATGTTACAAGGATTTAATTTATATAAACTCACAATGTAAAATAATCCGATATCAGTGGCTATACCAGTTTATTGATCTATTTCCATATTAGAAGGTGCGAGCGGTTAGCCTCGGTGGGTAGCAGAAGGGGTAGAGGTAGAGGTAGGCCTAAGAAGTCTTGTGGAGAGGTTATTAGGCGAGACATGGTGCAGTTGAAGCTGATTGAGGACATGGCCCTAGACAAGAGGGTGTGAAGGTAAAAAATTAGGGTAGAAGATTCGTAGGTAGTCGAGCGTTTCTCTTTAACTTACTCAGTTTGTTAGCATTAGTGTTAGTACGATATCTTTTATCCATAGATGACTATTACTACCTAGAGTTTGACTGCATTCTTGAATTCAATTTTATTTCATCTTACTGTTATTCCTACTTGTTGGAATTACCTTTTTTTTTCCGGTCATTCTCTATTCGAGGGTGTTCTCACGTTCAGAGGATGATGGTTGCGGAGATGAGGATAATTAGGTGGATGTGCGGGCTCACCAGGTTAGATAAGATTAGGAACGAAGTTATTCGGGAGAAGGTGGGGGTGGCCCCAGTGGATGAGAAGATGCGAGAGGCAAGACTTCGGTGGTTCGGGCATGTGCGGAGGAGAAGCCCCGACGCCCCGGTGAGGAGTTGTGAGCGGCTAACGGTGGTCGGTGTGAGGCGAGGCAGAGGGAGGCCTAAGAGATACTGGGGAGAGGTAATTAGACATGACATGACCAGGATGCGGATTTCCGAGGACATGACCCTTGATAGGAAAGTCTGGAGGTCTATTATCACGGTTGTAGGAAAGATGCGAGATGCGAGACTTCGGTGGTTCGGGCATGTGCGGAGGAGAAGCCCCGACGCCCCAGTGAGGAGTTGTGAGCGGCTAACGGTGGTCGGTGTGAGGCGAGGCAGAGGGAGGCCTAAGAGATACTGGGGAGAGGTAATTAGACATGACATGGCCAGGATGCGGATTTCCGAGGACATGACCCTTGATAGGAAAGTCTGGAGGTCTATTATCACGGTTGTAGGATAGGGGCTTCTAGATTTTTCATACTTCTTTCCCGGGGTGTGAGGCGTGGCCCATAGATGATTAGTTTGTGTTTTCTTTTGGTAGCCATTTCTGGTAGTTACTGTTTTGATATCATTGCATGCCTGTTTATTTATGGTACATATGCATCTTATGTTTAGATAATTTTTATGAGATGTATGCTGGAGTAACTAATACGGTTTTTGTTTTTATTTTTATTTTTGTTTTTGTTTGCCTTTTTTTCCATGCGCCGATGGTCGATTGGAAACAGCCTCTCTGCCCTCTCGGGTAGAGGTAAGGCCTGTCTACATATTACCCTCCCCAGATCTCACCTTGTGGGAATATACTGGGTTGTTGTTGTCTCTATTCGAGGGTCTACCGGAAACAACCTCTCTACCTTCAAGAGTAAGGATAGACCACGTACACTTTATACTCCCCAAACCCACTTGTGAGATATTACTGGGTTTGTTGTTGTTGTTGTTGCCGAAGTAAATTTCATATGTAATGAGGCAAGGGCAGGTCCAACTTATCATGTCTGTTGCCTCTGTTGAAACACCAGCTTTACTGGGATTGATCATTAATTGCATTTTCAAATGAAAAATGACTGTAAATGATTTGTAGGTTTCCAACGTTAAGTAAAAATATTATCTCCCTGTCAGCAAGACAATATATATTCTTCCCTTCCTATCTTAATTATTAACTGGCCATTGATGGATAGATAGTTTTTCAAATGATAAATTCATTGTCCATTAAAATTATCAACCTTCCCCATTTATGTAAACTTTTATTATCAGTTTCCCCTTTCCTTAACTAACATAACATATTCACATTAAACGCAATTAAACACCTTACACCTATGTTGCGCGGACTCTCCAAAATGATGCCGCACCTATGTCGGATCCTCCAAAAATACACTATTTTTGGAGGATCCGACACACAAAAAGGGCTGACCCAGTTCAATACCCACTTCGTGGGTGTCTGGGGAAGGGAATACTCTAGGCAGCCTTCCCCCTGCTTTGCAGAGAGGCTGATTCGAACCCGCGACCTGACACACCACGGCAAGCAAGCTTACCGCTGAGCCAAACCGGCCCTTCAAAGATATTACCGACACACACCGAATAATATTTCCGGAGAGTCCGAGCAACATATCCTTGCACAAAGATATTACCTTTATTTCATTTTTCAATAAGCATGTTAGTTTAGAGTTGAAAAACCAACTCCATGCATTTCATGTGGCTAACTTAATTAAGGGGTAACTGAACGAGGCGTTGGAATTTAATTAGATAAGATTGGCAGTTGTAACTGATATTGGCCATTTGCATTTCAGGGTTATAGCTGTGTTTCACCAACCTATATGACGCAACAGTTTGACATCAATGAAAGGATGAGAGCTATATTAGTAGACTGGCTCATTGAGGTATATCTATATTTGATGCTTCTTCACAATGAAAATAATCAGGCAGTGGAATTAAGT
This sequence comes from Nicotiana noctiflora, assembly GCA_032618575.1. Taxonomy (NCBI): domain Eukaryota; kingdom Viridiplantae; phylum Streptophyta; class Magnoliopsida; order Solanales; family Solanaceae; genus Nicotiana; species Nicotiana noctiflora. The sequence goes on along the minus strand of JASVEL010011877.1, from coordinate 48,285 downwards.
TAGTATTTCATTGTGATGTTAACTTGCTTATTCTAAACAAACAGGTAAATCACAAGTTTGAGCTCAGGGAAGAGACGTTATTCTTGACTGTTAATTTGATAGACAGATTTTTGGAGAAGCAAACAGTTGCAAGAAAGAAGTTGCAGCTTGTTGGGGTGGTTGCTATGCTATTAGCATGCAAATATGAAGAGGTCTCTGTCCCTGTGGTGGATGATTTGATGATTATTTCGGATAACGCCTATACGAGGAAAGAGGTTCTTGAAATGGTAATACTGATCTCATGATATCAACAATTACTGCATTTCCTATACTTTATTTGGCATTGAAATCCATTCCTTTAATTTTACTGCAGGAAACATTAATGCTCAATACACTGCAGTTTAATATGTCAGTTCCAACTGCATATGCTTTTATGAGAAGATTTCTCAAGGCTGCTCAAGCTGATAGGAAGGTTAGTGTGGGAAGGCACTTGTAATAGTGGCTCATGTGTCTCTTGGCTCGAAGAAAACACGGTGACACGAAAGATGGAACTTTAATTTGACCTTCTGGTTATTTGTATTTTCTGAAAAATTCACACATAGTTCAGTTTTTATAGTGTGATACAAAATAGTCTTGTGACGTATAGTTTTTTAACTTTACTGTTATCATTGGTAAAGTTTAGTGACAACACGTTAAATTAACTACGTGACATTAACCCTCTTTGGTTCTTATTATAACAGCTTGAAGTCCTGTCGTTCTTCTTAATCGAGCTTTGCCTCGTGGAATATGACATGCTTAAGTTTCCACCATCTTTCATGGCTGCGGCTGCAATCTATACAGCTCAGTGCACGCTTTATGGTGTCATGCAATGGAGTAAAACATGTGAATGGCATACAAGTTACTCAGAAGATCAACTTCTGTGAGAACTAACTCCTTATTTCTCTTTGATTCTCACTTCACATCTCAAGATTTATCTGATTTAGCGTTTTTTCCTTGCTATAGGAAATGCTCGAGATCTATCGTGATCTACCACCACAAGGCAGCAACAGGGAAACTAACAGGAGTACATAGGAAGTATAGCACATCTAAATTTGGCTATGCAGCAAAAATTGAGCCAGCACTTTTTCTGGTGCACATCCAATAACAGAATGGGGCATGTACAGTAACTAGCTTTATGTGACATCCGTAATTTGGTTGCTGCTTCGACAGATTTGAGAGTTTGGGATCGAGATAAATATTTTACAGATACAACAATAACTCAGTAACAAAAAATTTGCAGTACCCTGGGTTTTTTGTCCATATTGAATTTTGGAACATACCTGATTATATTTCAATCAGGAAATAATTCATTGAAAATCCTCATTTTTTTTAATTCTCAAGTGTCATTTGACAGTTAATTTACTTCGAGTAAATCACTATTCTTCTTCCAGCTAGTAAAAGTTCATTCTCCACATTGTGCTCATTCATTCAGAATAAAGAACTCACTTTAGCGTTCTATGTACTCCTTCCCGAGTCTGGAACCTAAATGTGGTTCATTTTGACTCAAAACGCGCCGTGATTTACCTTAACGTCCGTTTGATCCGTTAAAACGCGGTATGTAACCGCGCTTTATATATATCACGGTAACAGACCCGCGTTTTATATAAAGATCATAAGAGTGTCATATAAAACGCGGTCTGTTACCGCGATATATATAAAGCGCAGTTACATACCGCGTTTTATATAGATAAGTATTGTATATCCCTTTCCCTTTCCCCACTGCCCAGCAACGTCTTCTTCTTCATTAAAAAAAAAAAAAAAGGCTCCCCTCCATTAACAACTAAATAACCTCGCTTGTAGAGCCCACCCTTTTCATAAAAAGTAAAAATTATTGGTCACATATCCTAGCTAAGGCAGTTTTGTTGTGGGTTGCTCGTTTCTGCTACAAAAAAGTAAATTTTCAACTTTCAAAAAATCTTAAATCGAGGTATTCCAACTTAGTTGTTGTTAAAACTCGTATAAAAAATACATATTAGTTGTTTTGAATGTGTTGTATATTGTTTTATATTTTTTTGCGATTAAATTGGTATATTATTTTAATACGGGCCACGATATTAATGTTGTAAAAAAATCTAATATAATTGCGAAATCGTTATTATTTGTTAGTAAAAATATTAATAAATTATTATTAATGTTTTATATGTTTGTGATTATTAATGTATTTTGTTTGATTAAAATGTATTGGTTGTGATTATAATATAGTGCCTTTTCGGGTAGTAAAATGTAATGCCTCTTTTACCGTAGTAAAATGTAGTGCCTTTTAGGATAGTAAAATGTAATGCTGTTTAGCCTAGTAAAATATAATGCATTTTAGCGTAGTAAAATGTAGTGCCTTTTAGCGTAGTAAAATATAATATCTTTTAGCTAGTTTCCTTTTAGTGCATTTTAGGGTAGTAAAATATAATGCTTTTAGCGTAGTAAAATATAATGCCTTTTAACGTAGTAAAATGTAGTGCCTTTAAGCATAGTAAAATATAATATCTTTTAGCTAGTTTCCTTGTATTTTAAGTATTTTAAAAAACACGTTAAATAACTGCTAGATCAAACGCAAACTTTGTCCAATTATAGTCAACATATATTTGGTACTATTGGATCGCAAATATCGAGCCTTTGAATCCATATATGAATATTTAATAATTAAATATTATATAATTATAAAACTTAAATATTTAATTTACAAAAAAAAAAACATATAAAATTATAAGCTAACATATAAAATTAGAAAACTAATTTAAAGAAGAATTCAGGATATATTTGTGCTACTGGGCTCCAAACCTATATGTGAATATTTAATTTACAAACTAAACAACGACTCCCTCGAAGAACTTTCCACATTGCTCTTGGAGAGACTCAAACTCACAACATCTCGGTTGGAAGTGGGGGTTGCTTACCATTAGAGCAACCCCTCTTGTCAAATAATAAAACTAACACATAAAATAAATTGGTGCTTCTGGGCTCCAAATATGGAGGTTGAAAACCATTTGTAAATATTTACTTATAAAAATTAAATATTTAATTTACAAACTAACATGTAAAATAATAAAACTAACACATAGAATAATTTGGTGCTACTAGGCTCTAAATATAGAGTCTGAAACCCATTTGTGAATATTTAATTATAAAAATTAAATATTTAATTTACAAACTAACATGTAGTTAGTGTTGTTTAATTTACAGTAGATGACATAGATGTGCCGTATATTCATCCTGGACTGTACAACGATGCGCTTTTCTCGTTACAGGCTGATCATTGATCTACCACATATGGGAGGGTGAGTTACTGACTAATACTCTCCGTGCCAGAAGAGTGGACAACATGTGGGACTTTTTGCATGTCAGAGTTCTTCCTGACCATGTAGTCGCGCGCCTACGGGACACAGGTTTTTACAGATTGATTGAGATTGGATGGCTGCAGCTTGATTGATCTTTGATCACGACTCTTATAGAGCAATGGAAACCGGAGACGCACATATTCCACCTGCCCATTGGCAAGGCCACCATTACACTGTAGGATGTGGAGGTATTATATGGGCTGCCCGTAGATGGACTGTCTGTTTCTCTGTCGGCGGGTATGAGAGACATAACACGTGTGTAGTTCTTGGACTAGCTGCAGCGGCTCACTGGTTTCTAGCCAAAGGATAAGACTGTACTACACGGGACCAGTCATTTTTCATTCACAACTATTCGACTGTGGTTGGAGGTATTGCATCCTTAGATCGATGGCGCTACACCAGATGATCAGGTTGATTGATATACGAGGTTGCTGTTACTCCTATTGTTTGGAGGGGTCTTGTTCTGGAACACTTTGGGGAACTTAGACAGTGTGAGATTTCTCCATCATCTTAAGCGGCTAGATGATTTATCCAATACAGCCGGGGCTTTGCCGTTCTCATCTACTTGTACATATGCATGTGCCGGACGAGCATAGGCACCCAGCGTGAGATTGCTAGATTCTTGCCGGCACTACAACTGATAACATATTCGAATACTTTATTCATTTTAACATGCCCAGTAAACATATATCTTAACTTTTAGAACAACATTTTTATGTTAGGCTTAGGATTGGGAACGGTTCCCGTAGTTGCAGCTACCTCTACCACCATTAGATTTGGAGTTGCTCCCTCTAGCTAGGAGATGGGTACGCCGGCAGGGACATACGTACGAGTACGAGGCTCGTCATAATATTTCGTTGTGCAGGGATATTTTGGATTTGTTGGATGGCACACACGTAAATATATATCTAAGTTTACTTGTCATTGCTTCAAACAGTAGTTGCGTATACTAGCATTTTGAGTTCTTCCTTAATAGTTCATCTGGACACCATACATCGACGCGTTGATTGCTGACTTGACTGATTGTTGCTCGGGCAACATTTAGGTCTCTTCTGTCCTGTTGTCCTACAATATTCTGGAGCATCATGCCACCGAGTAGGTACTTTGCCAGTTTGGCAGGCAGCAACTCGTACGGACAACACCTACTTGGGAGGCCAAACATTACCAGCAAATCAGATTTTTACTTGGGAATAACGATTAGAGTTGATTCTTCCCCCTCCAGCGACTCTAGAGGTGCTAAGCATGAGTATCTCCCCGCTACCGCGATGTTACTCGACTTTTCACCGGGAACCCCAACAACCGAGCTGGCGGTCAGTACACTCCATACGCTAGGAGCCATGAGGCACTGGTATGTTATTTGGTATTCTTACTTATAATTGTGATATAACGTTCTGTAATTGATATTTTTACATGTTGTGTAGGCTATTGGTTTATATTTAGTCCACTAGCTGGGACTGCAGATGCATCAACATGCTGGCGATCCAGCGGCCACTTTGTAGGAGTATAGCCGGTAGTTTACGGAGCTGGCTGCCCAGACACTACTTCGAGCCAGACAAGGAGAGCGCCTAGAGAACGTCTCTTTTTATATGGAACTAGATAACTACCGTAGGGGTAGGACCGTATCATGATAGAGGGGATGAAGAAGGGGTGCCTCATGAGGTAGGGATGTCCCACTAGGCAGGAGTGCCCTACAGGGTAATGGGGGCGAGCGAGGAGGAGATCCCCAGCAAGCTTTCTTCCAGTTGTACTTGGCATGCTTCATCTTGAAGTCAACGAGCGACTTGGCTACCGCTTTAGCCTCGTCCACGTTGGCTGCTTGATGTCTTCTTAACTCTCTTCCGTTCACAAACTGAAGTTAACAAGTTGGATCGGCTATATGAAATGCTTCGTTTAAAGCTTACAAGTTTTATGCTGGCAGTTATTCTACCGTAACCCTCCTCCTTTATTCATACTTGGGACTGACGATGTGATCAAACATACACATGAGGAATTTTTTTTCTTATTAGTTTTCTTTTTCTTTTCCAAAAGGAATAGTTTTTATGCTAATGTAATTATGTAGATGAATTGAGGAGCACAGAATATTTAGACATTTTAATTGTTTATTATGTAGGAATTAAGTTTCATATAACAAAAGATTTTAGTTCTTTTGGAGTTAGTAAATTAGCTAGAGTAGCATAGAAGCAGAAGATTTCTCATCATAGTGTAATGCCAGGCTTTAATTTGAAGATTTTGGGTGAATTTATTTTTATTCATCTTTTCTTTTTTCAAGAGTTCCTATTTTTTTATATAAGTTCTTTCTTCCAGTTGTACTTGGCAGGCTTCGTCTTGAAGTCAAAGCGACTCGGCTACCGCTTTAGCCTCGTCCACATTGGCTGCTTGATGGCTTCTTAACTCCCTTCCATTCACGGACCATTCACGGGAAAATTCTTGAAATCATGTGGCCCTCCACATATGTAGCATACCTTCTTTTTGGCCTGCGCCTTTTTCTTGGCGTAGCCCTGACGGACACTCGAATTTTTTGAATTTTTAGTCTTGGAGTATTATTGTTGTATCTCCTTGCCTTTGCCACGATCTCCCCCACCTTTGACATTATGAAACTTTGATCCTTTCCTTTGTCTTTGTCATGTTTGTAATGCCTGAAATTCATCAATGATTTGGCCTCCACTATGGCTTGGTCTATATACGCAACTTGTCGGTGTTGCAACTCCAGCTTAGCCCAATTTTGAAACCCGTCCATGAAGTTGAACATCAAGTCATCATTAGTCAGGTTGACGATTTGAAGCATAAGGATAGTGAACTCCTTCACATAGTTACGTATACTCCCTGTTTGCTTCAACTCCCTAAGATTGACTCAGCTTTGAACCGATCCCACATGGTAATAGTATATAGACCTTTATCCAAATCGGCCATCTTCCTTCTCCACCATAGCATGGCAGAGTCTTTTGGAGTACAACATGACGGTGTTGATCTTGGCCTCGTCGTCCTGCCATGTCTGAAGTAGTTCTCCAAGTGCCAAAAGAAGCTTTCCACTTCTTGTGAATCACGAATACCTTTGAACATCGGGGGTTTGGGAGCCTTGATATTGTCCTCCCTTGTCACCATAACATTGTTAGCTATCTCGGTCACGCCAGCATCAACATGCTCCTCAAGTGACTCTATCTTTGCCTTCATAACATCGATAATACTCAAATCCTCTATGAGTCTGCACTTTATGGCAGTGCTGGTTTGCCTTAGTTCCACCTTGGATTATGTACGTCCCTCCAAGTCATTTTGGATATACTCAATCTCTTCAAGAGTGTTCCCCTCAAGAACGCTAAGGGTGCCTTCCACCTTCCCCAAGCATTGGCCAAAGACCTCCACGACGTCCATCCCCGTGTTCATCTTCATCACTCACTCTTTACCAAGCGAGACATCCTCGGATAGGACTTCCACTTTATCCTTGTTCGTCTTAGTAGAATATGGTTCTTGGGATGTAAGCCCTTCGTTGGACACAACTTCAGATGGAATCTCCTGCTTTTGTTGGTGGCATTCCTCTTCTTATTACGACCCTTCTTGCTAGCAGTATCCTGGATGATATTGGATTGGGTGTTGGCAGCATTAATTTCTCTGTCGTTTGCCATTATCTTAGTTGCAGCCCATCCATGAAGTAGAAGAAATAATCTTCCTCGAACAACGACGAGATTTGCAACATTAAGATTGTAAAGTCACGCACATACTCTCAAATTGTGGCCGTCTGTCGTAGCTCCTTTAGCTTTTCCCTAGACTCGTTCACTACATTAATCTAGTAGAATTTCTCGTCAACTTCTTCTTGAACTCTCACGTCTCAATCTTGCATAACACTTTTTTTTATGTTGTCACACTTCCGATGCTACCCCAACACGACAAGCTTGGTCAAGTACATTAAGGCGTTGCGTACCTTAACAGTTTCATCATCCTCCTTGACTACCTCAAAGCACTTGTCCATCCTCTAAAGTAAGTCGTCCATGTCGCGTGCATCCCGTGCATCGCCATACTCTTTTTGTTTAGGGACCTTCATATTTGTCCCTTTTGCAAGTACCACGCCCTCGATAATCCCGACCATGATTCCCTACAAAGCTTCCTTCTAGCAATCTCTTGTACTATTTCTAACATTTCTTTAGTCATAACCTTTGCTTTGATACCATGTTGTCACGTCCTTAGTCTTCAACTAAGTGCACATGCGGCACTTGACAACTTGCTCACGATCTGCGCAACTCGCTCATGATCTTGTTATGCCAAGCCAGCCTTACTACACTAAAGATCGCTAAGGAAATGTTAGAACACAGGAGAATTGTCAAAGAAATCTTTTGTATTAGAGAGAACTCGATTGTTTTGCTTAATGGTTTACAAATGAATAACCCCTTTATATACTAATCTCCTGGGGGATAGTGAGTAAATAAAAATTATTACACAAGTCCGTTATTATTTACAATTAGGTCCCCCATCTAGAATTCTCTACATAGCTAAAATCTTCCAAGGACTTTCCTAACAATTGCATGGGGTTCTAGGGTCTTCCTAAGGAAACCTATGTATTTCTATTGTATTTTCCTACAAGTTCTAGCCTATTTCCTATGTAAGGTTTCCATATAGGAAAAATATATGCCAAGTGGTACCTACGCGACATGATGATATGACAGGTCATGACACTGATGCTCAAATGTAAAATGGTAGCTATACTTGTAGAAATAAGTTCAATGGAAAAATAATCTAAATGTTAATGTTTTTTTTATGAGAAAATGACACAGAAAAAATGTATATATTTTTGTATATATATACATTATGTATGATATATATAAAATTTTATATTTATTTGACTACTAGATGTAAATAATTTCTGGAGCGGGTTAAAAATGATAATACTCCTTCTTTGATTGATGAATACATACTTTGATCTCCATGAAGAAAGATTGCAATAACTAGAGCTGAAACATTTGGAAGATTGACATAGGGTGGTTAAATTTAAACCTCCTCAACAATTAAGTTCAGATTAAACTCACCTTTTGTTACGGCTCCCAACTCTTTTTTTTTTTTTTCCTATTCCAATGTCAGATTTGCCTTATTAGAGCGAATGGACTTTCATACTTTTTACTTACCTAATCTAATATTTTTACCTTAATTACTAGAGATAAGTAAGAAACAGATTGAACTTACTATTAAAGAAATGTATTGGAGGTTGAAATAAAAGGAATATAAATATCATACTATAATGACAACCACAAAAGTAATTCTATGTGAATTGATAAGTACAATGCTGGTCCATATTTTAGTAGGTAGTAGTATATATTTATTTTTACCTAAGATGGAGTAATGATAGCTCAGTAAACCAAACTCAAACATGTACGTGAAGAATATAAAGACTGAAAAGGCAGAGTTTTTACACCATACGTTTTACATTTACCACTTTTAAACACATTAACTAAATTTTACAAAGAGTGTTTATGCAAATTAAACTCTTTTTTCCTTAATGAAAGAGACCATAATCACATTGATGTAAACAAATTATACTCTTATCACATTGATTGACGTTAGTTTAACTGATGTTAAGAGTGATAAAATTATGATGTAAACAAATTATACTATATTGGATCGTGCAAAAGAAAAATACTACTACCTCCATATCATTACTTGAATGAACTTGAAGAGTTAGAAAATAGTATATTACGTTTTGATTAATACTGTAGTTTTAACTAACTACTAAAACTGTACATATAATATAAAATAATAGGTTAAAAGTCAAAGTTTAATTTTACACGCGAAGAAGTTCTCGAACTTGAACACATAATGTCATAGATAGATCACACATTAAAATGGATGGTTGATAATGTCGTATGATTTTAATTTAGATACAATTTAGATACGAAAAAAGGAAGACTTCTCACACTTGTACTTAACTTTTACTTGTCCACTATATTAAAATTATATTTTTTCTTTTACTTGTTCATTTTAACAAATCAAAATAAAGATAATTTTTTACTATTTTCCAATATTTTTCATTATGATAAAATTGAAAAGTACATACTTAATTTATTTTTTCTTAATAGAGTGCAAAGTTAAAAGTGAACAACTAAAAATGAATGGAAGGAATAGTTTTTATTGAATTGTCATAATATTTGTGTTGCAATTGGTGGTGGTGTCATATGTACTCAAAGGTTTTTAACCACCACCTCTTTGTCGGAAAATTAAACTATGTAGCTAGGTAAATATTTCTTTAAATGTGTATATATACTATATTGACACTTCTTCGCGTATTTGATGTGAGTTTATTTTTTTATATTTTAGTCCCCGATCCTTAATGAAAAATTTCTTAATAAGATGTTCAAAACAGAAATGTATTAATTCTTTTTTATGGAATGCATTAACAAGAAAATAATGTCATTCTTTTGTGTGAGAAATTTAAAAATAGCCGGATTTACCATTGGTCGTTGAAAAATAGCCAAGTTTCAAAAGTCATCAAATTTAGCTACTTTTTATGTAAAGAGAAATCTGAGCGAAAACACTGTTCAAAATCCGAAAAATACGCCCGCAAATTATATGGGAGTTCCAACGTAAGTATGCTTGAACTCCCGCATATTTTACGAGAGTTCCAGGATAACTATGCTGGAACTCCCGCATATTTTACGGGAGTTCAAGCATAATTATGCTGGAACTCCCGCATATTTTACGGGAGTTCCAGCAAGTATAAATATCGAGTATAATTTACTGGAGTTTGGAGCACTGGTGCTCCAGTCTCCCGCAAATTTTACAGGAGTTAGCAAAATATACCGGTCCAGCATAATATGCTGGAGTTCGTACACAAATGCACCAGAACTCCCGTAAATTATACGGGACCGGTCCCTGTTGTAACAAAATAGAGGCTATTTTTCATTGACTTGGTAATGCTGACTATTTTTGATTGACTAGTGTGAAAACTGGTTATACCATGATATTTTGACTTATTTTGTGGTATATACAAACAATATGGAGATGAGTGCTTCTTACAGAACCCATCATACCCGCCCAACCAGCACATATTTGAGCTCTAATCCTTCAAACAATACTACTAATATTTCCATTCTATTGACGCTAAAGAACGCACTAATCAACTAACTCGATCATAATATAGTCATAATGCCAGGGCTAGAAGACTAATTAATATTGCAAGTTTACAGCTCTTCCATATATAATTCCAATGAGTCTCTCTTTCACGATCAACATGAGTCACTTTTTCAAGGACTCAAGACAAGCTCATGTTTCATGTACTAAGAGCAGTGGCGTAGCCAGAATTTTTCCTAAGATATTGAAGACGTCTAAGAGGTTGTGCCGGCTTTCTGGGGATCATGATCATCAAGTTTCTGAGCCATGGGCATCCGTGGAGGGTATGATCAAATGTGATGCAAATTATGTTCCATTGACACCCATAAGTTTCTTGGAGAGAGCAGCAAATATTTTTAGTGATAGAACTTCAGTTATCTATGGTTCCTCTGTGACATACACTTGGGAAGAGACCTATGCTAGGTGTATAAAGCTTGCTTCTGCTTTGGTTCAGTTGGGGATTTCTCGTGGTGATGTGGTAAGATTTTATGTCAACTTGTTCATGATATATCCCATTAAGAAATGATTTTAATTCTGTGTAATTTAAGATGTTAACAATGTTACATGGCAAGAAATTTTGCTATTAATTTGCTATTTAACAAAAAAAAAAGGGAAATTATATGGCAAAAGCATATTTCAAAGTCGGATTTAAGTTATATATATAATGACATCATAAAGAATTTTTACTATAAAGTTACCAACAATTACCTTTTAATTAAGTAATTAACCTTATTGCCTAAATATTTTTTTAATGCATAAAACTTAAACTCTCTTAATTGAAAAAGAAAGATTCCCAGTTGTTACCGACCTTCTTCCGTGTTTTAGGCTTTTTTATCCAATATGACACTTTAATCATGTTTTAGAGGCCCGAATGCTTATTATTCCTGCCTCCTAAATTTCTTTATATCAAAGGATGATGAACCATATTATCTTACGTTTCTTAAATTATGTAATGAGTCGTGTTTGAATTAGGACCATACATTGAGATTCTTTTCTCCTCATCGCTAGCTAGTTGGGATGCTATTTCTCTTCTCCATTTACACTTTTGGTTTTTAATCAATTTCTCATCATATATTGAGTAAGTAATAATGACACAAGCACTTATATTATTTACTTTCTCATATTTATAGATTTCAAATTCTTCCTGTAGGTTGCAACACTAGCCCCTAATGTTCCAGCAATGCAAGAGCTGCATTTTGCAGTACCAATGGCTGGAGCAGTTCTTTGTACATTAAACACACGACTTGATTCAGCTATGATATCAACACTGCTAATGCATTCAGAAGCAAAAGTCATATTTGTTGATCAACAGTTGCTCCAACTTGCTCAAGGAGCAATTTCTCTTCTTGCTATCAAGAAAACACAACCACCTCTTCTTGTTATAATCTCTGACAATATTGACAACTCTAACACTTATGAATATGAAAGTCTCCTCAAAAGTGGCCATAATGATTTTTCTATAAGGTGGCCAATAAGTGAATTTGACCCTATTAGCATTAACTATACTTCTGGAACAACATCAAGACCTAAAGGAGTTGTTTACAGTCATAGAGGTGCATATCTCAATTCTATTGCCACATTTTTGCTTCATGAGATGAGTTCATTACCTATTTATCTTTGGACTGTTCCAACATTTCACTGCAACGGATGGTGCCTCGTCTGGGGTCTAGCTGCATTTGGTGGCACTAATGTTTGTCTAAGACATGTATCTGCAAAAGAAATATTTGAAAGTATTTCATTGTACAAGGTGACATATATGGGAGGGGCACCTACTGTCTTGAACATGATAGTGAATTCGTCGCCGTGTGACCGGAAGCCACTTCCACACAAGGTTAAGATTATGACAGGGGGTTCCCCACCACCTCCACAAATCCTTTCCAGAATGGAGGAGTTGGGATTTGGAGTAAATCACTTATATGGACTAACAGAGACATATGGTCCAGGTACAAGATTAATTTCACGTATGATCACTGAACTTAACCTACTGTAAAAGTTAAGTCACAAAAACAGTTCTATGACTTTCTTGTTGTCATTGGTAAAGTTCAGTTACATTATCGTGACAAAAACAAATTTGTGATTTTACTGTGTAGTTGATAAAATTCGATGATAATACGTGAAATAAACCTTTCAGGTACATATTGCTTGTGGAAGCCTGAGTGGGATTCTTTGCCTCCAGATGAAAGATTTACACTGAAAGCAAGACAAGGAGTGCAACATCTTTGTTTGGAGGAAGTTGATGTAAGAGATTCTGCCACCATGGAGAAGGTGCCGGCGGATGGTGTGACAATGGGAGAAGTTATGTTTAGAGGGAATACAGTAATGAGTGGTTATTTGAAAGATGTCAAAGCAACAGAAGAAGCTTTTAGAGGTGGATGGTTTCGAACTGGTGATCTTGCTGTTAAACATCCTGATGGTTATATAGACGTTAAGGATCGGTTAAAAGACATCATAATCTCTGGTGGAGAAAATATAAGCACAGTTGAGGTGGAAAGAGCTCTGTATAGACATCCAGCAGTGTTTGAAGCAGCAGTAGTCGCACGACCAGATAACCACTGGGGACAGACACCTTGTGCATTTGTGAAGTTGAAGGAGGGATTTGATGTTAGTGCTAAAGAAATTATCAACTTCTGCAGGGATAATTTGCCTCATTACATGGCACCCCGGACAGTAATCTTTCAAGATCTCCCTAAAACATCGACCGGAAAGATACAGAAATTTATCCTAAGGGAGAAAGCAAAAGCCTTGGGCAGTCTATTCTGAACGAAATGAAGCGGCAGGACAGGGACTGACTTTATGAAGTCATCTGCTAAATAGTCTGTGGATCATTCTTTCATGCCAATAAGTTCAATACTGGACTGCTGGTAATAACACTCATTTCTACTTTATATTATGTTCCAGCAAGAGAAATGATCGGTACCATAAATTGGGATACACTGCAATAATACAGGTTAACTATAGTAATAGTGTAACCGTAATTAGACTATCAGGTCATTAAAAAAGTAACTACGGGTAATCAACCATAATTAATGGAAGTAATAACTTCAAAAATAAAATTTGATTACACTGTCAATGAATATAAATAAAATCCAGAAAAAAAAAAGAAACTTTCTAGCTATGCAGATTGAAAATGAGATTATCCACTCATGAATTGTGTTTTATTTTTATTTTTCTATTCTACATTTTCTCGCTAAACTTCAAGTTGTCTGTTCAATTTGATCTACACATATTAGAAACAGACCAAGATTTTTCTTCCGTTTATTTATCAAACGAAATTTACAGGTATCTCTGGCTTCAAAAGATACAAAATTTGTAAGAAAAATAGAGGCTATGAAGTCCTAAGGTTTGAGTAGAACAGTACCATATGATTCTACTCCAGGTAGCTAAAGTTGCAAAAATTTTACACCACAGCTGATCTATGTTGGCTATGTTGTTCAATAGTAGCTCCATTGCCTTAAGCTTTAACTTCATTTGAAAAGCATGCAGCCTCAAATCTCAAAGCGTTCCTATGATATTGCAACCTAGAAATGAAGGAAGATAAGAAAGTGGAACTCATGAGAAAAGATGCACATGAAAAGACTGCATAAATTTGGCGTTAATGGAAGGCGAAAGTACAAATAATTCCAATGTTGCATAAGAAGGTAATGGCAATGCAGTAAGGGGTCATTTGGTTTGTGGGATAAGTTATAACAATTTTGGGATAAATGCTGGGATTATTTTATCCCGCGTTTGGTTGAATTTTCCATTTCGTGATAAGCAATTCTAGGATTATTTATACCACAATTATGGTATTATTTTTATACCAACATCATAACAAACCTTGGATAAAACACCAAAATGAAAGATTCCCTTCTCCAAAGCTCTTCTACCAAGGTCCTTTAAAAATCAAAGATTAAAATAGGAAATAAAAGTTTTTCCCAACTTATCTAGTTTGAAACAAAACACATGTTTATATTATATTCCATATCTCCCATTTTCAGTCCAATGAAACAAACATCTATCGATAAAAGTATGTTCACTAAACAGTCCTGTCATTACCTGATCTCCATATTATAATCCCATCACCATAATCCTGTATAACTTATTCACCAACCAAACGACCCTAATAGGTACGCTTGCAAGCAGAAGGATTTTTCTTCTTACTGCTACATAGAGGGGCAAATCAGTAATGGAGCCACATGGCCTAAAGGTGATCAATTGATCCCCTTTGTCAGAAAATTAAACTGTGTATAGGTGAAATTTCTTTTATGTATATATATTGATTGTTGAATTCCATTAACACAATAATGAAGGCTACCAGAGTGAGACGAAGGGGGTTCAAATAATGCTTTAGGTCATGGTTCGACTCCTATAATTAAACCCCCTTTCTTCTCCCTCGCCCCTAATGCAGCAATACAAGTATTAAAGCAGTTCATATTTTTGCCAAGTATCCGAGATCCTTCTTCAATTGCCAGAATCTTGTTACAATTTCAATTTCATCTTTTTGGGGCTGGGGTGGTAGGTAGGGGTGGAAAGAGGTGGATGTGGGTTGCATGTGTTATACTGATTCCAGCATTCATGTCATTCTATCTAGAAGTTAAAATTTTAAAGAGAAGCCAATACATCATGCTGTGACCTGACTAGTGAACCATATTGAAAGTTAAAGTCAACTGACCTCATTTTCTTGTGAGTCCTGTAAGAACCACCATGGACCATTCTTCGCTGATAATCTAAAATAGAAACATGAATTAAGAATTATGCAAACAGAGTGAAGCAATGGTCCTGGATGGAAGGTACTTCAGAATGTAGAATCTAACAAAATATTCACTTTCCACAGAACATATTGTTAAACCAAAAGGCCCTTGACTATGGCTCTTATTTATATTTTAGAAAAGATGATGCTCTTGTCAGCGTGTTGTAGATTCAACCAGTCAACCCGGCCCTACCCTAAAACACCCAAAGAAAATTGCAGATTTGAAAAGTAACTAAAAAGAAAATGTTGGCCTTCATTTCTTTTGTAAGAGAGATGCATATAAATGTGGAAATAGTGATCCAAAGAGATGGTGGGGGACGAGTTCACTAGATTTACGGGGAATTTGACATTTTAGAAGGCTTCTAAATGCCAAGAAGTCGAGAATAATCAAACAGGTCTAGGTTTGAGATTGTAAGTTTTTTTTTTTTGAAGAAGGTAACATATTATATATTGATAAAAAGACTTCCCTAAAATAGTGAAGTCACCCATATTTACAAGGGAAATGCGTAAAAGAACATATTAATCATCTCACAATGCATCTAGAACATCAAAAATGGATTCATGGTCCTCCGTATATTTTCCTTTACACCAAAAATAAAAAAGAGCCAAACATTTCATCTTTATCTTCTCGATGTTATTGGACTTGTCTTTGATTTCTCTATTCCCATATTGACCACCATATGCATGCTGGAACTATTCTCCACCTCTCTTTATAGCTAGAGTTGTTGCCCTCTTTATTCCAGCAATGTAGAACATCATTAATTCTCCCCGGCATTACCCATGAAATCCCCCTTAGACTGATGAATATTCTCCATAGTTGTGCAGTGATTTTGCAGTGCAAAAAAAGATGACTAATTGTCTCTGCCTCTTCTTCACATAAGTAACATCTGGAGCACAGATTGGATCCTCTTTTGATTAAGTTGTCTTGTGTTAATGCTGCCTCTTTTGCCAGTATCCATGTAAAGCAAGCAACCTTATACGGAATTTTTACTTTCCATATCATCTTCCATGGCCACCAACCCACTTGATTGTTATACACGTTGAATTCCTTGTAAGCAGACCCAGCAGTAAACCTCCCATGCCTATGTCTTTGCCATACCATAAGATCTTGATTAGAGTTAATACTACTAAATCGTTCCAAGGTATTGTAAAAGTCAATTATTCTTTCAATCTCCCAATCATTTAACCTTCTTCTGAATGTAAGATTCCATCACCGATAAGTCCATGCCTCGTATAGTTTTATTTGTTGTTGCTGATTCAAGGAATAAATGTCAGGATAAATATCCTTCAATGGTCCTTGTCCCAAGCCAATTATCATCCCACAATGAAATCTTTCTACCATTTCCTACCTTGAACTTGCATTTGTTAATCAGTTTTGGCCAGAGATTCCTAATTGACTTCCATACAGTGACACCATAAGACGTTCTCACTGGTTCGGTTGTCCATTTTCCTTCTGTTCCGTATTTCTCCGCAAACCTCTGTCCACAATGATTTTTCATCAGCTGCAAGCTTCCATAACTACTTTATCATCAAACTCTGGTTCTGAATTCTCAAGTTTTTTATTCCTAGACCCCCTCCCTTTTTGCTAGCCATCAGACAGTTCCATTTGACCAGGTGGATCTTCTTCTTCTCACTGTTGCCTTCCCATAGGAAATTCCTTCTTAATGCGTCAATTCTCTTCACTACATTGATTGGAATCGGAAATAGAGACATCATATAAGTAGGCAAAGCATCTAGTACCGAATTAATGAGAATTAGTCTGCCCCCATAGACAGATAATAATTCTTCCAATTTGCCAGCTTCTTTTCACACTTCTCCAAAACTCCATTCCATATTCCTTTTGACTTACTCTTTGCACCCAGTGGCATACCCAAGTATATAGTAGGCAGTTCACCTATATTCCCACCTAGAATTTCAGCATGACTTTGTAATTCCATTACCTCATTTACTGGATAAATGAAGCTTTTGTGCCAATTTATGCGTAGTCCAGAGATTGCTTCAAAAAGAATGAATATCACCCTTAATACTTTCAGTTGTTTTGTATCAACTTCACAAAGCACCAAAGTATCATCAGCATATTGTAAATGTGAAATCCTCATGTTACTATCAGCCCTGCAGTTCACCTTGAAGCCTCTGATCCAGTTGTTTGTCTGTGCTCTTTTTAGCATATCGTTCAAGCCTTCCATAGCAATAATGAATAAAAACGGGGACAGCGGATCTCCTTGTCGAAGACCCCTCTGGGATGGAAAGAATCCAGCTGGTTCTCCATTGATAAGTATTGAAAACCTCACAGTTGTTATGCAGTATTTTATCCAAGTAATCCACCTTCCACCAAAGCCCATATTCCTTAAGGTTTCAAGCAGAAACTTCCAATTCAAGTGATCATATGCTTTCTCTATATCCAGCTTGCATAGTATCCCCGGTTCCCTGCTTTTTTTCCTTGTGTCAATGCATTCATTAGCTATAAGGACAGCATCCATGATCTGTCTTCCTCTTATGAAAGCCATTTGTTGAAAATCTACCAATTTGTTGACCACCTTTTTTAGCCTCTCAGTCAGTAGTTTTGATATAATTTTGTATATACTACCTATCAGACTGATAGGCCTGAAATCCCTCAGATCTTTGGCCCCCACCTTCTTAGGTATCAAAGTAACAAAAGTTGCATTTAGGCTCTTCTCAAATATTCCTTGTTCATAAAAGTTTTGAACAGCATCTATCACATCCTTTTTAACCATTTCCCAACAGTGTTTAAAAAATGCCATTGTGAAACCATCAGGTCCTAGTGCTTTATCGCCTGCACAAGCCTTAACACTGTCCCAAATTTCCTGTTCTCCAATTGGACTCTCCAACATTGAATTGTCCTCTGTTGTGATTATCTGATTGTTTCTGGTAAAACATGCAGGTCTTCACTCCTCCTCTTCTGTGTATAGGTTTTGATAGAATTTGATCACTTCCCTCTTGATATCTTCCGGGTTTTGCAAAGATTCCCCTTCTACTATCAACTGAGCTATAATGTTAAATCTCCTGTGAGCATTGGCTGTTTTATGGAAAAACTTGGTGTTCCTGTCTCTTAACCAAAGGGCCCTGGATCTCTGTCTCCATGCAACTTCTCCATGATTTGCAATCTCCTCATACTCCATGGTCAATGTGGTATTCCTGACAATTTCCTCCTCTGTCAATCTTCTCTGATCATGTAGCTCCTCCAGTGCAGCAAGTTGGTTAAGGATACTTGCTTTCTGTAATGTTAAATTGCCCTGTAGAATTTTGCTCCATTCCTTTAACTTTGTCTTCAAGTATTTAAGCTTCAAGGTTAGAATGTAATCTGGCCTTCCTTCATAGTTGATAGCATTCCACCATTCTTCAACTCTGTCTTTGAATCCTTCAGTGTGCAACCACCAATTTTCAAATTTAAAGTATGATTTGACCGGCTCCCAACTACCAGATTGTAGCATCAATGGAAAATGATCTGATGTAACTCTCTGAAGTAGTGATTGCTTTATATTTCTAAAATCTTCATTCCAATCAGCAGATATCAAGAATCTATCCAATCTGGCCGCTATTATATGTTTGTCTCCTTTTCTCCATGTGTACTCTCCTCCTGCTAATTGGATGTCTATCAGTTCTATTTCTTCAATGAAGTTGGAAAAATCAGTCATAGCTCGTGTGAATCTAGAACAATTATTCTTCCCAGATGGGTACCTAACAGTATTGAAGTCCCCACATACCACCCAAGGACCATTAAATAGTCCTCTTGCACTTGCTAGCTCCCACCATAACTCCACCCTCTTTTTTCTGTCATTCGGAGCATACACAGCTGAAAGATGCCATGTATATTCCTGAGTCTTGCCTGAAAATTTACAAGTTAATGTATGTAATCCAACACAAACTACCTCCCCCTGCCATATTCTACCATCCCACATTACAACAATACCCCCTCTAGTCCCGCTAGCTTCCAGCTGAGCAACTTTCACCTAATCAACATATAGTAGTTTATTTAGTAGTTAAATTACCTCATGAAACCAGCCACAGAGCGCAATCCCATGAAAATAGTCAAACCCGACCAAACTCCTGGAAGACCAATTATAGGAGTAGCATAAAGCAGAAACAATGAAGAGAGTGCACCCACGATCATCTACAAATTGTGAGGAAACGTCAGTACAAAGTTCGTATTTTCTTTTAATTATTCCACCATTTTTATAGAGGTTGCTTACCATGGAGATAGCTGCAAATGGGTAATCTGAAACACCATAGTGGAGCCCATCAAAGATATAGGCTAGAGCATTAAGGGGTTGACTGGCACTGACAAACTGTAAGAAATTCAAAATGCTGAGGAAGATGCAATGAAAGGAACACATAAACTAAGTGCAGAATAGATAAAGCATACCAGTAAACCAGATCTAACGATATCTAGAACTTGAGAGTCGTTTGTGAAGCACTTCGCAAAAGAAGGAAAGGACAGACCCAAAATAATGGCTAACAAAACCCCAGTAGCTAATCCAGTCTGAAAATACCAAGTCCACTTTGTTAAAAACTTAAAAGAGATTAAACAAAAAGAAGATAATAAGGAGAGAGAGAGAGAAGAAAACAGGAAACAGCTAAGGATGTCTCGACTTTTTTCCATCTAGGAGAGCTATAAGATGCAAAAAAAAGTCTATCTAACCTTTAAAGCTACATGTGTGATCAATTTAACTCGGCTGTAGTCCCGTCTTGCAAAAGAACTTGCAATGAGAGCCTGCAAAATGAAAAACGAAACTCTATGTTTGTCATACAGTAAAAGTCATAAAGATTTCTTCAATGAAGACATATACTCGTCATGCTTTGATGTTTTGCAGAAGATATCGACAGGATTAGAACCACAAACAAAGCAAAATGTTAAATGGAAATACAAGATTGGACTTCGCAGTGTAGACAGATTTAGGTGTAATTTCAACAAAATGAAATTAAACAAAATGGTTTACTATCGTATAGGAGCGGGATGGTCGAAGTGGAAGCTTGCATCAGGAGTCCTGTGTGACAAGAAAGTGCCACTGAAACTCAAGGGAAAATTTTATAGAGCTGTGGTTAGACCTGCCATGTTGTATGGGGCGGAGTGCTGGCCGGTGAAGAACTCTCATGTTCAGAGAATGAAGGTTGCGGAGATGAGGATGCTCAGGTGGATGTGTGGACTCACCAGGTTAGATAAGATTAAGAATGAAGTTATTCAAGAGAAGGTGGGGGTGGCCCCGGTGGATGAGAAGATGCGTGAAGCGAGGCTCAGGTGGTTCGGGCATGTGCGGAGGAGAAGTCCTGATGCCCCGGTGAGAAGTTGTGAACGACCGGCGGTGGTCGGCGTGAGGAGAGGCAGAGGGAGGCCTAAGAGGTATTGGGGAGAGGTGATTAGGCATGACATGGCTAGGATGCATATTTCCGAGGACATGGCCCTTGATAGAAAAGTCTGGAGGTCTAGTATTAGGGTTGTAGGATAGGGGCTCCTAGAATTTTTTGTACTCCTTTCCCGGGGTTGGGTGAGGCTTGTCAGGGCGACTCACAGATGATTCGTGCATTGGATTGTGTCCCCCTTATGGTAGTTATTTATGGTAGCTACTGTTTGATATTATTGCATGTCATTTTATGTATAATTCTTATGTTTAGATAACTATTTATGCGATTTCTGCCGAATTACTAATGCTCTTTTGTTTTTGTTTTTGTTGTTGCTTTCCCTTTCCTTCTCTAAGCCGAGGGTCGATTGGAAACAGCCTCTCTACCCTTTTGGGTAGGGGTAAGGCTTATCTACATATTACCCTCCCCAGACCCCACCTTGTGGGACTATACTGGGTAGTTGTTGTTGTTGTTGGTTTACTTATCGAAATAAAAAGCAGGTTTATTAGCTAATATATTCAACTGAAGTCTGTTGAGAACTACTGACTGGTCCAGTGTCTTTGTAGTTATGATGAAGACCTAAAATGTTCCAAAGAAAACTTTAACATCTAAATTGAAATTACTGAAAATGTTCCATGCAGGTTTATTAGCTCATAAATTCAGTTATCATTGTTTCCATCATCAGTATGCAAATGTAATTGCAAACTCATTCATAATGGAAACTAATGAATAAAGAGAGGGTAAAATATGCTAACCTGACCAGATGAAGCTTGGGCATCTGCCAATAGCGAGGCAGACAACCATACTTGCAGGCATATCTGATGGGCCGCCATGGGTATTGCTCCTAATCGAGCCGCCATTGATGTGCTCAAAGTTACTGTAAGAACAGCAGCTAGAGTTCTCCCAAGAAGAAAACCACCTAATGCCACATGAAAGTTCGAAACTTACTCCACACAGATACTAACACGAGAGATTCAGACTCTCCAATATTAAACGGACTAGTTTACTTACAGGAACATCATTTTTGATGAATTAATCATCAGAACAGCTAATACTAGAAATTCAACATCAAAGTAGAAAGAATTAGATCATGTTATGAAGCTTTTTGATTACTTTTTTGTTTTTTCCTAGAATTTCCAGAAGTTTCAACTACAGTGAAA
The DNA here is from genome assembly GCA_032618575.1 of Nicotiana noctiflora. Classification (NCBI taxonomy): domain Eukaryota; kingdom Viridiplantae; phylum Streptophyta; class Magnoliopsida; order Solanales; family Solanaceae; genus Nicotiana; species Nicotiana noctiflora. The sequence continues at coordinate 26,599 of JASVEL010011877.1, read as the reverse complement.
CTCACATGAAAGCATCACTGCTAGTATATTGGAACATCTTTTCCTCAAGTAACTAAGCTTCTAGCTCAAGTAGTTGTTTACAACTCTTATGGCAACGACTGTAACTATAATCTGAAGTCTGAAATTTTCTGAGAACAGGCTTGTTTAAGCTAAACTAAGGTACTGGGAGCAGCGGTTAAATGAATGTCTTGTTTTTTCTTGATTATCATGCACCAACATAGTAAGTCATATACAACAGCTTGGACAATTTGATAGAAAAACTCGTACAAAGGGATTAATTAGCTCAACAAAAATCACTTACCAGATTTTAAATAGCCACCAAACTGCAAGTTTTTAATGCTTGGCAGCAGCAATACAGTCTTTTTATTAAGATGCCATAACATCAAAATGGCCACAATATATCTGCAATTTAAAGTGATTAGATTTACTTGCCAGATGTTGTTATGGAAAAACAAAGTAGAACTTTCCAGGAACATACTGAGATAAGACGGTAGAAATGGCTGCACCAGTTATGCCCAGTTGAAAAATATACATGAAGATGGGAAAGAAAAATACAGCTGACAGATTCCCTAACCCTGCAACATCCACACATTTTCCACCAGTTAAAGTTAGAGAAAAAAATTGAAGGATATTGATAGAATGGCTAGCTATTCATATCTTCACTAAAATAAAATGCATGCTCAACTAACAGAGCAAGTCAGTTTAGCTTCTTTCACGTGGAGAAATATTCTGAGGAAGTTTCTTCTTAGTGACACTACAAACCAAAAAGGTAAAATACATCTTTGCCAAGAGCTATTTCTTTTCAGATATAGCTCAATATAAATTTTCTGTTACAATGTTTTTCTACGATTGATTAGTACATGACTTGACGCTCAACATGTCATTTCATAGAATAAAAGCAAACTAGGTCCTCTAGCGGAGACATATTGTAATAACATATCTACAATCCCATAAATTTAGTACACACATTCATCTACTGATTGCAAACTGCCATTTGAAGGCATGCAATGAAGCAGACAGCAACTTCCTCAAGATGAATGTTAGCAGAAATGCAACGTACACAAAGGCATTAAATGAAAAAGAAAAGGTTGGTTGAGTTGGGCCAGGGAGTTGTATTTTGTATAAACCAAATAGGTTAACACCTAAATTGTAAAACTCTTCTCTTGAATATTCTACCAATAGTTTAGAAGACTTGCCTAAACATATTACAGGGGTCCTTGTGTCCTTAAAACCACGAAAGATGCCTTGCACAGCCAGATAAAGCACTACAGCTGGAGCACCAAGCGCTCTAAGTTTAAGAAAATGCTCTGCTGGAATACGCATGGTTGAATCCTGTTGAAAAAGGTTCAAAGCAAACTAGTTATCATAATCAAATTTCAATCAGCAAGCATATATGCCGGTCAGATGGGCAAGCACACAAGCTTAAAATATAATAGCATTTAAACAACACATCAAGCTATTCAAATGCATTTCAGTGAGGATTATTTACCGTTGATAAACCCATGATGCTAAGAAAGGGTCCAGTGCCCAGATACATTGCTGCGGCTTCAATCAAACCAATTCCAGCAGATAAAACTAAGGCAGTGGAGACAGATGGAAGTGCCTTTCTTCCAGCTGTTTCAGGAAACACTTTGCTGTTTCAGAGGCAGTGCTAATTAAATAACGTTAATCTATTACTCCCTCCATTTTATCTGAACCCTTTTGCTTTTCGAGATTCAAACTATGTAAACTTTGACCAAGATTTTGAAATGCATTTTTACATCATATTGACGTGAAAAAAAATGCAACTTATAGTATCTTTCGTATAGTTTTTGAATGTCCAAATTGTAACTTTAAAATATTGAGTTAATTTAATCCAATTTAGCTTCAAAGATTAGTCAAATTGACTGTCGAAAATCGAAAAAGGTTAACATAAGTTGGGAACGGAGGGAGTAATTATTTACCATCTGTATAGATATATAGATAAATATGTGACTGTGAATATGTGTAATCTAAGAAGTGACATGCTTATAAGGAGATCCCCCTTTAGCACCTATGCAAATTTACCAGCAGATGAATCCTCATCAGCATACTTGGAGATGTCTTCTGCCACGAATGATGTTGCCACACTCAGGAGAGGGATGTTGAACACCTTCGATATTATGTTAAAGATTGATACAGAAATGCCAGCTGATGCCAACTCCAATGCACCTTGAATCAAAGCAAAGAACTTGTCAGGTATGAAGTGGATTCCACTATCTCCAACAAACATTTTTATCTACAGAAATACTGCAACAATTAAAAAAATAATACAAAGATTAAGTTAGGAAAATGATGTATGCGCGAAACAAAAAAGTAAATTGGCAAAAAGTTTGAAGGACCATTCAATAAAATCTTCAAAATCCAAGCAAGAATCTTGTGGAACTCTCGTTTCTCTGTAAAGAATTTAACAAAGCAATTGCTTGAAAGAATGCACTAAATTTTGAAGTTCACAGAACAAAATCAACAGGAAGACTGAAGTTTTCTGTCTTAAATTTATTTCTCAGAATAAGTTAGGAAGCTCAACCAAAGCAGTAACCAGCATTGCGTGACAAATAATATCAAGTGAGATCAATTAATGAGTGCATTTAGCAACAAACAAAGAAACCATTCTCAAAGGAGAGAAATACATCAAGCTATAACAGGATAATGCTAGCAATATAATGTAGTAAATGGGGGCAGAAGCATAAACAAAATGGAAGATCGGACAATAACTAACCCATTCGTCCAATATAAGCTGTCTCCATTAGTTGTGCCAGCGGTTCAATTGCTTGACCAGCAATAGCAGGCAAAGAAAGCATTATAAGCTCGGTTTGTACATCCTGAGCTGGGAATTGTTCAGTAGAAGTTCCTGGCAATGCACTGAGGCATAGAACTTAGAAATTTCCTATCACACTCTCACACAAACATATCTTTTTGTGATGGTAACCAATGCATAAATTATACAGTCAAACAAAGATATAGCAAAAGATGAACACTATTTGATTCCCCTATGTAAGTGTAGCATCTCCAATCGCACAAAAGAGTTTTCCACACAGAAGTTCCTAAAAACAGATTAGCATGGAGGCTTTCAGATCTTTACATCCTAGCCTTTGTTAATCAAGCATGATCAATAAACTTTACCTGTAAGGTTGTAATAGTACAGCCACATTCCACAAAATTATCTTTTCTCACAAAATTAAACTAAATGAATTTTACCTATGTCACAAAATCATTTTTTTGTCACATTAAAACAGCCTCTTGCGGCCCTTCCCCGACCCTACGTATTGGGGGAGCTTAGGCCTCATTTGTTTTTTTTAAGATTAAGACGTCTGAATCTGAATACATATCTGAATATCAAAATGTGTATTAAGATTAAGTCATCTGAATCTGAATACACATCTGGATATATTAAGATGTGTATTAAGATCTGAATACCAAAAATTAAGACTGTTTGATTTTTAACATCTGAATGCATTAAATTTATCTTTCTTTGAAAAAAAAAACTAATATTCTATCAATAAAATATATAGTTTAAAATATGAAAGTTGTTGGTAGTGATGGTTAATGGGTGAATGCCGACTAAAGGCGGTGGTTGGTGGTAGTTTTGGTTGATAATGGCGGTTCATGCTAGTAGCTAGTAGTGATTGGTAGTGGTGGCAATTATGATTGATGATGGTGGTGGTAGGTAGTGATAGTTAAGAACGACGAGTGGTGGTTTGTGATTGAGGAATGTGGTGGTAGGTTATAATGATAGGTGGTGCTGACTGCGGTTGTTAATGGTGATGAGGTGGTTGGTTGTGGTAGTTGAGGTGGATAAATGTTGAATGCGAGTGACAATGATGGTGGCCGGAGTGGTGGGATGGTGGATGGTGATGGTCGATAATGGTGGAAGCTATGATTGAGGATGATGGTGGCCTGGTGGTGGTGCCGGCGGCGGTGCCGGCGGTGGCTGAGTATGGTGGTGGTGGCGGCATAGTGGTTGTTGATAATGGTAGGCGGTGACAGCAATTAATAAGGAATATGTGATAGCATCTTAATGAAATTAAGTCTCTGTTACAGATCTTAATCATACAGACCTATTCAGACCCATTAAGTGGTTGTTAAGTAAAAAAACAAACACACTTAATGATTAAGATCTGAATAATTAAGATTCAGACTTTAAAAACAAACGCACTTAATGTCTGAGATCTGAATGATTAAGATTCAGACCTCCATTAAGTGCAAACAAATGAGGCCTTAGTCTACCGGGGCTGCCTTTTTAGTGACAAAAGCTAGTGTTATAAATTTAATGCTAAGATGGAAATCTTACATTGCTCCTTCAGTTAAGAGTTGGTCTCTAGTTGAGCCAAATTTTTCTTCAAGATTAGAAGAATCTACAGAATGTTCATCATTCACTAATCCACAATTCTTAACAACATTGTCCAATCTCGACCTCTTCGCAAATCTTGATCCAAGATAATTATTCCTTGTTGAAGTCTTAACTAGAAAAACTTTCTTTAAGGTTCTTCTTGCACATTCACTACTACTAGTTCCAACCTTTACTGCACCTGAGAGCTTAAGAGCTGCCATTTTAGCTCAGCAACAACAAATTCTGCAAAATTCAAACACCCAGTTAATGTTTTACTCCAAAATCCATCTTCATAATCACTTCTTCTGTAACTTCAGTTCAAGATTTCAATAAAAGCTAAACCAACAATGAAGAGGGAGAAATACATAGAAACCCTGATAAATTCGATACTGTAAAAGGGAAAATATCCGAAAGGAAAAGTACCTGAAAGGTCAATCTGAAAAGAGCATCAGTAGAATCTAATAAGGTGAAGACATTCTTGGATTAATGGATTCTTGAATAGTGGGGGAGTATCTTTGCTGTTAATGAGCTAATAATTGTATAGGTAAACGTGCTTATATAGCAGCAATAGTAATATTATACTGATTGCATATCATGGGTTGGTGAAGTTGCGGAGGAAAATGAAAAGAAAAGAGGTAGGTGGAGTCTCTTCAATTCACTCGCGCCCAAATGTGTTAAAAGAGGCTTCTGTCAGCTAAATTTAATACATTTTTTGTTCTTAAATCAATTAAAACTTTGTGAAAACTTACACAAATGTATCAAATAAATGTTAACTTACCAATCTCTAACCATTAGTCATAGATTTACTAAAACTAGCCAACAAAAATTAAATAATAGGATTCTTTCTCTCAAAAAATCACATGCAAAAATCACCTTCCATATTTTTAAGCGTGATTAGCAATATTAGATACAAGACGGAAAGGAAAATTCATGGACGAGGTAGCAAATAAGGTGATAAAATACAAAAATTTATACAATATTCCAAAAGTCTAAACAAAAAAGAAACTTTTTCAATGGGTATAGTTGAGATTCATTGAAAATATATAGATAAGTCAATCTAAAAAATTTGATGAAGATTGGAGGTGATTTGGACTGGTTTTGTATCAAAATTCGTAATTAAATCGAGTTCAAAAAGTCTTCTGCGATACACGTATCACGCATGTATCTCGCACACACATATACATGAATATACATGTGATACACAATTGATACAAATATGATACATATGTGATACACAAATGATACACATACCCTTTTTTCATGTTTAGCTTTTACTTTGAATTTTCAAATCAAACCACCTCAAAACTTTACCAAATCATTCCAAAACTGAGACTCAAGCTCCTTAAGTTGTGCTCAATCTATTCTAATAACACCCACTCAAAATAAAGTAAAAATTTGAATTTTTTTTTTTGCTACAAATAACTAATTGGCTAATTTGGCTAATATTAGTAATATTTTATCAATTGGCCATTTTTTGTAATGGGCTACTTATAAATGGACATATCTGGTAATTTCCCTAATACTTTACTCTTAACTCTATGCCATATTTTATCTTTTGTGGGTGGGTGGGTGGGGCGGTGGAGTATCATGAAATTATAGATATGAGTGATACTTAACATTAGCTACATATTGACAATTTAAAACTTTAATCCGAACTCTATACCATGTTTTATTTTGTGTGTACATATGTGTTGGGAGTGTTACCTTACCATATTTTATTTCATACGTCAAGTACATCGTAAGTCAATTGGCATAAGCTCGAATATGAGATCATTCTTGAGATTATACAAAATTAATCATGTTACGTTAGAGGGTACAAAGGTCTAAGACCATGATCATCAAGTACTAAGAGGGTTAGAAGTTGAATGAGTCAAAGAAAAACGCCGACAAGTTGGAAATGTTATAATCGGTATCTTTGGGGTAAGACTAGGAGTTCTTAACATACAAAGAAGATCATATTATGAGTTATTTGAATCATATAATATTCATATATTAAGTTTTAAAGTCAAGCGAATTGTAAAATAAAAGACGACAAAAGTTGTTGCAAGTTGCGTTCATAATATTAAAAATTTCGATTTTATGTTACTGAAATTTTCTGTCAATATACGTGGCATTACAGGATGATCCACCCACCAAATTGAAGATCTACGAGTTTATTTTCCAACACATTAAACCGTTCGTCGATACGACGTCGGAGTAGAGAGACATTCGTATTTTTGTGAGACTACACAAGCAGCTCTCATTCGGAACCACAAAGGCGGTGGAAGCTTATCCTATTATACAAAGTGGTGGCCTTTGTCTGCAAGTCTCATTTTTTTACCAAAACCAGACCTCCAGGCACTTTTAAACTCTCTTTAAGCATATCGTAAAGGTTCATACACAAATCCAAGGCCAAACCACCTAAGTTCTTTATTAAAAGTGTTGTAGAAGTGGTGGAGATCACTTATATAATGTTGTTGATGAGTTGTATGTTCTTTCAAGTTTAAGGAGAGATGATCTTGGAGTTTTTCTTATTGTTTAAAGGTAAGCTCCTCTTCTCCTATATGAGTTTGATCATATCTAAGCCTTAGCTAGGTTGTTTGGTTGAGATGTTGCAAGATAAAACTCGGAAGTTGTTTGTGATGTTCTTGAGATATGTTGGATTGTCTAATGTTGTTTTTATGATGGATATAAGGCTGGAAACTATATAAATGTGGTTTTTTGTGTGCTGAACATTTTGGATGATCTAATTATGTTAGTTGTTATAAGTTGTAAGTTGAAGAGTAAATGATGAAAGCAACTTGTTGAGTATATTGTATGACATGTTGACAGTATTCTTGGTATGTGTAATTGTTGAAGGTGGTGCTGAGACTACAAGGTAAAACCTCTCTTCCTCTCTACGTATGCATATATATATTGATGTTGTAGTTATACTTAGTCATTTTACGATGGAAGTAATGGACGAATGGTGTATTTGAGTCATATATTGTGTTATATGGATTTATTGAGCTGGTTTGGTTGTTTAAAGTGGCTGGAAATTGTTGGAGTAACTTGAGCATATTGTCGTTGTTGTCATTGATATGTGTTTTGAAAGAAAGAAAGAAAATATTGGAGAAATATGTTTGAGAATCGTAGCACAAGAGTATACTCTGGAAAGTATGAGACTGAGCAAGATTTAATCTAATTATACTCAATTTACAGACTTTCTAACCAAAATTTTCCATTTTTTTTCGTTTAACCTTGAACTGGTCCTTTTAGGTGATCTTAATCATCCCTAATTCCAACATGTTCCTCTCAAAGTGATCTCTACTTAAGGCTTTTGTGAAGATGTTAGCAATTTTCTTGTCAGTAGCACAAAACTCCATAGTGGTCAAGCCTTTCTCAAAGTTGTCCCTAAAAAAATAGTGCCTAACATCTATGTGCTTAGTTCTATTATGATGAATTGGTTTCTTTGTCATACTAATAGCACTAGTGTTACCACAAAAAAAAATAGGGATGCAACCAACTTCAATACCAAAATCCATCAACTGCTGCTTGATCAACAACAATTGAGCACAGTCATGAAGCAGCGACAACATACTCAACTTTAGCACTAGATAAGGCCACTAAATTTTGCCTTTTAGTAGCCCATGACACAAGACATGAACAAAGGAAGTGTGCCATACCTGGGGTGCTCTTCCTATCCACAAGTAAACCTGCATAATCAGCGTCAGCATATCCCACTAGGTTAAAATTACTATCTTTTGGATACCAAAGGCAAAGGTTAGTGGTGCCTTTCAAATATCTCAATATTCTCGTTACATTAGTCAAGTGGGGCTCTTTTGGATTTTCTTGAAATCGAGCAAAAAGACCTACACTGCACACAATGCCATGTCTGCTAGTAATGAGATATAAAAGAGAACCAATCATTCCCCTATACAACTTCTAATCAATAGATGAACCAGGTTCATTTATATCCAATTTCATGGATGTTGCAATAGGAGTGTCAATTTCCTTAGATGTTTCTTCATGGCTTTGTTACTAAGGAATAGGTTCATTGACAAGTTCCCTCGAGGTTTGAGGATCAGTTCCTATCTAGTCAATTCCCCTGTCATGTTGCCCTGTGTGGAAGGACCTGTTCCATCACATGTTCCTTCCTGTGATGCTTCTTCATACTGGACTATGGTTTCACCATTTGAATTTCTTATCAGCCCAATCTCTTCATTATCTTGTTCCTGCTTCTCAGAAAAAATGTTAGTTTTAAATAAAATATACATTTTTTTTCTACACACATTGTTTTTTACTGTATATTTTATAAGCTTTACTATATGAAGAATATCCCAAGAATACTCCTTCATCCCTTCTGGGATCATACTTACCTAGGGAGTCTTTGCCAATATTGTGCACAAAGCACTTGCATATAAATGCCTAAGATAGGATATATTTAGCTTTCTCCTTTTAAGTGACTCATAGGAAATCTTCTTGACAAGAGGTCTAGTCATGCAACTATTTATGATGTAGCATGCAGAAATTGAGCAAGCTTAGCATTTTCAAATTTAGTTCCATGATCAGACCTAATTGATGCAAGTTGATTACCTAGTTGTTTATAAATTTTTCTAACAAAAGAAGTAAACATGTCAAATGCTTCAACTTTATATGTTAAAAATAATTTCCAAATAAACATAGAGTAATCATCAACAAGCACTATCACATATATTTACCACCCCCGCTTAATGTTCTCATTGGACCACAGAGATCTATATAGACCAGTTCCATCGTTCTGGTGGTGCTTACCACTTTCTTGCATTTAAAAGAGGATCTTACCTGCTCCCCTCTTACACAAGCCTCACAAACTTTGTATTCCTTGAACTTAATGTTAGGCAGCCCTATCACCAGATCCTTGGAAACTAATTTGTTAAGTTGACTCAGACTTTCATGTCCAAGTCTTTTGTGCCAAAGGAGAGGATCATTGTCCAACACACTTAAGCAAGTGAATTCATTTTTTGAAAGTGTGGACAAATCTATAATGCATGTATTGTTTACTCTTTTCCCTGCAAAACAATCTTGTGAGCGGTAAGATTAATCACAAAATATTTGGTAGAGGTGAATGCTACCAATTTACCTCTATCACATAATTGTGATTGTCTTATTAGGTTGTATTTTAGGCCATCTATCAAGTAGTCATTCTCAATAGAGTGAGAATCAGTCTTAGCTACCTTTCTATCCCTAGTGATCTCACTTTTCTTCCCATTTTCAAAGGAGACATTACCTCCTTTGAGGTCCTCAAGTGAAATGAACTGGTTCTTGCTTCCTGTCATATGCTTTGAGCAGCCACTATCCATGTACCATATTTGGTTGCTCCCTACAGTTGGACCCACAAAAGGAAATAAGGGGTAGTCTTAGGAACCCAAACTAGTTTAGGTCCCTTTCTATAGGCAAAAGGGTGAATCAGATTCTTTTTAGCCCAACCTGACATCCTATTTTTCCCTTGAACAAATTCTTTATTCTTTTGACTAGCCTTTTCTGTTGCAATACATTCAGATTTATAGTGACCAGTTTTACCACAGTGTGTGCAAATTATGTCCTCAGGAAGTTTGAGGTACTTGCTTTTGGGATCCCCCTTAGGTGCTGATGTCCTATAGCCAAGTCCTCTTTTTTTACTACTGTGGTGCTCTTGTTGCCAGGATAATGCATCAGAGGACTTATTCCATTTGCAATTTCTATCTAGTTCATGCTTCACCTTGCCTAAATCTTCTTTTAGGACCCTTATTTGCTCATCTCTTTTGTACAACTCATCTTTCATTTTTTCTAGATTTTCTTCTAAAGTGAGTTTTGAGTGATCATCTTTCTTTTTACATGTTCCTAATTTCAGTTTTAGATTTTCTTATCTAAGCTCTAGGACAGTGGTGTCATGTTCAAGAATCTGGTTCTTCGACTCAGCATTTTTACTATCGCTATCACTAGCCCTATGTTCCAGGTTTTTACACTTAGCTTTCAGAATCACACATTCCTTAGACAAATGTTCCTTTTCATTGTTTATAACCTCAAATTCATTAATGAAACCTAGAAGTAACTCAGATAACCTTTCTTCAGACAAAAAATTAATCTTGTCTTTGAGATGAATTATACTTACCTCAAATTCCTCATCGGAATCTCCAGTTACCATAAGTGCTTGTTCATCTCCATCCTCACCCTCTGAGTACTCATCTGAGCTTTCTCCCTAAGCAGCAACCATAGCCTTTGTTTATACTTTGTTCTTCTTAGGTTGAACATGTTCCTTCTTCTTGTTCCTGCGTTCAGCTCTTTCCTTTTTCCATTCAATTTCCCATTGAGGGCCGTTTTTTATATGGTGATCAGTCTTCCCGCACTTGTAACAACCCTCATTAGTTTGTTTTTCAGGAATCCTTAGTTTGCTGTAGCTTCCATTTCTTGAAGAACCATTTCCTCTAATTAGGTACTTCTTGAAGTCCTTTATGATGATGGTCATTTCATCCTTCTCTAGCTCAGCACCTTCAGTGATTCTGAATGCCAGGCTCCTTTCGTTTTTGGGTGCATCCATCTTTATGGTTTGCCTTCTAAGTTCATAGGTAGTGAAATCTCCAATTAGCTTATCCAGCTTAAGAGTGGCAATGTTCTTTGATTCCTGAATAGCAGTGATTTTGCTTTCCTAAGAAACTGGCAGAACCCTTGTCAAAATCTTCTCAACTTTATCTTATTCAAGAATAACCCTTCCAAGAGACTTAAGTTTATTTGTCAGTATGGTAAATCATGTATACATCTTTTGGATGGTTTCTCCTTCCTTCATGGTAAAATTCTCATGTTGAGAATAAAGTAGTGTTCCTCTGGACCTCTTCACTTGAGGTGATTCTACTATACTCGTCTGGACCAAATCCACACACAAGCCATTTCTTAGCTTTAGCATTCTTTTCCCATTTCCCCAAATCATTAGCAGTGCAGTCAACTCTTGTTTTTGGCACTTCTACTCCTTCAACAGTTTTCTTCATGGTAGCCATGGGACCATCAGTGACAATGTCCCATAGCTCATGATGTGATCTCTCATTTTGTTTTTCCACCAAGAGTAGTAGTGGCCATTAAAGAGTAGAGGCCTATCAGTGGATTGCCCTTCCCAATTTCCAGGTGGTCACTCATCTTGATCTTTTCCTAAGGTGTTAGGCTCTTCAAGGATAACCTGATCTGATACCATTTGGCATTCTAAATATCAATATCGCACAAGGGGGGAAGTGATTTGTGTGGCACCCAATTTTTTGCTTAAACTGTTTCTGGAAGGACCTGGTTCTTCTATGTGTACTATCTACTACTGCTGTGGAATAATAAATACAGAAAATAAAGAACATAGAGATTTTACGTGGAAAACAACTGGCTCAAAAGGTGAAAAAACCACGACCTACTACTCAGTAGGATTTTCCCAAACTTCCGTAAAAATCACTAAGACAAAATTGCATTTACAAAACTCTTTATAAACCTAAGGATTAACTTTAACGTTGTAGCAACCAGCCTCTAACTGTGACAACTTCAAGTTAACTCTAACTTGAATAATCAAAATACCTATTACAATTGCTTCTAGATAAAGCTGAAAGGTACACTATATACACCTACTACAATTGAACTACAAATAAATAAAGACACATAAAACTCTTTATGGAGCTGGTTCTTTAGTCTAATTCATGTAATTTCAAGTTTGCACATTTGAATCACAAACGAGCTGCTTGCAAAAAGCCTAACTATTTTGCTCTCAATTCACTTTTAACTTATGTGTTTTTGTGCAACACATATATAATGAGAGAATATCCTGCAATTTATAGAGTTAGTAGATGAAGCAAGAATTAGAGTTCTGATGCAACTCTTCCTTGGTGGAAGAGTTCTAGTTGATTTCAACTTCTAACTCCTTCCCTACCTTGAATTGTATTCTTTTTGATTAAGGACTCATTTTCCTTATCAATTATGCAACCTTTTCGATTAGCAGATATTAAATACACTAAATTAAGATTATCTCCTTCACGTGCAATCCACATGCTCAAATCTGCCCGTTTATGTGCACCTGAGTGATGGACCTGGATTATCATGAATTTCTTTGTCAGTCTTCAAAACTAACCTTTTGTCACGACCCGGATTTTCCCCCAACATCGGGATCGTGATGGCGCCTACTCGTGGTAGCTAGGCAAGCCACTGTATTCATACTATCCTGTTTTTAATAAAATTTTATAATTAATTTATCAACAAAACCATAAATTTAATTAAATAAGTGCAGAAGACTTTATCGAAATAAAAATAAGCAGTTTCAAGGTAAAACCATACTGAAATCCTCTACCCAAGACGTGGAGTCACCAACTCACGAACTACTACTGAATACTACACATAAGAGTCTGAAAAAAATATAACATAATCTGTTTATCTCGGAACAAAGAGACTACAACTAGTAACATAAGTAAAGAGAGAGACACCGGGCCTGCGGACGTCTGCAAGCTACCTCGGTCTCAAATATGATCAACTCCCACGCAAAAGATTTACTGTTGCTGCTCCTGATCGTAACATGGACCTGTGCAAAAACGCACAGAAGTGTAGTATCAGCACAACCGACCCCATGTGCTGGTAAGTGCCTGGCCTATCCCGGCGAAGTAGTGACAAGCCTAGGACCAGACACCCACATAAACTTGTGCAGTTCCATTTATATGTATGCCACAAAATAACGAGAAATAACCAAGAAATAGCGCAATAAGGAATATCTTAAATGAACTCAACAAGTAACAACAGTTAATAAGTCCACAAGGAAAAACAAAGTATAATGGAAAAACAAGTAATATCAAGTCAAGGAATAGCAAGTAGTTGCACGACATCACCCTTCGTGCTTTTACTCTCATCCTCACCAAATAAGCAAATAAATTGTACGGCATCACCCTTCGTACTTTTACTCTCATCCTCACCAAATAAGCAAATAAAGTGTACGGCATCACCCTTCGTACTTTTACTCTCATCCTCACATCCATGGTACGACATGATCCTTCGTACATGGTTTAATAACGAGGCACGGCATGATCCTTTGTTCATAATAAATAACATGGCACGGCATTAACCTTCGTGTATAAATAATAAATCAAGGCACGGCATCACCCTTCGTGCATTATCACTCTTCCTCACCCAAATAACAATCACAGTTAAGGGCAAAGAATGAAATAGTAAATCATAAACCGTCCCAACAAGGGCAATCAATAATCATCTTCACAACAAGTCCCGACAAGGGAGAACAATAACAATTCTTCAACCCGGCAAGAGTTCAACAATTCATCTTCAAATATGTCTCGCAACAAGTATTAACAACGACTCACGGTCATGCTAGACGCCAGTGTATGGATGCTCGTCACCACAGCCCATACACCGCACTCGATCACATAACACATAGCACATAATCCTATTCACTCAAGCTAGGATAGAACAAACACTTACCTCGAATGTTTATGAACAATTCAATCCGTGGCAATGCCTTTTACTTTCAAATTTGGCTCCAATCCAATCGTATCTATACACAATTGATTTAATATCATCAATACTACTCAACAACTAATTCATAAGGCCAATTACAACTTTTACAACATTCTGCCCGGAATAGTGAATTTTGACCCCGGGCCCACATGGTCGGAACTCGGGGTTCGGTCCAAAATCCGGTTACCCATCCCCCCACGAGTTCAAGTATATGATTTGTTTCAAAATTGGACCTCAATTCGAGGTCCAGTTTCCTAATTCATGAAAAACCCTATATTCTACCAAAAACAAGAAATTCTACCATGAAAACCTTTGATTTCTATTGAAAAACATGTTTAATATTGTTAGGAATTGAAAGAATTAAGTAAAAAGTGACTTACAATTGTTTTGAAGAAGAGGGAGTTCGTGAAGAATCGCCAATGGGTGTTTTTGGGTTGTGAAATGTGAAAAATGAAGCTGGAAATCGTGTTTTACAGGTCTCTGTGTTCGCATTTGCGAACATGGGTTCGCAATTGCGAACCCCGACCAATTTCTGGAGTTTGAAAAATAAGCTAAGGCTGGGAAGTTCGCATTTGCGAACTTTTGTTTGCATTTGCGAAGCCAAGGCAATTCTGGGGCCTTCGCATTTGCGAACATTTGTTCGCATTTGCGAACAAAGCTAGGCTGGGGGGCCTTCGCATTTGCGAAGAATTCTTCGCATTTGCGAAGAATGGCTTCACACAGAAGGCCTCGCATTTGCGAGGTTTGGTTCGCATTTGCGAACCCAAACAGTCCTGGGCGCCCTTCGCATTTGCGATCAAGGGTTCGCATTTGCGAACCCTGCCTAGATCTGTCACCTTCGCAAATGCGAGAAAAGCTTCGCAATTGCGAAACCAATAGCTGGGTGAAAAACCAGCAGTGCAAAAATTCAAAAATTGAACCAACGGCCTATCAAATCTCTACCCGAACCCCCCGGGCTCCAACCCAAACATATACACAACATCAAAAACACATTACGAACTTGTTCGTGCAATCACATCGCCAATATCACATCGTTTTCATCAAATCAAGCCTCAAGTTCATGATTTTCATACTTTTGGTTTTCAAAACTTTCAAACTTGGAACTCAAGGTCCAAAACATATCAAACGACATCCAAATGTCACCAAACTTTGCGAAAGCACATATATAATATTTAAGACTTGTACCGGACGTCGGAACCAAAATACGAGCCCGATACCAAGGTCAATTAATTCATTTTCCTTTAACAATTACATCAAAAACAATTTCACGGAAAAATTCATAACTTGGGCTCTAGGCCTCAGAATTTGACTCCGGACGCATGTCCAAGTCCCATATTTTCCTACGGACCTTTCGGGACCATCCAATCTCTTCCGGGTCCGTTTACCAAAAATATTGACCGAAGTCAACCATATCAATATTAATATCATTTTTCTCCAAATTTCTCATAGAATTCATATTTTCTATCACAAATCTTTCCGGCTACATGCTTGGATCGTGCACGTAAATCGAGGCAACATAGAATGAGGTTTTCAAGGCCTCAGAAGCTCGAAATGATTAATAAAATAAGTGATGACCCTTTGGGTCGTCACATCCTCCACCTCTAGAACAACCATTCGTCCTCGAACGGACGAGAGAAGGAAGTACCTGAGTTGGGGAACAAATGAGGGTAGCGGCTCCGCATATCGGACTCGGACTCCCGGGTCGATGCCTCAGGAGGCTGACCTCTCCACTGAACACGCACAGAAGGATAACTCTTCGACCTCAACTGTCGAACCTGCCGGCCTAGAATGGCCACCGGCTCCTCCTCGTAAGCTAGATCAATGTCCAATTGGACAGTACTGAAGTCTAACACATGTGTGGGATCGCCGTGGTCTTTCCGAAGCATAGATACATGAAAAACTGGATGCACGGCTGATAAGCTAGGCGGCAAAGCTAGTCTGTAAGCCACCCCCCCACTCGGTCTAGAATCTCAAATGGACCAATATACCTAGGGCTGAGCTTGCCCTTCTTTCCGAACGTCATCACGCCCTTCATAGGCGACACTCGGAGCAATACTCGCTCACCAACCATGAAATCTACATCTCGAACCTTACGATCCACATAAATCTTCTGCCTGGACTGAGCTGAATGCAATCTCTCCTGAATAGTCTTGACCTTATCCAAGGCTTCCTGAACTAAGTCTGTACCCAACAACCGAGCCTCTCCCGGCTTAAACCATCCAACTGGATATCGATATCGCCTACCATACAACACCTCATATGGGGCCATCTAGATGCTAGACTGGTAGTTGTTGTTGTAGGCGAACTCTGCTAATGGCAGAAACTGGTCCCACGAGTCTCCGAAATCAATAACACAGGCTCGAAGCATATCCTCTAGAATCTGAATAGTCCTCTCGGACTGGCCATCCGTCTGAGGATGAAATGTTGTACTCAACTGAACCTGGGTACCTAACTCCTGCTGGACCACTCTTCAGAACGGCGAGGTAAACTGCGTACCTCGATCGGAGATAATAGATACTGGCACCCCATGAAGACGAACAATCTCCCTAATGTAAATCTCCGCTAACCTCTCCGACGAGTAGGAGACAGATACTGGAATAAAGTGTGCTGACTTGGTCAGCCTATCAACAATGACCCAAATAGCATCAAATTTCCTCCAAGTCAAAGGAAGTCTAGTAACGAAGTCCATAGTGATCCGCTCCCATTTCCACTCGGGAATCTCAATCCTCTGGAATACACCACCAGGCCTCTGGTGCTCATATTTCACCTGCTGACAATTTAGACACCGAGCGACATACGCAACGATATCTTTCTTCATTCCGCGCCACCAATAGTGTTGCCGTAAGTCCTGATACATCTTCGCGGCGCCCGGGTGAATGGAATACCGCGAACTATGGGCCTCCGCTAAGATCAACTCTCGAATCCCTTCGACATTGGGCACACAAACTCGACCCCGCAATCTCAATACCCCATCATCATCTAGATTTACCTTTGTGGCACCTCCCCGCTGTACTGTACCTCTCAAATCACGCAAATGAGGATCATCAAATTGCCTCTCACAGATGCGCTCTACTAGAGAAGAACGAGCGACCGTGTAGGCTAACACCCTGCAAGGCTCAGAAATGTCTAACCTCACGAACTGGTTGACTAAGGCCTAGACATCTAGAGCAAATGGTCTCTGACTAACCGGGATAAAGGCAAGACTACCCATGCCGGCGGACTTTCTACTCAATGCATCGGCCACCACATTGGCCTTACCTGGGTGATATAGGATAGTAACATCATAGTCCTTCAGCAACTCTAACCATCTCCAATGTCGTAAATTCAACTCTTTTTGCTTGAACAAGTACTGTAGGCTTTTGTGATCAGTGTACACCTCACATGTCACACCATATAAATAATGCCTCCAGATCTGTAAGGCATGAACCACCGCTGCCAACTCAAGATCATGAATTGGATAATTCTTCTCATGTATTTTTAACTGCCTCGAAGCATAAGCGATAACCTTACCATCCTGCATCAATACCGCTCCAAGCCCTGTACGAGATGCGTCACAATAAACTGCATAAGGCCCTGCACCCGTAGGTAGTATCAACACTGGTGCGGTGGTCAAAGTTGTCTTGAGCTTCTGAAACCTCGCCTCACACTCCTCTGACCACTAGAACTGGACACCCTTCTGGATTAACCTGGTCATCGGGGCTGCAATAGAAGAAAACCCCTCTACAAATCGACGGTAGTAACCTGCCAATCCCAAGGAACTCCGGATTTCAGTCACTAAAGCTGGTCGAAGCCAATTCTGGACTGCCTCGATCTTCTTTAGGTCCACCTGAATACCTTCCACTGATACAATGTGACCCAGAAATGCTACCGAACTCAGCCAGAACTCACATTTCGAAAATTTGGCATATAGCTGATTATCTTCAGAGTCTGAATAACCACTCTGAGATGTTGCGCATGCACTTCCTAACCGCGGGAGCATATCAATATGTTATCCATGGGTACTATCACGAGCCAGTCTAACTAAGGCATGAATACTTCGTACTTATACACATAACCATGACTTCGGCGATAAGAGTCGTCCCTAAATTACAACATTGCCAATTAACTACATGTTATCAAATACCTTATTCTACAAATCCCACTTTGCTCAGAAGGAGGTATGGAGACCTCGTGATTATTTTTTTTGAATTAATGAGTCATATTTATACACATCTAGGTGCTTGTCTCAAAGGCTAAGCTCAACGGTTTCAAAATAGAAATGGCTAAATATGAATAAAAACTATACAAGAATTGTCAAATAGTCCTAACAGGCATGACTCTTATTTACGAATGCAATATGAAAATATTAATTTCATAAAAGAAGAATTTTAAACACATAAACTCTTACTACCAGGACCCAGTCCTCATATGATATCCACCGCAGCTTGAAGCTCGGCTTAGAAATATTTCACATTATGCCAAAAATTAGAGGATCTCATCCTCAACTATGAATCACAGTGCTTGCACATCATATCATCTGAAATTTTTCATTTCCTTTCTTTCTTCCTTTCAATAATTGTCCGTCAAAGATAATCACGACATAAAATGAACCCTCATACTGATAGGGCACACAATTAATGGTTAAAATTAGTTATTCCGAGAATTATATCAAAACCCACTGTAATAAGTAATATAAAGTCACTCTTAGCCTCACGGATATTTTATTGACTAACACCTAATAATAGGGATGTCTATCCTCGTGTAATATCCCAACGTGAGTATTTCCATAAGCAGATTTGATGATTACGATGCTCACCCATGAATGGAGCATGTTAAAAGGGCTCGCCTAAACTTTTCTTTCAAATAATGAAAAACAAACCAAACCAAATTAAGGGAAAATTATTTTGTTTATAACAATCTGAATTATACACGTGATGACACCATCTGGTGTAGTGACCTCCCTCATACCATAAAAATTATATCAATGGTTGGGTCTCCACCTCTAGGATTTTCACCTCCACCTCTAACATCCCGACCTCTACATCTGGCTGGCCATGTAGGATAAATATTAACTGCAATGGAGCGTGTAGCCTGAGTGCTTTCCTAATATTATATTTCTCCAAAATTCCACATTCACAGCAATTCCTTTAAGGCTCAGTTAACTTGTCGTTCATGACAATATATATTCGGACACAGTCATTGTGACCTGGTACAACCGTTCAGATAGCATATACTACATATTGCAGAGAATCTCGGGGGTGACGTCTTCAGAACATTTTCTTAAAATAGAGTTTAGTAGATTGCGTTGCGTTGGCCGGCTTGCCCTCTTCGTAGGCTTGTCACAAACATCGACGGCCAATTTTCTCTTTTGCTATGTTGGCTTAACACTGCTGAGCTACCCCATTTACTCATATACTCTTCGTTATTCTCTGGGGACGATTCTTACCCCATGAAAATAACCAACCTTAAATATGTATAAATTATTTGGAGGACCTTTCCATACCATATAGATACATTCCAATAAATCATCATATTTGTCCTTCACAACTCTATCACATCGACCGGACGTCTAGGTCCGTTGAAACCCAACACGATTTATTAGGTGATCTCCTAATATAATTGCATCTTCCATTGGGACCATAACTGGTGTGGTAAATACATTATCTTCCCACTACTTCTGTTTGCCCTCTGTAGCACAGTAAAATGAACCCCCTCGCATTCGACTATTCCCACGTTCTGTAATTTCTCATAACAGCGGTCAAGCACGATCCCGTGGGTTCTCAAAAGATGCACCGCTGAAGGTGGTAGGGAAGAGTTTGGTGAAACATATCCGACCTCCGTAAAACTTTTGAAGGCGTAGTTGATCTATCACCAGCCTGTGCCATTGTTCGACTGAAGAAGCGGTACGTGACTTCGCCATTCGTGGGAAGACAAGAGTAGAAATTCAATTTAACATTTGAAGAATGAATTCGCACGATAAGAAAGAACAAATGAGAGACTTTTCCTAACTCAATAGACTCGGGAGGACAAGTACAGACGTCTCCGTACCTACCTCTCAAACTCTACTAAGCTTGTTCGTGAGTGGTGAGACCTATGTAACCTAGAGCTCTGATACCAACTTGTCACTACCCGGATTTTCCCCCAATATCGGGATCGTGATGGCGCCTACTCGTGGTAGCTAGGCAAGCCACTCTATTCATACTATCCTGTTTTTACTAAAATTTCATAATTAATTTATCAACAAAACCATAACTTTAATTAAATAAGTGCGAAAGACTTTATCGAAATAAAAATAAGCAGTTTCAAGGTAAAACCATACTGAAATCCTCTACCTAAGACGTGGAGTCACCAACTCACAAACTACTACTGAATACTACACATAAAAGTCTGAAAGAAATATAACATAATTCTATTTGTCTCGGAACAAAGAGACTACGGCTAGTAACATAAGTAAAGAGAGAGACGCCGGGCCTGCGGACGTCTGCAAGCTACCACAGTCTCAAATATGATAAACTCCCACGCAAAAGATTTACTGCTGCTGCTCCTGATCGTAACCTGGACCTGTGCAAAAACGCACAGAAGTGTAGTATCAGCACAACCGACCCCATGTGCTAGTAAGTGCCTGGCCTATCCCGCGAAGTAGTGACAAGCCTAGGACCAGACACCCACATAAACCTGTGCAGTTCCATTTATATGTATGCCACAAAATAACGAGAAATAACCAAGAAATAGCGCAATAAGGAATATCTTAAATGAACTCAACAAGTAACAACAGTTAATAAGTCCACAAGGAAAAATAAAGTATAATGGAAAAACAAGTAATATCAAGTCAAGGAATAGCAAGTAGTTGCACGGCATCACCCTTCGTGCTTTTACTCTCATCCTCACCAAATAAGCAAATAAAGTGTACGGCATCACCCTTCGTACTTTTACTCTCATCCTCACCAAATAAGCAAATAAAGTGTACAACATCACCCTTCGTACTTTTACGCTCATCTTCACATCCATGGTACTGCATGATCCTTCGTACATGGTTTAATAATGAGGCACGGCATGATCCTTCGTGCATAATAAATAACATGGCACGGCATTAACCTTCGTGCATAAATAATAAATCAAGGCACGGCATCACCCTTCGTGCATTATCACTCTTCCTCACCCAAATAACAATCACAGTTAAAAGCAAAGAATGAAACAGTAAATCATAAACCGTCCCAATAAGGGCAATCAATAATCATCTTCACAACAAGTCCCGACAAGGGAGAACAATAACAATTCTTCAACCCGGCAAGAGTTCAACAATTCATCTTCAAATATGTCTCGCAATAAGTATTAACAACGACTCACAGTCATGCTAGACGCCAGTGTATGGATGCTCGTCACCACAGCCCATACACCGCACTCGATCACATAACACATAGCACATAATCCTATTCCCTCAAGCTAGGATAGAGCAAACACTTACCTCGAATGTTTATGAACAATTCAATCTGTGGCAATGTCTTTTCCTTTCAAATTTGGCTCCAATCCAATCATATCTATACACAATTGATTTAATATCATCAATACTACTCAACAACTAATTCATAAGGCCAATTACAACTTTTACAATATTCTGCCCGGAATAGTGAATTTCGACCCCAGGCCCACATTGTCGGAACTCGGGGTTCGGACCAAAATCCGGTTACCCATCCCCCCACGAGTTCAAGTATATGATTTGTTTCAAAATCGGACCCCAATTCGAGGTCCAATTTCCTAATTCATGAAAAACCCTATATTCTACCAAAAACAAGAAATTCTACCATGAAAACCTTTGATTTCTATGTTTAATGTTGTTAGGAATTGAAAGAATTAAGTAAAAAGTGACTTACAATTATTTTGAAGAAGAGGGAGTTCATGAAGAATCGCCAATGGGTGTTTTTGGGTTGTGAAATGTGAAAAATGAAGCTGGAAATCGGGATTTACAGGTCTCTGCCAATTTATGGAGTTTGAAAAATAAGCTAAGGCTGGGAAGTTGGCATTTGCGAACTTTTGTTCGCATTTGCGAAGCCAAGGCAATTCTGGGGCCTTCGCATTTGCGAACATTTGTTCGCATTTGCGAATAAAGCTGGGCTGAGGGGCCTTCGCATTTGTGAAGAATTCTTCGCATTTGCGAAGAATGGCTTAACACAGAAGGCCTCGCATTTGCGAGGTTTGGTTCGCATTTGCGAACCCAAACAGTCCTGGGTGCCCTTCGCATTTGCGATCAAGGGTTCGCATTTGCGAACCCTGCCTAGATCTGTCACCTTCGCAATTGCGAAACCAACAGCTGGGTGAAAAACCAGCAGTGCAAAAATTTAGAATTTGAACCAACGGCCTATCAAATCTCTACCCGAGCCCCCCGGGCTCCAAACCAAACATATACACAACATCAAAAACACATTACGAACTTGTTCGTGCAATCACATCGCCAATATCACATCGTTTTCATCAAATCAAGCCTCAAGTTCATTATTTTCATATTTTTAAAACTTTCAAACTTGGAACTCAAGGTCCAAAACATATCAAACGACATCTGAATGTCACCAAACTTTGCGGAAAGCACATATATAATATTTAAGACTTGTACCGGGCGTCGGAACCAAAATACGAGCCCGATACCAAGGTCAATTAATTCATTTTCCTTTAACAATTACATCAAAATCAATTTCACGGAAAAATTCATAACTTGGGCTCTAGGCCTCAGAATTTGACTCCGGACGCATGTCCAAGTCCCATATTTTCCTACAGACCTTTCGGGACCATCCAATCTCGGGTCCGGGTCCGTTTACCAAAAATGTTGACCAAAGTCAACCATATCAATATTAATATCATTTTTCTCCAAATTTCTCATAGAATTCATATTTTCTATCACAAAATCTTTCCGGCTACATGCTCGGATCGTGCACATAAATCGAGGCAACATAGAATGAGGTTTTCAAGGCCTCAGAAGCTCGAAATGATTAATAAAACAAGTGATGACCATTTGGGTCGTCACACCTTTACTTGGGCCAACACTATGAAAGCATGATACGATTGCAGAGAGTAAATATCTAAGAGCATGATGTATACCCTTATGTATACATGAGTTACCCTCCCTTTTTCACTATAAATTCCATAAGTTATTACAAATTATTACATCCTAGAATGAAATAAGAAAAAATAAAACAAAATTACATCAGAAATTAGAGTACAACTAAGGAGAGCCTAATTCAAACTTCAAGTCTGAAACATGAAATAAAACAACTCCAAAGATCCAATTTCCAAAGCCTTTCTCATTTTTTTGGGTCTGTCAGAGTTCCCCGGAGCTTCATGAACTCCGAGCAGTGCTTACACCCAAATATATTGCAGAATTTAATTTAAGTACAGTGTGGAAGGGCCAGCCCTCATCCAAGTTTAGAGGAAACTCAAGGTCCCAGAGCAAGGCTCATTGGAGGGGGTAGAACTTAGAAACTAGGAATGAGTGTAAGTGCAATAGAGGGGATTCTGGGGAAAACCGAGATAGGCTGGTGGTCATACCCAGCAATTAGGAGTGATGGCACACCCCAACCAGCCTGTTAGCCACATTGTTTGGGAGTTAGGATCCTTTGAAGGATCAAGCACAAACATGAACAATAATTTGGATTCTGCCATGCGTGAACCTTACTCATCACATAGAGGGGAATATGGGTATGGGTCCACAAATAGAACATATTCAAAGAAATTGACATTGCTGATTAACATTAAACACATGCAATAATGCAGCCAGGGTGTAGGGATTCACTGTAGAAACATATGCAAGGGAATTGACTTGCTAATTAACAATAAACATAAGTAGTAAAACAGTGAGAGATGTAGAAACTGTTCAGTAAACATATTGGGATAAGGCTAAAACTTAAATTAGAACATACCAGTTTTAGAAAAACAAGAAAGTAAAAGTAGTAGTCTTGTAAAGCCAAATTGCAAACAAATAGTTAGAATATCTTAGAAGAGAGTAAAGTGTTGGGTTAAATGTAAGAGTATTGAAATTGAAAGTAAGAATATATGTTAGAGTATTAAACTCCAGGTTCTTAAAAGTGCTGAAAGGTCATACCCTTTATAGTGCAAAAAGAAAGTAAGAAAAAAAGTAAGAAATAGTTTTCAAATCAATTACATAAGGTCTCCCTTTAATTAAGGGATTCTAATTTCAAACGGGTAAGATAAATAAGGAAAGAGTTTGATAAAAATCTTTTCCAAAGTAGTACAAGAAGGGCAAATACACATAAACTACTTAAGGAAAAAGTTTGACAGTAACACGGTTTGGTTAAATAAGGAAAGGCAATTAGTCAACATCCAATAAAAAAATCAGTACTTGAGTTTTGGTATGAATGAATCCAACCAGAAAGTGAAGAAAGGTTTAATTAAAGAAAATCAGTAACAATCAATTGAACCTTACTAAAAGAAAATCTGAATCAATCACAAATTGACAAAACCTTTTTGAAAGAAGAATTCATCATATATAAAGCATACAGATATGTCAAACAAGAAAGAACTGTTATGCTAATTAGAGGGAATCTAGTATAGCAAAGTTCAGAGTCACAAACAAAGGAGTTTAAGCTCGGGGCATAGACTCAGAACGAGTTGAGAGTCCAGGATTCTAAAATAGAACCCTAGTCCAAACACAAGATCAAAATCACCAAAAACCCAAATCCTAGGGTTTTTAATTCGAATCAGATACAGAGACGGGAAGACAAATAACTGAACAGGCTTGGAGGTCTCTTTCAGAGACTCATGAGAAAACAATAGGTAGAATAGCAGGTTTGAAACAAATACAGTGAAAAGCTGATTTGAAACATAAAGAACATATTTTAAGAGAAGCTTGGAACTTAAAGAAGTTCAAAAGATAAAGAGGTTGTATAAAATTAAAGAAACGGTAGATGAAACATGTTTAGAATTCAAACAAAGGTCCAGTTTGCTAGGACTACAAGTACTTCCTTTATTTTCTATTAACTCCTGCGTAATTTATATATTCAATTCCAATGGGATTCATCTCTACCTATTCTTCCATTTGCTAGGACTACAAGTACTTCCTTTATTTTTTTGATTTGATGCGGCGGAAGAATACATTAGCTAATCTCTTCCTATTTGTCTAATCAATACTAGTATAAGGTAGCATATGCTCTGTAGACCTAATTAAGGTGGACAAAAATTATATCGGACACCACCATTATAAAAAGAAATACATAGTTACCATACATAGTCAAGTTAAATGTGTCAAAAGTCACAACTGATTGATTAGATTAGAATATCTACTATAGTTACTACAATCCTATCCAAGACACATATGGAAGTATTTTTCAGCCACCATTATCTGTGAAATCATTTCTTCCACCATTCATGCTTCTCTGCCACGAGTAGAAGCTTTTTCGTTTGTTTTTCTAATAATTTGAATGGTAAATACAGAATTATGCGTGAAATACATGCAAAAAGTTGTCACTTCACAACTGTGATTAAAATATAATTTTATTATAAATTTTGAAATAAAATTTTGATATTATTTCAAATTTCAAAATAATGTTCAAATGATATTTATTTTCCATATAAGCAACACCGGTATAGTTTGTACAATAATTCATTATTTATACCAAATTAAATACGAGATAATTTATAAAACACCAAAAAAAAATCAACATAGAGGGTGTTTGGATTGGCTTTGTAGCTAGTCAAAAAAGCTTTAAGCTCTTTTTAGCTTTTTTCAGTGTTTAGCAAAGTAAAAAAATGCTTAAAACAAGTTAAAACTTCTTAAAACAAGCCAAAAGCAATAAGTTGGGTAACCCTAACTTATTTTGAGTTATTTGAGTACTTTTAAGCTAAAATAACTTTTAAGTTTAGTATTTTTTGGCTTAAATTTTTTTTGGTGAAAAGCTCTTTTTTTAAGTCAATCTAAATAGAACCTTGATACATGCTAAAATATGGGGGAATCCATGGAAGGTTTGAGCCTCAGCTGCTTGAGAACCTTCTATATCAGAGAGAAGAGGAGTTGAAAATGAAAGCTTTAAATTTTTCATTAACTGATAGTCCCAATATATACATACACTGTTTAGACTCTAACTACCTCTAACTAACTCACTAATCCACAACTAATAACTATTGCTAGTTGTCACTAGCCTGGCTATATCTTTTCACGTGCACTGCTCCATCTACACCTACTATATTCTGCTTCTCATAATACTCCCCCTCAAGTTGGAGGGTGTAGTATGTCAAGAACCCCCAGCTTGCTGAGAAGATAAACATGGTCTGTCTGCCCAAGACTTTACTCAGCAGATCTGCAATTTGATCTTTAGTGTGCACATATGTAGTCTTAACTATTCTATCCTTGATCTTGTCTCTAATGAAGTGACAGTCTATTTCTATATGTTTTCTACGCTCATGGAAGATTGGATTGCATTGCAGCCTTACTGTCACTAAGAATTGTAATTGGACTACTTATATTCACTCCTAGTTCATTGAACAGTCCAAGCAGCCAAGTTACTTGTGCTACAACCGAAGCCATGCTTCTATACTCAGCCTCAACTGAGCTTCTAGACATTGTATATTGCTTCTTTAATTTTCATGAGATCAAGGAGTCACCAAACTTCACTATATACCCTGTCACTGATCTCATAGTATTAGGACATGCAGCCCAGTCTGAGTCACACCAACAAGTCAGCTCTTCTGTAGCTTCTGCCTTCAACCAAATCCCATGTACTGGTGAACCCTTCAAATATCTAACTAACCTTGTTGTTGCCTCCCAATGAGACCTATTTGGCCTTTGCATGAATTGGCTTAAAGTTTGAACTG